>CAJQZJ010032781.1:1920720-1956238 GCA_907164525.1 Lophiomys imhausi
ACACACACACACACACACACACACACACACACACACACACACACACACCCCTACCTTTTTAAAAGACAGACAGATGCCTAGTGGTAAATAAGCACTTTTAATCCCATCACTCAGGAGACAGTCAAGGCTGGTCTTGTCTACATAGAGTTCCAGGACAGCCAAGTTGATACAAAAAGAAAGTGAAGTCAGACTTGACTGCACAGAGCATCTGAGCAGAAGCCAAACCTGGAGTTTACTCAGCTCCAATGCTTTCACAGAACACCAGAAACAGGTCCAAGAGGCCAGCTGTACTGGCCACAACAGGTTCGGGATGATTAGGTACCATCAGCCGCCAGTGCAGGAGTCTGCTTTACTTTGAATGTTTGTTGGCAGTTCTTTGTGCAGCTTTCCCACCTGTTCCTGCGTCCCTCAGGAACCTTTGTGTCCGATGTTCTCACGGACCAGGTACACACACTTCTGTACAGCCCACTTTCCACATCCCATCTGCCATTGTTTCTTGACCCACGTCCAACCATCCAGCCATTTAAAACTAGTTGACGATGATGTAGTTGACAAGTGTCAAGTTTTAGTTCTGGGGTCTGATCCAACCCTGTCATTTCAATGGCTGAGTGAGCTTGGGCAATGGAGGTCAACTTTCAGAGTCACTGTTATTACTTGATTCAGTGTCCCGTAATCATCCCTAGCCATGCTTTATGCTCTCAGGTGTCTCTAGGTGTCTCTGCCCTCCCAGGCCCTGGACTTACCTCCTAACAATGTGAACCCCCACTGAACGCTGCCAACAAGCCACGTGCTGTGCACTGTTGTCTCCTTCCTGTCAGCCTGCTCTCTCAGCATGGACTATGGTGGGCTTTAGCAAACCCTGGGCTTTCCATGTAGGTAAGGAGGACATTGAAGCAAGGTGGAAGCTGGGTGCTGTGAGGGACCTAAACACAGTGGAGGTAACCGCTGGTCCCTAGGCACAACCTCTAGCTCAGAGGATAAGTACTGAGTGCAGATTACTTCAACTGAGGTTCTGAAAGAGGAAAGGTGTGTTTGCGGAGGGGTTTTGAAATGTAAGATGAAGCCTCACATACCCACCAAACAGGCAAAGAAAATAAGACTCAGAAGTCCCCCCCCCCCACTACACCCCTCTTCTCCTTGGATACCATTCTCCATGAGAACCAACCATAATCCTAAGAGTCATGGGACTCTTATGAGTTATCTCTTTGATTATCTTTATGGTTTAATCACCTATGTTCAGATCAATACAACCTAGCTTTGTTTCTGATCATGTATATATAATCAAAATGCCCAGTACTGTATAAACTTAATGTGGATCTGTTACTCCAGCACTTGGCAGTTGGAGGAAGATGTTCAAGATTATCCTGTTACATGAGGCTGGCCTGGGATACTTGAGACTTTGTCTCAAAAAGGAAGAAACAGAGAAATAAAATTTAATAAATAAAAATATTGCTAGATACACTTCTTAGAACTGTTTAAATGTGTAAAACTGACTTCTGGTTGCAAAACTGAAATTAATGTAGGTAGGTAACAAGAATTAAAAAAACAAACAAATCAAAAACATGAAGTGTTTCTCAAAGTTGCTCCAAACGGCCCTCAAGAAAGTTGTCTCCTGTGCATCCATGTACTGTCCACGATATTCAAGTTATGGAAGCAGCTTGGGAGCCCATCAAAGGATGGATAATGAAAATGTAGTTTATTCAAGCATAATGAAGAAAAACATCACCTATATACAGGGAAATGAAAGAACTGGAGAGCAGGCTAAATATTCAGAAAACAAATACTGTATGTTTTCTCTTGTATGCACAATCAAGATTCTAAGAATGAGACATTAAAAGGTGGTATTTTAGGAATTCCTCCTTTGTGAATTCTCTGTTTAGCTCTTTTCCCCATTTTTTGATTGGATTATTTGGTTTCTTGGCAGTTAATTTCTTGAGTTCTTTGTACATTTTGGATATTAGCCCTCTGTCAAATATGGGGTTGGTGAAGATTTTTTTCCCAATCTGTAGGCAGCCGTTTTGTTCGAATGATAGTGTCTTTTGCCTTGCAGAAGCTTTTCAGTTTCATGAGGTCCCATTTATTGACTGTTGATCTCAGGTCCTGAGCTGTTGGTGTTCTGTTCAGGAAGTTGTCACCTGTGCCAATGAGTTCAGGGGTTTTTCTGATTTTCTCTGTCCTGCCTTATGTTAAGGTCTTTGATCCACCTGGATTTAAGTTTTGTACAAGGTGATAAGTATGGGTCTAATTTCATTCTTTTACATGTGAACATCCAGTTGGACCAGCACCATTTGTTGAAGATGCTGTCCTTTTTCCATTGTGCGGTTTTGGCTTCTTTGTCAAAATTTAGGTTGAAGAAATGCTCAGCATCCTTAATCATCAGAGAAATGCAACTCCAGATGACTCTGAGATTCCATCTCATACCTGTCATAATGGCTAAGATCAAAAGCTCATATGACAAGACATGCTGGAGAGGTTGTGGAGAAAGGGGAACCCTCCTCCATTGCTGGTGGGAGTGCAGGCTTGTGCAACCACTATGGAGGTCAGTCTGGCAATATCTTAGAAAACTTGGAATAGCTCTGCCTCAGGACCCAGCCATACCACTTCTGGGTATACACCCAAATGACTCCTAACGGAATCACAAGAAAGTTTCCTCATCTATGTTCATAGAAGCCTTATTTGTAATAGCTAGAAACTGGAAACAACCCAGATGTCCCTCAACCGAAGAATGGATTAAAAAACTGTGGTACATCTACACAATGGAATACTACTCAGCTATCAGAAACAATGAAATTATGCAATTTGCAGCCAAATGGATGGAACTAGAGAAGCTCATCCTAAGTGAGCTAACCCAGACCCAGAAGGATGCACATGGCATCTATTCACTTATAGTCGGATTTTAGCCATATAGTACAGGATAACTATACTACAGCCAATGCACCAAAGGGAACATGGACATACTTTTTCTTTTTCTCCCTGTCAATGAGACACTTTGCCCTAGTGATGCTGCCTTGTAGGCCCCCAGTGTATGAGGAGGCTCTTGACCCTCATATGACTGCTGAACTGGGGCGGGGGACTGTTATGTAGGGACACTCCACACCAGAGGAGTGGGATGGAAGGGATAGGGGGTAGAGGGTGGGACTGGGAGTGGTGGAAAGAGGACACTGTGATAGAGATGTAACCTGAAGTAATAAATAAAATTTTTTAAAGGTGGCATTTTTACCTTTTAATGGGTAAAAGGAGAGAGGGGATGAGAGGATAGAGAGCTATCTGTGACTGAGGTGTGCTATAATCAATTATAAAGATGTCACGATGAAAGCCATTATTTAGTACAATTAGCATATGGTGAAATCGCCTGAGAAATGTGCAGACTGTGCAGGGCCTCTACCAAGGCTCAGGCGGCTGTTTTACCATGCAGAGCTTGGGGCCTGTGCATCAGCCAGTTCTTATGACTAACTCCTCAGGCACCTGCAGGGGTCAGTGACCACCAGGCCTCTGTCTTCTTCTATTACTTGTCCATCTGCCAGCATTTAGTGAGGCTTCAATCCGTCAGAATATGCTGCTGTCTAGTCACATTTCTCTCCAACTCCTCTGAATAATCTCACCTTTTAAAAGATAATTTTAAAAAATTTAGACGGCCACAGCAGTCTCTGGGAACTTTCCCTCTCTTCAAGCTCCACAACCCAATCACAGGACATTGGTTACCTGTCTGCTCACTGACCACCATACAGTTTCACCAAGGACACAGCTGGGTAGCTCACTTCTCTGAGTAGTGTGGCCCCACACGTTAATTCTCCTAAAGTAACCATGTCTAAGGAAGGCTACCAGCATTTTTCTGACCTCTGTCTTCTGAAGAGGAGCTTGTGTGAACAATCCCCAGTGACTGGAGGTCCAGGGAACCACCCCCTTCCCACTCCATCTCTTGCTGGCTTCCTGTACTGGTGTATCTTCTATCATCAATGACTCTGGCCCTAGCATATCTGCACATCATGGGCCTACATTTGCTTTCTTCTCCATACCCCTGTTCCCACCCTGACCTACGTGCTCCAAACACTTAGGACTCTCAGGATAATACCAGTGCTCATTGATCTCTAACCCTGGAACACAGCCCTCACTTTGTTGTTTAGATGCTCTTAGAGCACTTTTATGATCATAGGAAAATGGAAGAGTTCCCAGACATCCAGTTCCCAAATACAACCACTTTAACTACCAACGTTGTCCAACAAGCCATTTGTCACAACAGATGAACCTATACTTGCCACCCAAAGGCAACGGTTGACATCTTCACCTTAGTGTTACACCCTGTGTGTCTGGACAACTCTGTAATGCGAAATGACATCCAGATTTCTCCTAGTTGATCTTCTCCCATGTGCTGTAACTGCTCTTTTCACTGTCATGGATGAACTGTATACTATGTGTCCCTTTCAGATTGGCTTAAGACACATTTAAGTCTCTTCTCATCTTTAATGCTGAGTGACCTAGATTATTTACCTACGTAGCTTGGTAACTCGTCAATAATGAGGAAAGCTGTTATAAACACCCATGTGCAGGTTTGGGGGTTTTGGCGTCAACAGTGTGAAATAAAGCTGCCGGAGCAGTATTTACTTGAAGGAATTGCAATGCCTTTCAAGTGGCCGTACCAGTCTTCACTTTTGTCAGCAATCAAAAGTTCTGGTTGCTTCATATTCTAGTAAGCATTTGATGTCAGCCTTGTGGTTGGGCCATTTTAATAAATATGTAGCAATGCTCTCTCACTTTAATATAGGGATACACATTTTATTTTGGAGACAGGGTCTTATTGTGTAGCCTTGGCTGGCCTGGAGCTTGATATATAGAACTCAGAGATCGCCCTCCTCTGCCTCCTGAGTACTAACTACTGTTACTAAAGGCATGGGCCACCACTACACAGGCACCTGCTTTTTAAGCAATCATTTTTCACTCTAGTCTCTGTGCCTCTGTGGGGTGGGCACTATGTTTTAAATTTGCCAAGCAAAACCAGGTAATCTTGTTTCATTATTTCTAAAAACTGATCATGTTTAAAGGAAGGCCAGGTTAATAACTGTCTTTTCCTTTCAAATATAGGTAAACGCAGAGGGAACACCAGATCAAGTCTTCCTTCAGCTCTGTACAGCTGTTGACTCTGTTCTCTGAAGGAGAACATGAACAACTGTTGAGTGGAGTCAGAAGAACATGATATCCACCCCTTGACACATTTCCCTTTATCCCCACTCCCACCCATCCTAGCTGTTCTCTTCCTAGCTCAACTCATGTGAGAGGTACCTGGAAATCATGCATGGTATCCTTCGGGCTGCCCACCTTTCTCTCCTGCCTACAACCATCCCCACCACTCTGGTACACTTGTTTTTCTGTCAGCAAGCTGTACCTCAGAGTAGTCAGGATGGGAAGAGCAGTGTGGGACCGGTCTATGCCAGTTATGCCAAAAGTGAGGACATATCCCTAAATCTCCATCACAGCTTCCTTCTCACTGATTTATTTGCTCCTTCCTTATGTGGGTCATTAGCATGGGAACAAGGTTGGACACTTCATTCAGTACTGGCTCCGCTGTCCAGCTCTCATCATCAGAGGCCCCAGAGCCCTGTGGGACCTTAAATGCCCTGTGGAGCAAGTCAAATAGCACCTGACAGAAATGCTTCAAAACAGGAGAGTGTCCAGTTCTCAGAGACGAACAGAGCAATCACTACCACCCATTTCTGGGACACTAGTTAATTTGTAACAATGTCATAAAAGCTAACAACTCTGGCCAACTGTACACTCTCCTTCCTCTCCATGTGGCAATGCCTCTCAGAAATCATGTAAATTAGTACCAGAGTCCGGAAATAATTTAAAAGTATGAGATAATTTGTTACTTTACTAATTGGACAAAACCATCTTGTAGTTTTGATCTGAGATGACTACTCCCTGACATACCGCCAAATAAAAAGAACAGTATCACAAGGGATGCTGGGGAGGGCACGCTAGTGTATGGGCATGGGGCATTTGTTTCCTGGGCCTGCTCCACCAGTGAAGCGTGTGTGTTTTGTGCCGAGTTGTTGAACTGGAGCTGCTTCTGTCGTCTGAAATACCTGCCATCTTGTGCTCCTGACCACACAACAGCAGTTCAGTTTGCATGATCCTTTTCCTCCATGAGTGAGCAAACAGAGATGTTTCCATGACAGAACTGTCTTTTAAAATCATTTCCCCCCTCAAAACAGTTATGTGCAAATGAAATAAATGGAAGCCAGGATAACTCTTTCTCTATTTATTTGTAACTCACATCATTCTGGAAAGCATTTGAAAGCTTTCATTCCAAACAGAAACAAACACAGTTAATAGTTTAAAATTATGATTCACTTATATGATTTGAACTTTGGCCATAGACCAGATCTTAGCTATTACAAAGAAGCTGTTAATGTATTCATGATACATGGTCATTTTCATATCTCTTTTTCCCTAGCACTGGTTCCTAAACAGAAGTATCAGTGTGTGCTCGACAAGAAATTAAGTTTCTTTGGTTACAATTAGGCCTCTATTACCAGAAAGGTTGCATCATGTCTCAAACTCACACAGCTGTCAAATGCTTACACTACCCCAAGCTGTCATTCTCGACAGAGGACCATGAATATTTGAGCAAAGACTTAAACGAGTGACTCTGTAGGGATTAAGAATCCCCAAACACACAACACACACTGCAAACACTGCACTCACAGCTCTGGATGGGAAAACAAGGCAGCAAACATGCAGGCAAGCCAGCCCGGGGCTCCACAGGGTAGCCGGCAGCTGCTCTGGAAAACTGCAACAGAAATCAGTACCTGGGAATGCAAATCAGTTTTCTACAGAACAGCTAAAACACACTGCTCATGTGAATGGCTCCAAGTGACATCACAAAGTCACAGGATTTTAAAACATGAATGGAGCTTAACAGTTTCTCCCTAGCAAAAGGTTCTGTGTGTACAACCTAAGAACAGAAATGTAAAGTCCCCGGCCGTGACTCATGTTCAAGGCTGCACCTGATGGCACCTGGCCCTGTGCCAGCACCCGGCCTCGCCTGGCTCACGCCCCACATTGCCTGTCTTCAAAGCTGCCCAAGAAAACCCAGATCTTCCTTAGCTCCTGGCCCTTACCACTGGCATCCTCTTGCATCTTCCCTACAGCTGATCCACATGGCTAGTTTCCATACTCCAAGCTAATTATCGTTGCCATTGAGGGCTGCTCAGCCCATCCAATTTAAAATGGCAGAACTCATACTCCTGCATTATTTTTCTACAAATATTATTTTCTTTTACCTAACTGAGGGACTTTTAAGTTCACTTTGTACATCGTTGTCTTCTGTGTCAGTCTACAAGCTCTACAAAAGCCTGAGTTTTTACTGAAGAGTCCTCCACACACACGTCATACTGAGAACTTAAGACGGTTTAATTCTTGGTGCCTTCACTTTCCATCCACACAATTAGCAATGCTGCACAGCAGGAACTAGTCCCTAGAACTCAGTGAGAGGAATTTCACTTCCCCAACTGGGACTAAGACCCAAATATTCCAGCAAAAAAACGACAGAGTCACACCCTTGATGCGTGACCTGTCTGGCTAACCACACCCTCCAAGCAGAGTTGGGTGTAAAGGCTGTCAAAGGCTCCAGGGCAGGTCAGGGGACTTCGGTGACAGGCACTCCAAGAGTGGCTGGCACCTCATATACTGGGCCCCACCACCCTCTAAAGAAGAGTGTCACTTTCCCAAACACTGGGTCACATAACCAACAAGTATTTATGGAGAATCTGTTAGAAAGTCAGAGCCTAGAGACAGATATGAACTGTTTTCATGAAGGTTAATGTGACACAACTCTTAAGAGATCAATCCATCTAAGACTCACAATTCGTGGAACCAGGTTTTGTTTTTCTCTGGGATCGCAGGAAGAGCAATAACCTTTCCACTGAAACTAAAACTCTACAGTCTTAAAAAGGGTAGTAATGACCTGGAAATGACTGGTTTCCTCCAGTACACCCAGACTAGTGGGTTTTAAAGCTGGCTATCCACAGTAAGAAAGCTTATACAGCATATAAGCTGTTTAAGGGAAATTTTACAAAACAAGACTTATCTATTACAGCGGTGTGGCATTTTCTGCCAGCCTTTAAAAACTTCCCCTAACATCTCAGTAAACAATGTTCTGTGATTTAATATAAGTGAACGGGGGAGAAGAGTCAAGGAATACCGTGGGGTCAGGTGAGAGGTGACGGAGATACCACAGAACACAGGTGTGTCTCTGTGAGTCACAATAGTGGGACATTCTGGTGCTTCCCCCAGCCACACAGGCGCCTCTCGCTCGTGTTACTAATGTGGACAGGGTCCCAGGTTTGTGCTCTAGCAATGCATGAGCAAAAAAAAGGCATGAAAATGCACAGAATACCTGAGAGTAGGGGTGTTCTTGCTTGGGAAACCGAGCATGACAAAGGGATCTATTTTGGTTAGAGACAAGTCTTATCACTTCACTAAAAATATGACCCTGGGCGAGTCATTTAATTTCTTTCTGGGTAGACCTTTCATGAAAACAGGGCACCTGCTTCGTTGGAGAGTTGCCACATGCTTGCATGTGCACAGCAGGTACTGTGCTGGCATTTGCTAGTGGTGCATCATATTAAAAGAAGCCGCTTCTCCCTAACCTCATCAGTATTGTTAGATGTTCCTTCAATTAGCACCAAACACCTTGCGCATCATATGCCAGAAAGTGCATGTGACCTACTGAGAGACTTGCCAGTGAGCCCAGCCCTAAGCAGCAGTGCTCCTCCTCGGTGACATGGATTATCCACTTGCAAAGAACAGCCCCACCCACTTCTGCAACCCTCACAAGAAAACATTCCCAAGGCATGGGGATAATGTGCTTAGAGCTGAAAATCCAAAATAAATACATCTTCTGTTCAAATAGGAAAAACCCACATCACTACCTCAGCCTTAAAATCTTTGCCTTTGAAAAACTCGTTCAAGTGTGTCTGTCTGTCCTGTTAATGTTACAACCACATCACTCCTTTATGGGATTTTTGGATGGCGCTGAACTGCTCTCCAAAACTATCTGGTACTATTTCTACATATACAAGTACAACTAACTGTACTGCATATTACAGATGGAAGAAAGCCCTGTGGCATGTGCACTTGAGCGTTTAAATTAGAGACATTTAGTTTACCTGCCTCTCCTTCACTAGACGCAGACATAAAAGCCTGCTAATTTTTGCTTCTGAGTACAATAGACTGCATCAATATGACCAGTGATACGTAATCAATATATTATTTAAATTTCTTTTTCGTATTTAAAATTCTATTTTTCTGAATTAAAAAATTCAAGGTAGATTTTAATACCTTTCTGAGTACTGAAGAGAATTAGTAAATAATGTTCCCTGAACTTAAAACCAGGAAAAGACAATGTTAAAAACTAGACTAGTATTAATACTCAATTTACCATAGAATATACTATATCTTTTCTTTGTTGATAATTTTTGAAAATCACTTGTTTTAATACACGAGGACTTAATTTTATTAAGAAAAAACTACTAGAATAAAATTGTTGACTTATTATTCAGGTTCCACATCTGGACATTAGTCAGCACCCTTCCTGTGCAGTGTGTCAGCATGCTAGATGAGAATACTGACACCTGTAACAGGTCTCAAGCTCACAATACATCCTTTACTCTTTATAAAGAACAGAAAGTAACATAAAAAAAAAAAACCAGAAGGTAATTACAGATGAAAAACAGACTCTTAAATAATAAATTCTAGTTTTAACACTTGTTGAAAAAAAAATCCAAATTTGACCCAAAGGAAGCCACAACAAGCATTCTATAATATAAACAAACATATCCACATAGTTTATTTCTCACAGTTCTCCTGACAAATGAACATTATTCAAGAACGTACTGTATACACAGATAAAAAACATACAAAATGTTTTAAATGATGCACAACAAAACCCAGCAGTATAAAAGAATGCTTGTGAACTCTTGCCCACTGTGCAGACTACATTTAATCACTCGTTAAATAGTAATAAAAATACAATCTTTTATGGATCTTGTGCAGACTACAAAAGAGGGAAAAATCACCATATATATGATTTTTATATTAGGCAGTTTTCTTTGACGAGTTGTACTGACAACTCCAAATACAGAGGCAGAAGGCTGTGTATTTTAAAGGGATTAATGTTGTGAATCAGAGATTTACACAGTTACCACCACTGGCACTTTTCACCATAGTCTGTGCACATCACATGATCATCTTATATAACATGACATTTAAAAATATATCTGCGTGACAACTTCAGGACACTCACACCCCACGAGCTGGTTACTGCAGCAAAGCCACAGCTACCTGGTGCTTTGCTCTTGGAAAGGACAGTTCATCGTGATTTAAAGGTTAGGTATCAAACCGTTAGGCAGCTCCAGTCTACAAAGGCCATCAGTGACCACCGGACAGTGAGTTCTTTTAGAGTACACATCCTAGAAGCAAACACCATCATTGGTTAAAACTTCATCTATAAGTCTGTTTCTGCACTGAAAACTATCTTCACAAAACCGAAAGCTACTGAACTGATTTAATATAAATACTTTGTCTTTCATTACCGTATTTATGACCGAGGTCTTTAAAACCTTTGGAATTTACTCTGGCATTAATGTATGCTCTTCTTTCCATCTCACCCATCCACCACCTACAAGGCTTTAAGGTGGCAGTGAAATTTTCACCAGGGAAACTCTCAGCTCACCAGGAATGTTCAGCTGCTGACCAACAGCCACACGGTGCAGAGCTGTACTTGACGGGAACACTCGGGGAGCTCTCATGCTGTGAGTGTCCAAACTGTGCACAGCATCGACAATGACGCCACTGCTGTGTGCTGACGAGGACTAGTGCGGACGTTCTCTCCACGTCATCTGTTGGCTGGGAAGTAGTTGGGGTCAAGATAGCTATAACTGGTGCCCTGGGACACACAGTAGTCTCTGTCTAAGAACGTCTCTGACTTATAAACAGGTTCTAACTGGTGATCTTCCTTGTGAATTTCTGTTTCATGTGGGCTGCAAGTAGAAAACACAGACTCATCATTACATGACTCCAGATGCATTTTGATCTACCCATCACAAAATCTACTCAGTTAACTTAACCTCACAGAAAGCTTTTAACAGAAAGTTGCTTGAGATCTGACGTGATTTAAGGAAGATTATAATTGCTTAGCATAACATCTAATGCATAAAAGTATAGTTACACTTTAAAGAACACTGCTTGAAGTTCTTGCCCCCAAAATAAAGAAAACACTTACCAATCTGAACAAGAGTCACAGAAATCCAAAGACATTTCTGGAGGACAATCCTGGCAGTGCCACCGGACACCCTGGATAGGCTCTACACCACAGTTATCACACTGCAACAGATGAGAAATACACAAGATTACTCAGCTATTTTTTCTTCAGTTTCCTAAATTCCGCACTGAGGGGCTCTTGCCATGCACTGCTCTATGGAGAACAAGCTCTGCCTGCCTTTTTGTCATTACAGCCTTTGTTCTTAGAAGTTCAGTCTGGTGACTGTCCAGAGTTTGATGCTGTTTAGGTATCTGTTGGGTAGCTGTAGCTATGCTCTGAGGCAAGTGTGCACAGTCACTCACTGGTTTCAAGTGAATATCAACTAATAGCAATAATAGCTGGGGTCAAGATAGCTACCAGGAAGCATATGATATGGCAAGGACATATCCTTCCTCCAAGCTGTATAGTTACATAACATACTGGCTTATTTAGACAGAATTCCCAGTGAAGCAGATAAAGGTCCATCCACTCAACATCAGAGTACCAATGGGTGAGAAATAACCCTTGTATTTATCTATTCAAGGAGTTTTAAAGTCAATTACCTCAAACTTGGGTATTTTGCCATTAGGGACCCTATATGCTCATATATTTGAATTCATGGTCCCTGATTGGTGGAACTGTTTGGAAAGGACTAGGAGGTGTGTCACTGGAGGTGGAGTGTCTGCAGATCAGGATGCAGAGCTAGCTACTGCTCTGGCACCATGCCTTCTTGCCCACTACCAAAGGTTACAGACTCACACTTTAAAACTGTAAGCAGGCCCCCAATTAAATGTCTCCTAAGAGTTTCCTTATGATGTCTCTTCATGGCAATAGAACAGTGACTAAGGCACAAAGTAAATTTCATGCCATTTTCTGATAACACACTGCTCAGTAAGCCACGGCTGAGAACTATATGCCAATTATGAGAAGACTCAGTTTTCTCTCAGAAAACTAGAAGCCAGTTAGGAAAATTCCTTAAGGAAGAGTGTTGGGGTAGTGTTAAGCATTCTAAATGTTAACTAATTGGTCCTGCTTGCTGTCTGTTTCTTACATTGACTCTGATTGGTTAAATAAAATGCCGAGGCCTGAGATTGGGCAAAGACAGAGAAAGGTGGGACTTCCTGGGATTAGAACAGGAAGCCTGCACCTTAGACAGAGAATTAAAAGATTTCAGCCAGCAGCAGGAAGAAGAAAGCATTCTAGCCAGGAGCAGCGGAAAAGTGGCACACACCATGGGTTAGAGAAAAGAACCTCATTCCACATGGCCAGGAACATCAGCATATCAAGGAGTATGGCAGTCCAAGGGGACCTATGTATATATGGAGTCATATTTGGGTAATAGAATTAAGAGCTAGCTTAGATGGGCCAACATTCCTCAACTCAGGCCTTAGGCTTGTTAAAATCCGCGTGGTGTCTGTGTATTCATTTACAATGGCGGGTTAAGGATTGGCTGCCGAATCAATTAACAATAATATAAATACTGTTTAAATAGTTATATAATTTTTTAACAGAAGAGTAAGGTTGCTGAAGGGTGAAGAGGAAAGAGCTACTCCAAAAGACCAG
Source organism: Lophiomys imhausi (assembly GCA_907164525.1). Taxonomy (NCBI): domain Eukaryota; kingdom Metazoa; phylum Chordata; class Mammalia; order Rodentia; family Muridae; genus Lophiomys; species Lophiomys imhausi. The sequence goes on from CAJQZJ010032781.1 coordinate 1,933,583, forward strand.
TAATTGGTATGCATCAACCTTTTTATGCACATGCCAACATGAACATCACATTATGGTCATTTCTAATGCCTACAGTGATGCAACCCTGCCAGTCCACACACAGTACCAGACAGTGCAGGCAGGACACACTTTCATGAAATAGTAATACTTTTATATTTTGACTCTCCAAGATGCCAGCTGTGTCTTTCTAACCTTCTTCTAATCTAGTCCTCATACTATAGTCAAAATGATCTCCAGCCCCAGTTCACTTATATATTTTTAACTACATTAAAAATAGATGAATAAAGGCTGGGTGCGGTGGCTCAAGCTTTTAATCCCAGCACTTGGGAGGCAGAGACAGAGGCAGATGGATCTCTGGCCTAGTCTATAAAGCAAGTCCAGGTCAGCCAAGGATAACCAAAGAAACCCTGTCTCAAAAAACAAAACAAAAACAAAACCACAAAAAACCCACCCCCCAAAACAAACAAACAAAAAACCTAAAAGATATATAAACTACTATACAAATTTTAGTGATAGTGAACAATTAAGAGTTGTTGAATCTAAATCTGATCCTTTCCTAGAAGTTAGCAAACCCATTTTCTTGAAATGCAACTTTCATGGTATTCTCTGTTCCGACCTTTTAGGACTCTCTAAGTCTCCAGTATCCCTCGGCCTCTTTTTTACAGCATGCATTTTTTTTTTGTTTGTTTGTTTGTTCTTAGGTGTCCTCAGCTATTTTACTTGTTTAACATGTCTTTATTTTTAAGACAGAGTCTTACCACATAGCCCTGGCTAGCCTCAAACTCACATGATCGGCAACTGCACACACTCTTCTCCACAAGAGTGACTAGACTTCATGATGCCCACCCGAGGGCACAGCTTTTCATGATTGCATAAAAGAACTACAGAGAAACTTACTGCCCTTTCCCTGAATACTAAGAGGTTTCAAAGTTGAATAATCTAGAAGTGACTTATAGTACCTCTTCTCACCGTTTCTTAACAATTAAATGAGAGTTGCTTACCTTAAAGCCCACATGTTGCACAAATCCACTTTCTGCTTGCATTTGTTGAAGTTTCTGCTTCTTTAATTTTTTAAACTGTAATAGTTCTTTATATTCAGGTAAACTCCTATACATGATAGGAATGCTTTCTTCATCCTGTTAAAAGGAACAAAATATAAAAGTGTTAGCTTGATCACTAAATGGACTAAGTGTAAGAAATATAATCTTGGTTATTTTTCTACTAACATTTCTCACTTGCTACTGTGTTTCGGTGTGTGTTTGAGCTCAGCACTGCAGCTAGAGCAGCGGCCAACAGGTCCATTATCCTTTCTGTCTGTTTCACCAGCACATGCCATCATGCCCCCTTTTCACATGAGTGCTGGGGATCCATATTCAGGTCCTCATGCTGTTGCACCACACTTTACAAACCGAGTCATGACTCTGGCCCACCTTCCCATTTTACATGACTTTAAGTGCTACTCTAAGGCTCAAATGAACTTCACTGCCTCACAATATACAGGGAGTATGAAATACCCTCCTTTTGTCATACAATAACGAGAACCTACTGTCACCAGGGTTACTTCCGAAGCCTCCTATCTGAGCTCTCATTGCTCTGCAGGAAGTTCTTTTTCTAGGCTAACAGCTCTCACAATTGCCTCTGTAAACACGGTTATTTTTTTTGTAAAAAGCAAACCAATCTCTGCTCTTCTTTTTATACTCTGTAATAACTGATCAAAACAGTACATTTTTCACTCAAGGGGTTGAATTGAATCAAACTGGTTATTTAGAAAACTGTGTGGACTACATAAACACTTCAAGAGGTTCATAAAACATTGAACTGTAAGATGTAAAACCCAGTAATGATTCTCCAAAATCCAAAACTGACCAAAAATTTCATTCAAAAGTAACGTGCAAAATCTGTGTCCTCACATTACTAAGACCATTCAACTCCACTGGGAACGCTAAAACCCTCACATGTGCAGTCCTGGTTGTGATCTCCCTGATCTAACTTCCACATCAGTGATCACATCAGTGATCTCCCCTCCACCTTTCTCTGATTCCCTTCCTAACAGCTACACACCTTGGACCTTGCACTCTTCCCACCACTATGTTACATCGTCTGCAGCTTCCTATGGAGTGTCAAGTTGAAGGTCTCCAGCTGGACAAGAGAGTCTTTGGTTCAAGGTCCACTATGATAGCTTTCATCCTCCTCAAAGTTCTGTCGACTATGACTAAAAGTCTATACATTTTTGGTATACTTTCCCCCTCAATAGTTAAGTCAGCAGTAGGTAAATGGGTGAAAAGGGTGAATCAACAGACACAGAAAGAGCCTACAGATTTGGAAGCCACATGTGTGCTCTCCTTTGTGAAATCTGTGCACACAGATTGAAGGACCGTGGGCAGTAGGGGCTGGAGGGTCACTGTCTCAGACGGGGTCAGATAGTGTGGCAGAGAAGGTCTGAGACTGTACAGTCACACAAATGACTTGGTGACATAGTGAACTGTGTACTCAATAGCTTTTGGAGTTATACTATCCCAACTTTACTTAAAAGGGACTGATTCAAATAAGGCTAAGGTGGAATATAGAGTTTTCAAACTAAGGAGTAAATTGTGCACATCTAATCTCTTTAGCTACTGAGATTCATAAATACACATTTAAATAGCTACGTGGATCAGAAGGGCATGATGATACAGGCTTGTGGTTTTATGTCTGAGAATACTGAGGTAGGAGGATCATCATTTCAAGACTTTCCTAGGCTACACAGAGAAACTGTCTCCAAAAAAGTAATCAATATGATTTGCATTGGTGCTACTCAAAAATAAATAATACTAACAAAAAGTTAAATCTAATTTAATTTATTACATTATTCAGTCAACTTAAAAAAAATAAAACAAAACTGTAGTGGGAATTGAGTCCAGGGCTTTCCATATTCTAGGCAAGTGATTACCACTAAGTGCTTATTTTAAATATTCTGCCTCCCCTTCTCACATGGCACTTTTTAATCAGTCTTTAAGCACCATCTTCACTGTCGATTTCTGAGGTCTTCCTACCTAAACTAAGTACCTCTTAAATGACTATGAAAACTCCCTTTATTATGTTGAATGACTTTAACAATTGTTTATTAATGTGATCAATAAATAAGCCCAAGATTTAAATACTTCTTCAAATGAATCAGTCTAACAATCACAAGCTAAAAAATTACACACGAAAGCCTTATCTTAAAGACTTAGTGTGGGGCTGAGAACAGAAGGACTGAACATAAAAGGATTGTACTAACATTTTTAACCATTTTTCCATTTTGGTTCGGGCCCCAAACAGGTTTACTACGACCCAAATCAGCAGGAAGTCATTTTAAGAGAGCGACGTACCATGCCCAGAGGGTGTTTCTCTGCCCCCCCCCCTTTTGGTTATTTGAAGAATAACTGAAAACTCTGTTATTTAGGGGAAGAGATTACAAGCTGTTAAATGGCCCTGCTTAATGGGTTTTGGAGGTTAGACCCAGGGATTTCCTACTTTTCCTTTTCTGTATCCTTCTTTCTCTCCTATGTAGGAGTGCATGGACTTGAGAAAAATGAGACATAGACATAGCACAGGAAGGACCAAGAAAAAGGGACAGATTATTGAATATGCCCTTATACCTTTGTATATTGATACAAAATTAGTAGTATATTTGGCTAAAGTGGTATTGACCATTGTTTATTGTGCAAAAATAAGATCGTATTGGACTACATCGGTATTGATCTTTGTATATTGATACAAAATTAAGATTATAATTGGCCACAATGGTATTGACTCTTGTATATGGATGTAATATTAAGATTGTATTGGGCTACATAGGCATTGATCTTTGTATATTGATACAAAATTAAGAGTATATTTAGCCACAATTGAATAGATCTTTGTATATTGATACAAAATTAAAGGTAACGCTTCCTAATGGTATCATACCTAGAGATACTTAAAAATATAATGTGAAGCTCTGGCCTCTTGATACCAACCATCTAAAACTATTTAGGATAGTTAAGAAAAACAAACTCCTAGTCATGCAAACATGTCACTTTGTTAGCTACTATGACAGTCTTTCACAGATATTCTCTAAACTACTCAGTAATCAAGTTGTTAAGAGACAAGCAACATTTGCTTATCTAAATACAAGAGATGGATAGGGCATCTTCAAAAACCCCAAGAGATCTGCAGAATATGGCATTCAAAGACGTTATCTTAAATTAAGATTTTTTTTTGATATCGAGACATATCAGCTCCTGACAGCACCCCCTATTCTACTCCAAGCAGAAGATAAGCATCGAAGAATCTCCAGTGTGAGATGGTTGAATTAGTGGCAAGCCTATCTCTTGGCATGAAAAAACCCCTTGCACCAACTGCAGACAGACTGCTGTCCAAAAAGGACAAAACTTGATAGCAGGGAAGTCGACGGCCCAGCTCTGCCAAGACAGGTTAGGTACGTCCTTCATAATTCCTGCTCTACAATCAATGTCTGTCAGAGAAACAGAACCAAAAGGCTGAAGACTGATGCTGGAATGTGTGGAGAAAAAGGGGATTCATCCAGGCAGTCACTGGTTTGTCATTTCTTAGTAATGAAAGCTGCAGGTCCTGCACTTCCTATATAATCAGATATATTTATCCTTCTCAGCTCTCTGAGGTGGTTGAAGAATAGACAGCTAGAGTCTCATAGTTAAATTTTGAGTTGTTTAGGAATCAAGAGGGTGTTCTAGATCTAAGAAGATGGTTATAATAGTGATGCAAGTTAGTATGAAAGCTAAGTCAGTTATAGAACTTTAAATTCATGGAGATGGTTAGATGGTAGAATGTTAAAGTCAGGGGCCAAATATGTATGAACTGGACATCGGGAAGGTATACTGGGCCATTTAACACTCATAAATGTGGCATATTTATTTCTGTTGTTTTGTATAGTATTTACAGTTATTAGAGAAGGAACCATTTGTTGGACTGAAAGGGGAAGCTGTTGGGGGGGGTGGAACAGGAAGGGGGAATTGGGAAGTGTTTGTGACTGAGATGTAACTTGAAGAAAAAAAAAATAAAGTATTTAATAAAAAAAAAAAAAAGACTTAGTGTGGGCATTTCCAAAGGACAAATTTAAAGAGAAAACAACAATACAATCACTACGTGGCTATTTAAGAGAGGTTATTTTTCTTACTAACTTTTCATTAAAATCTCCTGTTCCAATTCTACGCAGAGTATTAGTTTACATTCCTGAAGCAAGGAATTTATCATTTTATAGAAAATTCAGAGCAGAAGAACAAGTTACATGACACAAAGGGATGCAATAGATACAATCCATACTGTGTACATTGTGGGCAAACAACCCAGTTTTCATAAAAGCAGAATGAGTGAGGAAAATGAAAGGAGGGTTCTCTCCCCCACCTCCTACTTTATTGACTTTCTTTGGATCCAAACAAACAAGTAAAAAATAACCGAGTTTGTGAGTATGGCTCAGTTGGTAGAGGGCTTGCCTCGTGTGCACAGGGGCCCAAGCAAGTATGTGTGTACACACACACCTCAAAATGACTGGGGAACCAAATATTTCATTACCTGAAAATTACCTACTCAGAAACCCGAGTTTGGTGTCCAGGATACAGTCCAAAACAATCTGAAGTGGATCTGGGTGGGAAGACATGTAAACCAGGCTCCTGCCAGGTGACAATTACTGAAGCTCAGTGACAGAATATGGGTCCACTGTGCGTGCTATTGTCACCACCTATGCTTATGCTGAACTCTTCACGAACAACACTTAAAGCGTATGAACTCTAAACACGACTTGTTAGTTAAAGGGAACATGTCAGCATTCTCTGAGGAGGAGGGATACATCAGAAAATCACGTACTCTCATATTGTACAGTCATCTGATAAAAACAGGTTAACTTACTGATGCCTCCTCAACAGCACTGCTCATGTGGCTATGGAAACAGGACCGGTCATCATCTTCATCCATATACACTGGTGGCTCATGGGAAGTCATGAAAGTGGAAGGTTTAAAGAGGTGCTTATTAAGGGGGTGCTGTCGTCTGCTTGTTGAGGACTACATGAGAAAAACAAGTTTTTTACTGGGATTGTAGAAAATCAGTAATAGAATGAAAAGTACAAAACCATACATGCATCCCACTAGTTACAAGCATTCAATGCTGGCTGCACTGAACTCTTATGATCAACTTATACTGAAAGTCAAAGAGAATAAAATGACCTAAGCCAGATATATTTCTACCCAGAGAGAGAGGTTTCGGTAACATCTGAGTGTCTAAAAACAATCCTCCAGCGTGGAGTAGCTACTTGCTTCATCAGTTAATCCCCACAACACTCCGACAAGGAAGCCCCCACCTATCGTTCACAGGTGATGTGTAGGCACAGGAATGTTGAGCTTCATAGTTAGGGCAGTGTAGCTAGATGACAGCAGAATTGGGATTAGATCTGTGTCGTGGCACAGCAGTCATATTAGCCACTAATGCAGATTCCACGCATGATTAGTACATACCACAGACACAAAGAACCACTAGAAAGCCACCATTTTACCCACTTCAAAATTCAACCTCTCGCCATGGCCAGGAACCATTATGACTATGGCTAGGTTGGAGAGTCACAGCCACTATGTCTATGAATCGACAAGAAGCTACATACACAATGGAACAAATTTAAGTTTTGCCAATATTCCCTTTTGGTCATTATTCACTCTTAGTTGTAAAAATACAAGGTATAAAACAACACATCAATAAAAATAATTTAGAAAAATTAATTAAGGGATTGTGGACATAGCTCAGTGGCAGAGCACTTGTCCAGCATAAATAAGGTCCTGGGTTTAAACCATAGCACAGAAAAAAAGAGAGGAAGGGGGGAAGAAGAAGAAATAAGAACCATGAAAAGTATAGCTGTTAGTCTGAACACTGGTGTGCAAAGTTCCAGCATTCCAAGGCTGTAAAACCTCTATATATCATTAGTACTTAAAACAATTAACAAATTAAAACAAGCTTGAAAAGCCAGGCAGTGGTGGTGTACACCTTTAATCCCAACACTCAGGAGTTCGAGGCCAGCCTGGTGCACAGAGTAAGTTCTAGGACAACCAGGGCTACACAGAGAAACCCTGTCTTGAAAAATCAGAAAAAAAAAACCCAAAACAACAACAAAAAAAGAAAGCCCCCCCCCATGAAAACAATAACAAAAAACAACCTCAAAAACTCATGGGGCTGGAGAGATGGTTTAGGTGTAAAGGGCAGCTACTGGTCTTGTAGAGAGTTTGAGTTTGATTCCCAGAATCCACATAGGTGGCTCACAACCTCCTATAGCTCCAGCTCTAGGGGAATGCAATATCCCTTACCTGAATAGCATTCATGTTCACATACCCACACATACATATATAATTTAAAAAATGAAATGTTTTAAAAAATTGTAAGATGTGAACAAACTATATAAACAATTTCCTTATTTTAAAATTACATAAAATAGCATCCACCAGGAAGATAACATTTGAGAGTGATGGAAGGAAAAAGATATTACAAGGATTTATCAAGGTTACAGAAGAAACCAATAGTGCCGTTAGTTTTATCAACTACAATTCCCCAAAACATTGTTACAAGTTAATGTAGTGCTCTGTATATCAGAGACAGAACTTTTTTCACTAGAGGGAAGTGGAAAAGGTGTGCGATTACAACAGAGAGGACTGGTGAGGTAACTGTGGTGGACCCCTTACCTTGCACGCTAAAGCCCTATTCAATCCCTAGGACGTTGTGTGTGTGGGGGGAGGCAAAAAGGCTGCCTGGCACTAATTATGGGAGCAGTCACCTGCAATCTCAGGACTTGCTTCCTAGCAGAGGCAGGAGGACCACCATAAACCTTGACCTATACAACAAGTTCTAGGGTAGCTAGAGCTACAGGGTGAGATTCTGTCTCCAAAAACAATGATTTTCAGCTCATCAGTTTGTGACAACCTGTGCATGTTATTATGGCCTAGTGTGCATGAAAAGGTTTGAGAATAGTGTGTGATTCATAAGTAACAGCCTCATCATAAAGTGGAAGGAAGAGAACACTACTTATAGCTCTAGAACTGCAGTGAGGGTTAAACATTTCCGTCAGATCACAGAGCACAAGGAGAGCTGCTCTATATTTGAAAGAGTCTACACATCACAAAATTTAACATCACTAGGACATGCCTAACATGAAATCACAGTACAAAAACCCTTGAAGTAGTACTCAATCATATTACTAAGAAAACAATGCAGAACTGTTAAAACTCTGTGCACTTTTCTAAGTAGCAACAAAGGAATGCTATTCTGCAAACATAGCAAAATGTCAAAAAGAAGAGGGGCACAGCTTAACAAACTCACACCTGCACAACAGTTCTGAATTCAATGAACTTCTACTAAGGTTTGTTTCCATTCAGGCTCCTTACCTTTCTGGAGTATATATATAAGTTAGGTGTTCTGCCTGGAACTGGAATGCCGGCTTTAGTTAGCTTTATGAAATACTTCTGTACACGACTGGCAACCTACAAAAACATGACAGTTCTTCTTAACATAGTAAATGATGTGATATTTGAGAAGTTTTAAATGGTACCAATTAAATCACAAAGTAACTTTTAAACTGTCATCAAAGACGTTTATATTGTAAGATCTAGATGAAAGCAATTCAAGTAAATTAACTTAATTTTAGTTTGTTTGACTCCAAAGCTGAACACTCATCGTCCCTGGTAAGCACTGGTGAGTACAGCATGAGCCCATCTATTAGTGATACAGACGGGGCGTGAGGAAGGAAGCCACTGTGCCCATTGTCAGGGATGACATTAATGAAGTGCCACAAAATCCACTAGCACAGTCTATCCAAAAGGACATTGTCAGCAAACTTACTACGCACTCAGGAGATGCAAGGTCCAGTATATATATATAAATGTCTTGTATTTATGCAAAGCAGGGTTACTTAGACTTTTCTGCAATCAACATACAAATAGGCAAGGCTAATCAATTTCAAACCTCCACACACTACAGTTAGCACCAGTATCAGTCTGTGCTGCTATGGCTGCAGAACTGTCCAGCACAAACCATCTACCACGCACAGCCTGCACCGCTCCCGTCACCTGTTTGGCCGTCCGGTTGCCCAGTTCATCTGCAATCTTCTGCCACCGTCGAGACTCTACTTCTTCAGGAGGGTATTTCAGGAGTAGTTGTTCAAGTTTTTTCTGCACCAAACCCAAAACCAAATTTTAAGGAAAAAGGTATTCCATTTACAATACTGGATTTCTGAATAGACATTCACATTTCATTCAAAGCACAGCATTACTTTCTCAACTCTGCACATCACACTATTAGATCCTAAGGTAGAAAATAGTTCCATTTAGGAACTTAAGATACCACACGCAAATGAGGTCAGAAGAAGCACCTATAAAAACCCTTATGATGATTCTTCTCGTCATTTCTTCAGTAACAAAATAGCACAAGGACAGACGAGAAATACATGGGGTTACACACATCTTAGTGAACACAGCATCCCGACAATCTTTTTCTGCTAGAATGTGGCTCCCCTACAGCTTTAACAAAAAATGTAAATTCGCTGGATTTAGAGTGTAAGAGACTCTTTCCTCTTTTGTGTGATCTGTCATTCAAGCAACCAACTGAATATTAAAACTCAGCTTCTAATACATGAACCCTAAAGACACACAACCATTTAATACATGAAATCAAGCCTTCCTAAGGCTTTCTATACGACACTCAATTATAGCTGAAGGCAACACCAGACTCCAGCACAGGCAATCCTAATGGAAATGTTACAGGCATGCCAGTCTGGCTTCTCAGCTCCTCAACAACAGAAATTAAAATGCAACTAGAAAACAGCTTTGCTTGTCTTGAGGCTTTTCTCTCTCACAGCTGCTTTAAAGAATACCCATCCGTGTCTAACTTCCTTCCCAAACCCAGTTTTTTTTTCCTTTTAGAATTAGTCTCAAACAGTTTATACATCTTCAAAATCCAAAATTCATAAAATATGCAAAAAGGAGTACAAAAGCAAGTCTAAGTATTTTAAATTCATGAGTAAAAGGAATTAAACAGTTAACAGTTGCCTGGGAATGCCAATTCCACTATTAACAGTCTAGACTTTCTTTAACCCAAAGAAGCTAGCAGTGAGTGAGTGTCACCTGCTCGTCCACTGTCCACAGCTGGTTGAATGTTTCGGGTTTGGTGTCATCGCACAGGCGACCCCTTATCATCTGCGTATATATACAGATACATATAAGCTTTTTATAAATGGAAAATATCAAGCCAAATAGCACACAAGGAATGTTTTACAACTTTCAAAATATCTGCATATTTTTTAACATATAGATCACCTATTTATTGATCATAATTTTTTTTTCATAGAATTGTATTTCATTCGGTTTCAAAGTAACTCCTCTCTAGAAACAGGGAATACAAGTTCAAAACTGAAAATAACAAACCCAACAGAGACAAGGTCACATCTGAAATCCTGGTCACATTCTACAGTGCATTGATATTAGGTATAGCAGCCACAATGTCCATTTAAAATCCATAAAAACCCTACAATGTGACCTATACCAGTTACATTTTATAAGAAGCTGCACCTTAAAGACTGTGGCATAAACAACAACAAAATATCATGGCTAGCAGTCTGGAGGCAGGGCTGGCTTTCCTCTTGAAAGTTCCCATTACTTTTCAGTAAACAACTCTTCATGTTAAGAACACAAATCAGCAAAATGCTCCAACAGTTTTATACTACTCAAATATTTCACACTCCTTACCTGAGGACGATTATGGGAGCCTTCTGGACCATCACTCAAAGGCAACATGGAGTATGAAAGGGACTCTCCATCTTTCTTAGGATCTAAAGGACTTTTTGGTCTAGCAGGCAAGCCTACTAAAATAAAATCATACACAGAATTATTCAAGCAAGACACTGCAAGACATTTTCCTCATTAAATTCTCATCACGTGAGTTCTTACCTTTATCAAAAATTAATTTAACTCTCCTAGTATGTCTTTTGCGATTTTTAAATTCTCTTTCAAAGTTCCCAAGGCTATTGGTATACTGGTCCCACACAATCTCAGGCAACTGAACAACTCTCTGTGGGTATGGAAGCCCTATATTGGCCTGGGAAGAAAGGTAAAACAAAATAAAAATATCAGAGTGACAATGTACATTTAACTCAAGAGGTTAACTGGCAAAATAAAAATGCAATAGGCACACTGTAAATACTACTCATGGGGTGCTAATACAAACATATTAAAATACTATACAGAGAAACTGTACTGTATCAGCAGCAATTTTACACACAAACGCACCAGACACCTATCAGCTCTAAGAACAATCACAGTGTGTGTCCTGGATACAACAAATGAGATGAGATACACAAAACTTGGCATTTAGCCTCAATGTTGTGGCTTATCTGTAACATAGTAAAACAATGAATTGACAATGTATAAGTCCTTGCCACCTAAAAAATTATGGTAACTTTTTCTTTCTTGGCAGTGCTAGGGATCAAACTCGGGGCCTTGTACAAAACATGCACATGCTGCCCACAGCCACATCCCTTGCTCCAAATAATGACATCTTAAAAATAAAGATTCTAAATTAAATCTAGTACAAAGAATTCTTCCTAAGCAACATAAATCTTGCCTCTTTACTGATATCTGGATTCAATACATCTGTTTATCTTTGTAAAGCTAATAACAGAGAAGATACAATATAGCTCTAAAAGCCAGTTTTTTATCAAGCCAATATATAGATTATATATGTTGTATGAAATGCAGTGTTTTCTGAAACCAGGGAAAGGAAATGATGAACCAAATGACATCTCACAATTACCCCATACACAGAGGTAAGTATAGATTTTGTTTTAAATGCTTGGCATTGTGTGAAATTATATACATATATCTATATATCTATATCTACACACACACACACACACACACACACACACACACACACACACACTTTCAAATATACTGAGCAAGGTTCAGCGGCAGCACTTACTTACACAACATCCTGGTTCTGTCTCCAGAGCCAGAGAACAACCCCCACCCGCAATACACACAATGAATTTGTGTGTACTTACATACTGATCAGTTAAGGACTCCCTAATTTGAGGCACTTAACAGTACATTTAAATGGTTCATTGTTAAACATTGAAGTTTCAAAAAAAAAAAAAAGAGACAAAACTAATTCCTTTCACATTATGGGAAAAAAAAGCCTTTTCAAAATTAAAATTCATAGTTTCTCTTCATGGACTTGGTTGTTACAACCTTAAACATGTTTATGTTGTCTCTATGAACATTTGCTTTTTCACTCAGTAGCAAATGCAACCCAAACAAAAGCAGTTAATAATTAATAAATCCTCTGTACCAGGCTCAGAGCTCCACTAACTCTGAGTCCTGAAAGAGGAAGAAGACGTAACAGAAGGGCACACAGATACACAATGAGCAAAACTGCTCTTGGCAAACAGCCAATGAGAGCTTAGTTCTCTGCACTCGGGCACACTGCACTGTGTGTTAGGTAGGGAAAGACAACTCGGCCTTCAGTGATATGGTTAACCTGAAGGGGGATGGAATTAAATGTTTGTAAAGCATAGACTCATAAAAAAAACATAACTATCTTAAATTACCAAGTATGCTGTAATCGTTAAAAGTACCAAAGTGCATTTTTTTATACCTTCTTCTGAAGTTTCTCCACAAATCCAATAGGGTTTTTTAGTGCTTCTCTCTGGTGTTTGCCTAAACTTTCCAGGTCTTGTACTGCTTGAGAACGCTGAGCCTCAAGTACAGCAATGGTCTGTAGCAGTCTCTGATAACTAGAGACAAAGAGAGGTGTCTCACTTAAAGTTTCTTACTAACAACAATGAGAACAGTTCACGTCACTGTCTGTGTATTAAGTCACAGTCTTTTATTTAGTAAAACATATCACTGGGAATAAAGGAGGTCGAGGTCTCCCTGAGTTACAAACTACCTAGTCAGAGAACATCAGTTAGAGAAAGCAAAGCCTTCTTTCCCATCTTGAACCCTGAACAAGTTCAGAAAACAAGAAAGCATTTGACATTCCAGCAACCAAAGTTTTAAGGAACTTCTTAACAAAAGAACTAAAAATCACAAAATTTCATACAAGGAGACTAGTCACATAATCTAGCCCTCTGCAGGAACGTAAGATCTAAGACATCTTCTTCCCAAAGTCATGAGACAGTGCAGTTGGATCTGACCCCACCCATGCCACAGTTCTCAACTGCTCCAGAACCTGCCTCGCCCAGATCCGAAAGATTTCATTTTCTATCACCCATCTTCACTGTTTTCTCCAGCATTTGGGACCAGGGCAAATGTGCAGACTATAAGTACAAAGGAAAAATCTGACGGCATTTTTAATTTCCCGACCTGCAAACATACAGTTTCAGCCACAATCCACTTATTTATCATCATCCTGGAGTCTCACTGGAGTAGAGAGAGATACACTAATTACCTCATTCTCATTCCATGTCTTTCACCTAACACTGTCCTGAGTCCACAATACCTGGCTTCACATATAAATACACACAGAAATGTAGTAACTGCAAAGCCTTTAATGCTCACATACTTTTCACAAACTAAAAGTCACTCGAAATTCACTGTAAAATAAGAAGCTATGTCCTTAAAGTATCAATAAACCAGTTTTCCTTCATGATCCAAATACATTTTGTTTCTCAATTTACTACAACTCAATAATGGAAAATATATGCTTTGTTTGCTTTTTAAAAATTTAGTCAAGATATAACATACTTCCCAGCATATAGATACTGAATAACTATTTCTTGAATAAAGAACTGTCTGAAATTGTCTAATCAGAAGCATGGTAAGTCTTGTAAGTTAGAAGCCAGCAAATCAGCATAAATATCTAAGGTGAAACAATGCAACGGGACTCATCACCAAGGTGATGCTTAACCATCTTATTTCTGTTTTCAAGTCTTTGTAAACTGAAGTTGATGACATATTCAATATTAACATAACACTGTATGGGTTATGTGCACAGTGTTGAAGGCTAGCCTAGGATACAGGAGACGCTGTCTTAAGGTGTGGGGAGGGGAAGGGGAGGACAATGAAAGCATAACCTTTCACCTCTAATTTTGCTTAATTCAGACAAAATGCCTAGAAGCCATAAGACAAGCATTTACAGTCCAGAATAATGAAAACCTGTAGAAGAACTGGGAATACAAGACTTCTACCCCAATTTAAATTATTTTCCATATTAGTCAGAGATTTTGCCAGCCGGGACTATCACATCTATCCCTGGGTAGATATAAAAAAACATCATTAAAAACTAGACCAACACACAAATGGTCTGATATATACAAATCTATTATCAGTTTGTATCTATAGCTCTCTCCACATTCAAAAGGAAACTGAACAAGGGTTCACCAAGGAAAGACTCAATTGTGCATTAATCCAACCACTGTTTGCTAAGAAAACAAGGCCTCTCGTAAAAGCGCTAGCAATTACCCAAATAAACTAGACATGGAGATTAGGTTTGACAAGGGAGCTGCAATGAAGGGAGGTAAAGAAACAGAACTGGATGTGCATGAGTGAGCAGCGTTGGCCACTGACCTGGAGATGGAAGAAAGCTTATAAGCTGAGAATTTTTCACAATGCCTCAGCTAGTTTTTTGTTTGAAATTCTCCAAAACGAAAAATTTTTAAGCTGAATATGGTGGCATACATCTTTAATTCCAGCTATTGGGAGATACAAACAGTTCGACCTCTTGAGTTTGAGGCCAAAATTAGTCTACATAGTGAGTTACAGGCCAACTAAAGCTACCTAGCAAGATTCTGTCTCAAAAAACAAACAAACAAACAAAAAACAACAACCTAAAAAGCTGGGTTTGGTAGCGCATGCCTTTAATCCCAGCGCTCAGAGGAGACAGAGGCAGGCGAATCTCTGTGAGTTCAAGGTCAGGCTGGTCTACAAAGTGAGTCCAGGACAGCCAGAAATACACAGAGAAACCCTGTCTTAAAAACAAACAAACAAAAACAAAGGGAAGGAGGGAAGGAGGGAAGGAGGGAGGGAGGGAGGGAGGGAGGGAGGGAGGGAACTGTGTCTTTGATCCAAAATAGGAGCAACACAGTATGTGAGACCGTCCCCTCTCCTGGTCACATTACTCTGTGACTAGACAAGACAGATGGCTGACTATGCAATCAGACAGCAACAGAGGTAAAACATGACAGATTACACCTAAGTGGAGCATTTAAGGAGTCAAGGCAGGACGGGAAACCTGGGGGCACCCTAGCCTACAGAATAGGACCCTGTCTGAAAACACAACAGAAAAATGTAACGTCTAAAATTTGTTTTGTATACTATGTGCTGGACGTTGCTGTTTTAAATGTCATAGACTTAGAACAGGTGTCGCCCATTATCTGAAGCACACTACAAAGGAAGCCATGCCTCAAACACAAGACGTAGAACAGCATCTCCTCATCCAGATATCTAAGAATCCAAATACAACAGTAATGAAGAAACCCTAACACTCCACTGAACCAACTAAAAACAAAAAACACTTTCCCTTTGGCTGTTCTCCTGATCTCCTAAGAAAACAGTGTTATTAATGTGTGACTGTAAGACTTTACTGTCTATTTTCTACGCAGTAATATCACATATACAGTCATCAGTGGAGAGGGAGGAAGAGAAACAGGATAAGAGGAGGATGGAAAATTTTACTTTCAGTGCACCAGGAACTTTTTCTAGGGCCAGGTTTCCATTTCTACAGTGGAAAGAATCTTAAGAGTTCACATGGACATTTTTAACCTTAAAAAAAAATAATGTGGAAACTTTTTTTTTTAATCTAGCTTTAAGACATTCTGCCAAGAAGCTTGGTCTGATTCTTGAAAATAAATAATTGTCAACAGGAAGGTCCCTGGTTCGATCCTGGCCTTCAGCATCAGCTACTGAACAACTAAAAAGGAAGACATGACTGCTCCTAGGTGTGGTGGAGGACATTTACTGTAGACAAAAGAATATAGCCAAAGGCAGGGACATCTGGGAGAGTCAAAGGGGACATGCCCCTGAGGTGGGCCATGTGGGGAGATGAGAGAGAGAAGAGGGGAAAATCAGAAGAATAAAAGGTGGAAAAAGGGCAAGTAACCAAAGTGGCTGGTTATTTAAGGCAACTGTGGGAAGAACAGCCCAATCCCCGGGCTAGTGAAGTGTAGGGTAGTGGGTGGGACATAGTAGCAATAATCCGTAACAGATAGGGACTGAGGGATCTTGAGGGGACCTGGCAACCTCAGCTATTTATCGAGGGTTAGAGACCTAACAATAATCAGAGAAAAAACAAAGAGTTAGAACTCTAGTCTAGATCAGGAATCCACACAACCATGGTTTATTTGGATTTATACAGAAGGCTTTACACAGCCCCACATGTGTTTACCTACAGAAGTCAGCGGTTCTCAACCTTCCTAATGCTGTGACCCTTTAATACAGTTCCTCATGTCGTAGTGACCCCTAGCTATAAAATTATTCTTGTTGCTATTTGAAACTGTTAATTTTGCTACTGTTTATGAATTGTGACATAAATACCCGTGCTTTCTGATGGCCTAAGTAAACCCTGTGAAAGTATAGTTCAACAATCCCAAAAGGGTTTCGACTCACAGGTTGAGAGCCACTGGACTAGTGACTGCAACAGAAAACACATCATCCACAAAGCATATTTATTCCAGGTCCCTATGAGGAAGTTTGCCACACCCTCCCCTGCTCTATATAACTATAAAGAATACAAAGGTATGACAAGCAAATGTTACACACAATGTTGGATTAGATTCCACAGGGGAGAAAAACAGCTGTTAAAAAGAATTGAGGGGATAATTAAAATGTTTAAATACAGACTGTGATAGAATGTAGATTATATTAAGCCTTGTGGTTCAATCTTCAGCACAGGAAAATACAAAAACAAAGCAAAAGAAAAAAAAGCCTCAAGCAAGTGATGAATTGCCAAGATTACCCCCCCCCCCCCGCCACCAAGGTTGTAGGCACTATATTTAGGACTCTGAGCAGAAGAGCTCTACACTCAGAAAAAAGATAGTTGAATGTGTGTGAGAGCATTCACACCTGGGGGGGAGACAAACAAACAAACAAAACAAACGAAATAAGCACTCTGTTAAGTAACTGGTGGATCAGGGTAAAAGGCCCACAGACGCGTGGCACATTCCCCGTCCCCATACCCCAAGTAATAGTGAGGAAGTTGCAAGTGTCTCACTATACCCTGCTGCTGGAAAATAAGGAGAACGCATCTGAGCACACACTCCACAACCCCAAACAACAGACACAGTTCAGGAAGCCCTGGTACTGGCAACACACCTGGAGCAGCCAGCCCTCAGCCACCACCCACCACAGACTGGTGCAGTAAGAACACAGAGTAAACAAGGACTACAGATCCACCCCAGTCCAGCCAGCCCAGCCCCAACAAACAGCCCCGACATCAGAGAACCAAGACAGAGCAGCTGTGGTCCTCCTTTCGCCTGGGGTCAGGGAGTGAACCCTCTGCCACATGATGTTTGCCAGGCTGGCTCTGAAATCCAGGGTCTGCTGAAGCTGCTGTTGCAGCTCTGGGATTACAGATGTGGTCAACACGATCAGACCTGGGTTTGTATTCTAACTATTGCCTTTTAGTGCAGACTTTATATTTGTCAAGATTTTTTATAATTCCTATTTCATCTACATTTATTTACATTTGGTTTTCTAACTGGATATCAACCAACTATATTCCTCCCTAAAATTCTTTACCATTTTTCTTACCCCCACTTTTTTCTCCCTTTCTCTGCTTCCTTCTATATTTCGTCATTTTTCCCTCCATAGAACTTACACTCGAGCCTACACTATGTTTACCCTTGCTTTCCTCTAATCGTTGCTGGTGCGCCAACACTGTTCTTAACTGATTTTACTATAGCCACACCTGTTTGTGCTGCTGCTGTACTTTGATTTTTTGTTATTGTTGTTTATCCTCCCTAAGTAGTAACAGGTACTGATGAAAACCTCAGGAAAGACTCCTCACTATAATCATGACAGTAGGTGCATACTTCCTACTTAGAATCACAAAAAAAGCAAAATTATTTTTTCCAAATTAATATTCATTTGATAATTGAATTAGAAGGATGCTGAAATGGCAACTCCAAAATCTAATGTAATGCAAGATCAATGACCCAAGAAAGGAGAAATTCAGGAAATAATAGTCTAGCAAGGAGGAAATGTGGTAAATGGAACGCTCAGTACATCACACTCAACAGGAAGCATCTGAAGGCCAAGGACAAAGCAAGTCTGAGACACTAAGGCAGCAACCGGAAAACTGCGACCATAGCCACAATGTTCAAGATGCTGACCATCAAGCAACCATCAATCTGTGCTGCAGGTGAAGGGAACAAAATATAGACTAAAGGTACATACAAATTAATCAGTAAAATTATTGCTCAAAACTTTCCAAATTTAGGAAAAGAAATGTACATCCAACAACATACAAGCAGTAGTTACAACTCAACAGAGGAAACCAGAAAACAACTTTTTTCTGTCATATTGCTCTTAAAAACTGCAAGGCACAAGAACAAGAGCTGTAAGAGAAGCTGAGTGTGGTGGCACATAGTTTCAACCCCGGCCACTCGGGAAACAGAGGTAGGTGGATCTCAGAGACTGAAGCCACCTTGCTCTACAGAGCGAGTTCCAGGACAGCCAAGGCTACACAGAGAAACCGTGTCTTAAAACAAAACAAAACAAAAAGAGAGCTGCAAGAGGAAAGTGTCAAGTTACTCACAAATGAAAAAGCTGTCAGGTTAACCACAGATTTCTTAGCAGACTCTAAGGCCAAGACCACATAGACTGGTACACCTCAAGCAATGAAATAAAATAACTGCAAATCAAAAGGGCTACAGTCAGCAAAGCTATCCTCTAAACTTGGAAGAATAGAGAACTTATTAGCATAAACTAAAGCAATTTATGACCACCAAACCATAGACATAAGACACTCCAGAGGAAAAAAAGACTACAAAAATCATTAAGAGACTGGGAAAGAATAAATCTCACTGTAAGAAAAACCATGAAGGTAACGGAGATGGCTCAGTAAATAAAGTGTTTCTGCATAATGAGAGGATTGGAATTTGGTTCTTTGAAACTCATACTGGGTGCGATAGCAAACATCTGTAATCCATATGCAGCAAACTGGAAGGGGGAGACAAGCTATCCCATACAGAAGCTTGTGGGCCAGCGCTGGCCTCGTAAGTAGTGAGCAAGAGGAAGGCAGAGATCAACTTTCAGAGCTGTCCTCTGACCTCCACATGAATGTTGCAGTACGCACAGTCCCAGGTACGTACGTGTACACACACTCTCAACAAATAAGAAGTCTAACTCAAACAATCAAACATTATTATCAGTAACCCAACAAGCATCTAAAATGAGCAAGGAGGAAAGAAAAGATAATCAACCAGGAACACAACAAAATTAAAAGAATTAACAAACATCCCTCAATAATAACTCTAAATGCAAATGGTCTCAACTCTAAAAAGATGCAGACTGCCAGTCACAGTGGCACACACTTAAAATCCCAGAACTCAGGAAATTGCCTGAGGATTATAATGAACTACTAGGCCAGCCAGGGCTAACTAGCAGCACTCTGCCAACAAAAAGAGACTTAGCAAGATGAAAGCAGGTTAGCTGTACTTAGAGGGGAGAGCTGGAAGCCACCCATTTGCTGTCTCCAAGAAATACATGCAGTGGAAAGACACAGACTGAAAATAAAGGAATGGAAATAAGCAGTGCAAATAAATGAAATGGGAGGAAGACTAAGCAGGAGTGTGTACGCTGATGTCTGGAAAGCCAGCTCCAATGTCATCTCTTCGTAGTTACGAGAACTGTAAACGCTCACAATTCTGCAACACTGAAAACTATAACATGATTAAACTTCTCAAGATGTGAAAGTAGCTTTGTTGGAGTGTCCGCACTACTTGTGAACTCCAGAGTCAACACAATCTTTAGGAAACAGAAATAACCGATTGTACGTAATCAAAGCATGGTAGTAATGACATAAAAAGTTACACAGATAAATGAAACAGAACAGAAAGCCAAAAATAAATCCAAAATTCCATCACCAATTCATCTTTGACAAAGGTGGCAACAACATACAATTAGAAGGGCAATCTCTTTAACTAAATAGAAGCATGCATAAGAATGAATTACCCTTATATCACACCATACATAGAAATCAAAAAGGATAAAAGACCTGAAATCTTTTATACAGCAAAGGAAACTTAAAAAAAAAAAAACAACAACAACAGAGCTGGGCATGGTGGCGCACACCTTTAATCCCAGCACTCGGGAGGCAGAGGCAAGCGATCTCTGGGAGTTCAAACCTAGCCTGGTCTACAGAGTGAGTTCAGGACAGTCAGGGCTTGTTACACAGAAAAACCTGGTCTTAAAAAACAAAACAAAACCAAAAAAAAGGAAGAAAATTCCATACCACACACATTATGATTAGCAGCCAAAATATACAAAGGATTTAAACAGCTCGCTTTAAAAAAAAAAAAAAGAAAAAGAACAAACAAACCAAACATATTAAAAAATAAGCAAATGGGGGGCTGGAGAGATGGCTCAGTAGTTAAGAGCACAGTCAGTGGTCTTAACCAAAGGACCCAGGTTCAAATCCCAGCACACACACATGACAGTTTGAAACTGTAACAGCTGAGCGTGCTAGTGCACACCTATAATCCCAGCACTTGGGAGGCAGAGGAAGAGGCAGAGGCAAACGGTCTCTGTGAGTTCAAGGCCAGCCTGGCCTACAGAGTGAGTTCCAGGATAGCCAGAACTACACAGAGAAACTCTGTTTTCAAAAACTAAAAACAAAAGAAAGAAAAAAAACCTGACTCCATTATTTCCTAAAGAAAGACATACAAATAGTCAACCGGATATTAGAACTAATGTTCAACAGCAACTCATCATTACAGACAAGTAAATCAAAACCACAATGAATACTCCATTCCACTAAGAACAGCCACTACTCCACACCTGACCTGTGAGACACACCAAAGGCAACACATGACGAAAATACCATACAAAATTACTTTCAGGTATTGTGTGTAATATATACTTGAAACATACAAAACTAAAACAAACAAAAACACCTCAACAACTGTTTTTAGAGTGTGCCCTCATAGAAATAACTTAAAGGGGTCTGATGATCTCTCCTCAGTTCTAAGAGTTACAGTTCACACCATTTTGCCTTCAGGAAATCATTAAGACATGTGTTAGCTGCTTTATGACCAGAAAGCTAGGAGTGATCGTTGAAAAAGGCTATTTTCACTTGTATTTTCAAATCTTAACCACAGAACAGGCTTGTCAACACCTGGTGCTACAGGATGTAGTGAGGATCTTGAGTTTATTAGAACCAAAAGAACTAAAGCTCATTACCCTCCATACTCCAATACCATTCAACTTCCTTTAAGGGGGGTATTGAGGGGATGACTCAGGAAAGTTGCCTGCCCCCAAGCATGAGGAACTAAGTTCTATTCCCTGGGCCCACATGGTAGAAGGGGAGAATCTACCTCCACAGATTGATGTCTAACCTCCACACCTACACCAAGGCAAGCACATCCACAAACATGTAGACACATACACAAATAAATAAATGTAACGAAAAAAAATTTTAAGCAACAAGCTGGTTTGAGGCCATCCTAGCACATGGACGGCAGAGGCAAGACCATCATTTGGAGGCCAACCAGAGCTACAAGATGAGATTCTAGTTGTTGTCTCAAAAGGCCAAAAGTAAGCAGAGGAAAAACAACAACTAGGATCTTTTCCAACAGACTTTATAATCAGACTATAAAACAGTTAAAGCTCTGAAGTGTAACTGACTATCAGCTATGTATGATACATTTTCTAGCCAGTTCTGCAAGTTGCTCTAAAAGCAACTCTTCCACCAACACCGGTTTACCAATGACAGCAGTAATAAATGGTATTCCGCAGAAGGGTCACAAGCTAGCCCAGGATCCACAGCAAATTCTTGGCCAGCCTGGTGATAAAGCAAGATCTTGTAGAAGAAGGCAGGCTGTTTTCAAACATAAGGTCCTCAAATAAGACTTAGTCATACCTGATTTATCCACGGCATGTTTTTGGAATTAACTTGCCTAGACACAAACAGTACTGATTTAAGAAAAAACCTACAGGCAAATGTAAGAAAGTAACAACCACAGAGTACTAGAGCTAGACAGAAGTTATCACTTTAAAGATAAGCATTGGTTCAATCCCTCCTGTCACAAGAGAAAGGCATAAATTTCTGTTACATTATTAGAACATTTTCTAATAATCGAATAGAAACTCAGAGCAGAAGTGTGAAAATGAAAACATGAAAATAAATACCCATACATGAAATAAACTTGTCACATTTTCATCTAGTGAGAATAAATATTTAATAAGTTTTTACAAAATATAGAATATGAAATACTAACTTAATTTTTACAAAGTAAGTTATAAAATAGGTTTTTATTCAAAATACAGAGGAATAAGAATTTCTGCTAAATAAATTTGTTCTTTAGAAATTACCAATACTTGTATTTATCGATATATAAAAAAAGAGCCCTTTATTGAACTAAAAAGGGAGCTGTTGGGGGAAAAGATACACCTTACATTAAAAAAAAAAAAAAAAAAAAAAAAAAAAAAAAAAAA
>CAJQZJ010032781.1:1956338-1991459 GCA_907164525.1 Lophiomys imhausi
GTGAGGGGGAAGAGCGTAGGGTGGAACCAGGAGGGGGAGGAGGGATGGACTGTGACTGAGATGTAACTTGAAAAAAAAAAAAAGAAATGATCAATACTAGTATTCCTAAATGCTTGTAAAATTAAAGATGAGGACTAAAATTTAAGGAACTTATAGGAAAGAATAGACATTACTAATAATGTATCATTGGTTCAAAATTGTAACAAATGCCCCATTCTAACATAAATGCTCAAAGGAGGTGCAGGCCATCTGGGAACTCTGCAGCGCATTCATAATTAATCTGCAAACTGAAAATTATGCTTGTAAAAGTCCCTTTTAAGCTAACATCATAACTCTTAAGAAGTCTAGGGGCTGGGGCACTGGCTGCTCTTCCAGACGACCTGGGTTCAATTCCCAGCAACAACATGGCAAATCACAACTGTCTGTAACTCTGTTCCAGGGACCCATCACTCTCACACAGACATATCTACAAGCAAAACACCAACGTACATTAAATAAATAAATAAAATTAAAAAAAAAAAAAAAAGAATTCTGGAGGGAGGGATCTCTCCCAGGGTGGAAAGTAACTGGTCAGACATAGTTCTCTTCACTATCCTTGCAGAAGTCATGGATTTTGTTTTTACTCCCACAAACACTCATTTTCCTTTTAAACATCCAATGTTTGTTTTTTAATATTATCATTCAAATGACACTACCTTTACAATATAAAGAACACTCACAAGTCAGTAATTCCCAAGAACACTTTGGTGTTCTACTTAAGAGAAGAAAAATCATTATTTAAAATATTTTAGTATATTACATAATTTGGCTAAAGTAAACCTAGGTTGCTTTCAAGCCTGCTGGATGCCTCAGCAAAATCTGTTATTACCTTTAAAAACTTCCTCTATTAAGGCCCCCCCCACCAAAAAAAAGACCAACAACAACAAAAACCACCAGCAAAACAAAGACTGCCATTCATAAAACAGGCTTGCTCCCAAAATGTCTTACTGTAAACCACTTTACTGTACATACATTACAAGCAGAATAAAACCCACCACACAAAATAAAAATGTAATGCTTTGTATCTCCCAAGAGATTATCTCAAACATATCATGATATGATGATAATCTCCTGTAATATTTTGGGCATTTTCACAGTAACATATATATCTGAGTCACCCTTTAACAGGTAATAAAGTACACAATTCCACTGACTTCACCCCCAAACATTCCAACAATCAATTCTCACTGATCCACTACCCAAATCCTGAAACAATTTGCTTTAATCTCTTTAAATTTGCCTGTTCTAATACATATGTATGACCTGCTGTGTCCAGGTTACCACTTTCAAGATTCATAGTGCCCCACTGCTTTTTAAAGTTGTTGGGGGGAGTGCTTTTGTATGCATGAGTGTTTTGCTTACACACTGCATGGCTCGTGCCAGAGATCAGGTGTCAGATCACCTAGAACTAGAGTGGCAAACCTCTGTGGAGTGTCATGTGGGTACTGAGGGTCAAATCTGGGTCTACAAGGGCAGCAACTATCCTCAACTGCTGAGCTACTACTTCTCCAGCCACTCCCCCCCCCTTGCTTTTTATGGCCAAATAACATTCATCAATTGCTGGATATCGGTTGTTTCTACCATTTGGCTATTGTGAGTTGTGTTGTTGTGAACATCTGTATCCAAGTTCTTGTTTGAACACCAAGTTTTAATTCTTTGGAATATTTAAAGGAAGAATTTAGCCTATAAAGGCTATTTTTATGTATGTGATATACCTTAAGGTGTTTGGGGGGGGAGTACATTGTACAGTCATGCACACATATGGAGGCCATATGAAGTTGACGTAGGTTGTCTTCCTTCAACACTTCCCATCTTATACTTCAAGGCAGCCCCTCATGTGACCCAGAGCCTACAGATTTGGCTACTCTAGCTGCCAGCTGGCTCTGGGGATCCCCCCTCTCTGGCTCCTAGCACTGGAATTATAGGAAGTGCATTGCACTTGCCTGTGTGTTCATGGGATCCGGATTTGGATCCTCCTGTCTGGAAGGCAAGTGTTTATCTTCTAAGCCATCTCTCTCTAATCCTTATTTCCCCACAAACAGTAGCATACTTGAACCAAGGGATCCAATCTACTACATAATCAGGGACTACAGCACTCTTCTTAGAGACTGAGCTAATGAACATCGCTGGCACCATAACAAGTACCAATATAAGTCAACAGCATATGCAAATGAAATCCCAGTACAGAGGAAATAGGAAAGAATAAAAAAAAAAAACCTAGTACAAGTTTAGAGGAATTTTAATCCAGAAACATGGCTGCTGTGGCAACAGATGATATCCAAAGACCTAGGTCTATGTGATCTGACTAGAATGCAGATATGTCCTGAGTACACACCCGTAATCCCAAATAATGAAGGTAAAGTTAGTTTGTAGAAGGAAGCACCCATGTTTGAAAGTCATGTCTAATTGAGAGCCAAAGTGACTAATCAAAGAAAAGTTTGACAGAATAGGAGATGGCCAACTCTCACTAGAAGAGAGAGGAAAGAGAAAGGACTGAAGAGAGAGCAGTGCAGGGGTAGGGGCAGTTTGACCAGGAGAGTTTTACGGAGACAGGCTGAAGGAAGAACCAGCTAGACACGAGTGAAGACAGAACGAGCCTGAAAGTGAGGAGCCAGAAGATGAGAACATATTGCCAAAGTTAGTTTCAGGCCAAGCAGAGCAATTTAGTCAGAAATGAAGAGAGAAGCCAGATGGAATCAGTCACCAAAACAGCTGACCAGAGTTCAGAAAGAACTAGAAAAGGGTGAGCTTATTCAGCAGTAAGTCTCAGAGGGTTGTACAGAGGCTAGAAGCTTCCAGGACCAGGCCTAGGTTAGCAGATGGAGGCAGTGAGCCTCAGAGACAACAATTACATCAGGAGAATAAAAGATACATTTACATACAAGGAGAAAACACACAGAGAAAGAGGTATAAGGGCACATACAGTCTTCAATACTGACAAGTGAGACACAACTGGACAGTATTTCCAGAGCTTTGCTAGTCAAAAAATTGTCTACTGCTCTTTACTTAACCTTTTTAATTTGATTCATGTTTGCTACATGTCTGTATTGAAATATCATTCTCTATGCTCATTATTCAATTATCATACACAAATAAAAGAGTTAAAACAACCAGCCTCTCTTTAAAACATATTAACTAACTCTGCATGCATGCCAGGTGCCCATGGAAACTAGAAGAGGGAGTTAAGAATCCCCTGGGACTGGGTTACAGGTGGCTGTGACCCACCTGATGTGGGTGCTGGGAACCAAATCGGGTCCTCTGCAAAAGCAGCAAGTGCTCTTTACTGTTTGAATCCCTCAAGCTCGGTTTTTTATTAAAGATTTATTTTTTATTATAATTATTAGCGTGTGTGTGTGCACGCGCTGGGAAGTGAACTGGGTCCTTAGCAATATGCACTCAACCACTGCTGTCTTTCCCCAGCTTTTTAAACTCTTTTTTCCCCTGAAGATAGTTGAGTGGGTTTCTAGCTCCTGCCACTAACAGTGTTATTATAAAGTATGCTCAGATCACCTTAATTTCATTTTCCTTGGTGTTTTTAAAAGTCTGACAGCAGCACTGCTAACTAAGGGGGGGAAGGAGTGCATAGAGGGGAGAGGGTGTCTGCTTTCTCAAAATAGGGTCTTGCCATTTAGCCCAGTTTGGCCTAGAACTCATGACCATTTTGCCTTCACCTTCCAAGTGCTAGGATTACAGGTGTATAGCAACATACTTGGAGCCAATTACTGAATTAAATAAACTTCATATAATTTTTTAAAGAATTTGAATCTGTCTTCTTAATCATACTTATAAAGCTACTTGTAACCTAAACCTGGGGTTCTTGTGGGAGTAGAATTTAAAAGGCCTTTCAATCTGTTCCTAGTACTTTTCTAAATGTGTTAAAAAAAAAATCTGACTTTTCTGTAAAAAAAGGAAGCCAAATTTCACTGACTATTCTGCAGGCAGTACTTTCTAACGGAGCTGGATCAAATGTCTTTTCGCCATTCTGGAGTTTTAGCTCCCTCACGCTATTCCTCAGCACACTCACTGTAACTTATCTCCTCTTCTTGTACTACAGCTGCTGCGTCTTATGTAACAGAAACAGGTTGTGTGTGTAGGGTGCAGGATGCAGACTGGCATGCATGTGAGCGCCAGAGGTCAACACCAACTATCTCCCTCTATCTCTCTCCACCTTATTTTTTGAGACAATGTTTCTCACTGAACAGACCACTATGGACATCCACTAGCTGCACTGGATAGCTAGCAAATTCCTGAGAGCCACCCGTGCCTACCTTCAGAGTGAATGTTACAGACAGATGTCATTGCACAAGTGCTGGGCCTGTGGCAGGCACATTTATCTGCTCAGCTACCACAAAAAGACAAACCATATATCTTCTAAGTCCTTCAGATCTCAACCAGATTCTTATCAGTCTGTACACAATCTTAAGCCTACAAGAAAAACTCAAGATTATAAAAGCACATTTAAAAGTTATACAAAGCATTTTGACAATAAAAATTTTTTTTTTTAGATTTTTTTTTTTTTTTTTGCCCAAGACAGGGTTTCTCTGTATATCTCTGGCTGTCCTGGACTCGCTTTGTAGACCAGGCTGGCCTCGACTCACAGAGATCCGCCTGCCTCTGCCTCCCAAGTGCTGGGATTTAAAGGCGTGCGCCACCACCGCCCGGCGACAATAAAATTTTTTTAACCAAATTGAAAATAGATTTATTATTTGGATTATGGGGACATATCTACAGGCCCTGTACATTTCATTCCAGCAATACAGATGAAGGTAGAATACTTGTGGTTGTTTAAATCCAAGAAAATCTTAGAAAGCAAAACCAAATGCTATAAAATAACTACAATTAAGGAGTTAAATTACTAGTGATGTCACTACAGGACTTGCTAGTAATTTAAGAACTGGAGATCTGGTTTTGAGAGGACCTACATAGGAACCATTATATACAAGAGACCCGAAGACTGACAGCACAAAGCTGGAGACCTAACTATGGGACAGATAACTTAATTATTTAATCAATTAATTAATAGACCATCTTGCTATGTAGCCTAGGACAGCCTCAAACTCTTTTTGATTCTGAGACTAAGCCTCATATACTGCAGGCTGGCCGAGAATAAAAACTTTATCTCACAATACACTGACTCTAGGTGTTCTTTTACTCTCAGTTTTTAGTTATTTTATTATTATTATTATTATTATTATTATTATTTTTAGACAGGGTTTCTCTGTGTTAATAGCTCTGACTGTTCTCGATTCCCTTTGTAGACCAGGCTGGTCTCAAACTCACAAGATCCGCCTGCTTCTGCCTTCCGAGTGACTGGATTAAAGGTGTGTGCTGCCAAGCCCAGCTTATTCTCACTTTTTATACTCCCATTATAAAAATATTAGTTTGACAACCCATCCTTAAATACCCAACTCCAACAATATTTTTCCCTTATCTAAGCTTAGTGAACTGTGTGACTACAGCTTATTCACTTTCTTTTTTAAAACTTAAAATCCAAATAGTTCTCAAATAAGTTTTGTAGCTAAGAATATGGCTCTGTTGTAGAACCTTGCTTAACATGCATAAAAACCTAGGAACAATTTTTAGCACTGAAAAAGTAAAATAAATGAAGACTTTATTAGCAGAAGTATGTTAACTTTTCTGACATTTTCAAGGCAGGGTAAGGTACTTCTCCTATGCAGAAGGACATGATTCTCAAAGAGCTTGTGATCTATCATATACAATTACAGTAATTATCATTCACTACCAGGGAGCACACAAAAAGTGCTGGACCAGTCTTGAGAGGAGAAAGACTTCTCAGAGAATATGATGCTAAACTAAGAGGGCCCCCCTTTTGCTGACAGGCATAGTAGCCAGGGAGACTGGCATAAGACAGACTAGAGCAGGTAGGCAAATATGTGAGAAGGCCTTAAGGCATGCCCATCCTTTCCATGTTGTAACACAATGTCAGCTTCTACAAAGTTCAGCTGGAGAAATGAGGGAGTCACAAAAATTACAGAGTGACAAGAACACTGAGAATGCTTATTTTCATGTAAGTTTACAATTTTATACATTCACAGCTATCCTTGAGCATATGACTCCCAAGCGCCATGGGTTAAAAACACACATGGTTGAATGGGGGCAGGGGCATATTTATTTAGTTAAGTAACTCTGAGTCAGGTGGTGGTGGCACACACCTTTAATCCCAGGCTCAGGAGGCAGAGGCAGGTAGATCTCAGTGAAGCCAGCCTGGTCCACAGAGCTAGTTCCAGGACAGCCAGTACTATACACAGAGAAACTTTGTCTCTGGGACCAAAAAAAAAAAAAAAGGATTTGGGAAATTGGGCTGGAGAGATAATTTTGAGCAGGTAAAGGCATTTGCCACCAAATCTTACACTGTGGGAGAACAACCAACACGTCTAAGCTGTCCTCTGACCTCTACAGGCTGCTGCCCCTCTCACACTAAAAAAACGTTAAATCCAGTGTAATCTGGCTAGCATGTAGAGTAATAAGGAACAGACAATAAAGTGTTTTAAATAAGCACATATCACCTGAAGATACTGACTTTACCAGAGGGACATAAGCTAACCAGGGACATAAGCTAACCAGGGACATAAGCAAGAAACCATTTCAGATGGGCCAGAGAAGAAATAGCACTGAGTGATGTCAAAGGAGAGAGCAGAGCTCAACCAATGGCTGCTGGAGGAGCTGAAAGAAGCTGCCTTTTTCCAGACAGTGTCAAGTTAACTGAAAGATGCTGAAAATGAGTCTGGGAAGCAGTGATGAACTCATTCTCATACATGGTCTGCTCTGTCTTCTGTGGGACAAGAGGAATAGTCCTGATACAGAATAGTCGGAACTCAGGCATTGCAATGAAATCCACTATTAAATAGGGGACATATTTCTAAGGCACAGCAGCTAATGAGGATCCCAGAGAAGGACCTAAAGAAACCCAGTAACTGAGACGTGAGTGCTATCAGAAGCAAGGTGAAATGCAATGAGAAAATCATGTGTGCAACACACTGTCTACGATTACAGAAGTGATGTATCAGCATTTATGGTGTCTGCTCAGCCTTGCACCAGGATGGAGACAAGTGTGCTCTCATATCTGGTACAACCAATCATGCTGCCTTTGTAAGGAACTTAAAAATAAATTCAAGAATTTGAGTCTACACTTAAATAAGACAGCATTTCAAAAATGCAAACATTATCTAGTTATAACCTAAAAAAAATCCACTATTTGTGAAATGCACGCTATTACTTGCTTCCCTTGGCTCCTCACATGCCTGTGCCTGCTCTAGTGTCCACTCAGCTACTCTAGGAGAGGCTGGGAACATGGGTGTGAGGAAGGAGACAGCTAATGACCACAGGGGAGGTGACTGCTCATGCTCTACAGACCAGCAGAGTTAACTGTACTTGACCAGATCAGCTTGTACTTCAAAACAGCAGACATTATGTCACAAACACAGAGGATATACATGTGAGCAGATGGATTTAACAATTTTCCTAATCTGTCCATTTTATAATGAATACCACACTAAATTTATAAAATCTATAACTGTGTGTTACTTAAAAAGAAAGACACTTCATTTTAACTAGAATCAGTGTGACTCTCTCCTCACACCCTCAATCCCATTAAGTAACCATGAAACTTTCCTTCTAAGAATTCAAATGTATCCTATCCATTTTAAGGAACTAGTAGTACACTATTAAAATAAAGAGGAACAATAATGTAAGAAATGTTTAAAAAAAAAGCAAAATAAAAGGAGAATTTAACTTAAATGGCAAAAAGTATAGTATTAGAGAAAACAACTTTCTGTGAACTATTCTACAGTTAATTTTTTTGTATTTTATTTTCCAACACAGGGTCTCACCACGTAGCTCTGGCTGTCCTGAACTATGTAGCCTGGCCACAAACAAAAGATCTGCCTGTCTCTGTCTCCCAAGTGCTGGGATTAAAGGTGTGTGCCACCACGCCCCGCTACAGTTAATTTTATTTAAAAAGCTGGAGCTGGACAAATGTGTCAATAAAAGATTACAGGCTGCTCCTCCAAAGGATCCAAGTTTGTTCCCAGCACCCACATAAGTGGCTTCTAACTGTAACTCCAGTCTCAGGGAATCTGATGCCCTCTTACTACCTCCAGCTGCACTGGACATAAACGATACAAAGATACTTGTAAACAAACTGTCTGTACACATAAAAAATAAAGGCCATTTATTAGAAACTGGAGTAAACTGGCACTGATATAAAGAAGCACATTCCCATGCCTTTCTTTCTAAACATGGTATACAGCAGACAAAGAGCAGCAAAATCCTGAGAGGTAAGAAAAAAAGGACCGGAACTCCAGAGGTACCACACCACTCAATCTCACACCCTTTCAAATCTAGTACAGTTTTATGTCTTCGTTATGCCATTTTCTCTGGCTTATCCTCATGAACTTTATCTCAACCAATGATCTAATTTTAACTCCTGCTCTCACCACAGCAATATCTAACTAACATATTTCAAGTAACAGCTAGCGATTTCTCCAATTTAAATTCCTATTGTTATAATTTTTCAATTTGGCTTCTTTATTTAAAATGTGCTTAAATTAATTTTTAAGCTATAAACAAAAGCCAATCCTCATTGCCACAGAGTATTAACAGAAAAATAATTTCCAAGACTGGAGGTAAAAGTTTAATACTTTAGCACCGAGTTCAACCCTCAGTATCTGAAATAGTGATAATTACTATTTCCAAATAGTCAACCGGCATGTTAGCAGAAGTGGTGTCATTAAAAATGAAATACTACCAGTGTACATAAAATTAAGTCAAGCTTGGCATGATAGCACATGCCTTTAATCTCAGCAGAAGCAGGTGGATTTATGTGAGTTGAAGGTCAGACTGGTTTACAATGTGATTTGCAAACAGCTAGGGCTACATTGTAACCCTGTCCTTTAAAAAAAGGACAGAAGAATGGAAAATATCAAAAGAAATAAGAGAAAGAGAGAGAGAGAGAGAGAGAGAGAGAGAGCACTTGATGCTCTTGGAGAGGATCCATAAAGGCTCACAAACATCCATTCCAGGAGATAAGACACCTTCTAATGAGCAAACAAACGTGCAGGCAAAACACTCATACATATATTAAAACACTACGTAAAATAAACTTTAAAAATAAAATTAGACCAAATGAAAGGCTGGAGAGATACCTCAGCAGTTAAAAAGCACCCACCACTCTTACAGAGGACCCCATTCAGTTTTTAGCACCCACACCAGCAATCTCATGCAGGATGACACAAATAAGATGTTCAGTCAGGTGCATCTCCTTATAGCTAAGGCAGAACAAACAACACTGAGGGACTCTCATAATGGTAATATACAATGCAAAAGTGTCATGTGTGAGAGAGGACAGACCAATGAGGACAGTCCCTACTAGGAACAACTATCGATAATGAAACAGGAAGTATCCTCTAGCTTTGGGAAGCTGAGGAGTGACAATATGTAGGACACAACCCCAAAGAGGAAGAAATAACAATAGTAAAAGGCCCCAGTCTACATGGAGTCTCTAGCTGAATACAAAGCTACACAAATCTAACATGAGACTCTTCAGACTAAGCAACTAACTACCTTGTATTCTTCGAAGAAGGCAGGGCTTACAGAAACAACCTATGATTGCTATGATGCTGTCCCAAACACGGGCCTCAGCCTTTCCCCAACCCTGCCGTATCTGTTTACACAGCCTCTCATTTGGATCATTTCAACTATTTTCTGTAGTTAATCAGAAATACATTTCCCCGTGGGGCCTGTGAACTTTTCTAACTAACACTGTGAGAGGGCAATGGGAAGTCTAGATTAATCACATCAGAAATTATAGATAACTTATGAACCTCTGTGACTGGTGTCACAGTGAGGGAAGTCTTGACAAATTAAGATCTTAACTTACTATTCTCTAATGTCAACTACTGTTAGACAGTGTCAACTATTTTTCTCAACTGAGTCAGAGAACTGGTTAGTGCAGGTAAAAGATGCCTATACATACGGTCAAAGTAAAAGTTAAGCTTTCTTACCCATGTGGCATCTCAAGTAAAGTACTGATTCTGATTAGTAAAGAAAAGTTTATTTTTTCATAGACTCCTATAAAAATTATGAAATAAAGCTTTTACAACTAAAGGTTAGTCTCAAAAATTACAGATAAATCATATAGTTTCAAGGATGCTTTTAATCACTAAATATTTTTTGCCATGTATAAAAAAAAGCAACCATAATGTTCAGAACAAAAAGCAAATAAGAACACATATCAAACATCTATGCGTTGTGGTGTATTCATTCAAAATGAAACTCCTCAGTGACCAAATCAAGACAATCTTGTAAAGTTTGATCATTATGACTTCTAAGTTCAAAAGGGAAACTTGACAAAAATGTAAAGAAATAGTAAGCCACATAACTGGCAAAAGAACCCAGGATGAAGCAAACCTACCAGACTATAGCAGTCCAGGATCCTACAAGTTGGAAAAGTAGACCTAGTATAACCCTGTCACATTTGTCACTCTACCACCTATGCAAGCGATAACCCTAAGTCAACAATGTTAAGACTATATTCAAGTGCCGGTATACTTAAGACTAGTGCAAAGAAGCATTGTAAAATCATCTATATTATTTGAAAATTTAGCATTTTTGGCAACGGGGCTGGAGACGGCTCAGTAGTTAAGAGCACCAGCTACTTTTTCCAGTGTACTTGGTACTCCAGGGTGCAGGGTTCTTGGTACCTGCGTGGTGGCTCACAACCATCTGGGACTCCAGGACGAAGGGACCAAACATCCCCTCCTGGCTTCCACAGGTACCAGGCGCACCCATGTTGCACATGCAGGCAAAACAGCCTTACACATGATAAAGTAATTTTTTTAGGTTGGCAACAATTCACTGCATGTTTGATTAGCCGATGACTTATTCCCTTACAACAGTTTAGATCACCGCATTCTACACCTTCAGAGTATTCTTTTTAAATTAACCAAATCTTCTATTAAGCCACTTGTTCTTCACAGACACACTATGAATATAATCTTTAAAACAAAACAAAGCAGCTGGTCGTGGTGGCGCACACCTTTAATCCCAGCACTCAGGAGGCAGAGGCAGAGGCAGGCGGATTTCTGTAAATTCAAGATCAGTCTGGCCTACAAAGTGAATCCAGGACAGTCAAGGATACAGAGAAACCCTGTCTCAAAAAACTTAAAACAAAACAAGCAGGAAAGCAATTAAATAAGTTAAATGGGGTGGGCGCGGGGCTCACTTACCTAAAATGATGATTCTGAGAGATAAAAACAAGGTCATTATAACTATAGTCAGGTTTTTAAAAACAAGTAGCAAAGATTTGCTCTATA
This sequence comes from Lophiomys imhausi, assembly GCA_907164525.1. Taxonomy (NCBI): domain Eukaryota; kingdom Metazoa; phylum Chordata; class Mammalia; order Rodentia; family Muridae; genus Lophiomys; species Lophiomys imhausi. Next base: position 1,967,711 of record CAJQZJ010032781.1, read on the forward strand.
GAGTTCCCCACCTAAACACCCCTAAGACCATGGAGTAACTCTTCATTGCATGAGGTAGCTAGGCATGGCTGAGATTACCAATTAGAAGACAAGTTTGAGGGGCTGGAGAGATGGCTCAGCGGTTAAGGGCACTGGCTGTTCTTCCAGAGGTCCAGAGTTCAATTCCCAGCAACCACATGGTGGCTCACAACTATCCACAATGAAATCTGGTGCCCTCTTCTGGTTGCAGATGTTCATGCAGATAAAGCACCCATACATAAAATAAATAAATCTTAAAAAAAAAAAAAAAAAGGACAAGTTTGAGCCCAGTGGTGTATGGCACTCTTGTAATCCCACCAAGAAAGGAAAAGGGAGGAGGGTCAGAAGTTCATGATCACCTTCAGCAACATCACAAGCTGGAGGTCAGCTTGGGCTACAAGAGATCCTGTCTCAAAAAAGTAAAAAACAAACAAACAAAAAGCCCTTTTTAAAAAAAGCCCAGGTGTGCCGGGCGGTGGTGGCGCACGCCTTTAATCCCAGCACTCGGGAGGCAGAGGCAGGCGGATCTCTGTGAGTTCGAGGCCAGCCTGGTCTACAAAGCGAGTCCAGGACAGCCAGAGCTACACAGAGAAACCCTGTCTCGAAAAAAAAAAAAAAAAAAAAGCCCAGGTGTGACCCCCATTCTGCCATTAACTTATGATGCATTTTTATGTTCACAGCAATACAGACAAGAATGAAACCAATGGCTTCATACACACGTGCTAAGTATGTCATCACTGAGTTACAAGTCTAACCCTGTCGATGAGCCTCTGCTGTACTGCTGTGTATACACTTCCTTAAAACTTTTCTTGACATATACAGTTAAAAGTTTCATTTCTGTGACTACTTTTTGAATTAGAAAAGCAGTTCAAAATATTAAAGCCCAGGGCCTAAAATCCTTATCTGATTCTGAAAGCAAGAACCTCAAGCTTAACAGGAAGAACAGCCAGTTATGCAAGTGATGTCAGTCAGCTACACCAGTAAAGGAGTCAATCATTACAAATTATCTACCTTTAAGGGAATCAGTAACTTTTCAGAGAAAAATGTTGCCTTGGGCCCTCTTTGCCAAATCCCTGAGAGCATCTTCAAAGATAACCATGAACAAGAATCTCACCAGAAGAATACATTTCCTAGCCCCTTACTCAGTTAGCAAGTAGAGGTCTCTATCTGGGTGAAAAATAATCAAAGCGCATCGTGAAGCACACCTAAGTACTCCAAATGCTCAGACTCAATGCCCTGCGCCACCCCTAACTTGTGATGAGTGAGGTCTAAAGCTAGGACTCAAACGTATCTTCTCAAACAGCTACCAATGATAAGAACCTTATATGTGATAGCCTTTTAAACAGATGGATAAATTAAAAGGACAAGGGAAAAGCTATCAATTAAATCATTATTGCTAGCTTAGAGAGAAGTTTTAACCAAAGCAGGTAGAGTCGGAGCCTCCTAATTTAATGCATCACTGTGGCAACCACAGCATCTTCTATTACAGCCTTTTCTGATTGAGATGGGGCTCTGTAGATATGTATCTGTGTACCATGCACCCAACTGTAATCATCTACTTTAACTGGCACCAGGAAGTACGACTTTCTTCCTACTGAAGAGTATTCATGAATACTGTAGACCATGCTAAATCTCCAGTTTAAAGGCAATGAGCAAGAAATCTTTTCTAGCATAAAGGGTACTGTGAGCAATCCACCAATACCACTTTCAAGGTATTTTACATTCCTCTGACACTTGAAAACCCTGGGCAATTATAATGATGCTATTTTTAAACAATCGCTTGGTTTGTTTTAGTTTCACTTTTTTAAAGCCAACCACCTCTGACATTTGGATAAAAAACATGGAAATAGAAACACGGAGAAAAAGACAGGACTTTATTAAAGAATTTACATCCAACATGATCAAAGACAGCTTTCTTAGAATTAATTGGAACCGAGATGCTAATTATGATAACCCTTTTCCATCTCAGAAGAGCAGTGGCTGAACACGTGCCTAACATACGCAAGCCCTTGGTTTTGATCCCTAGCAATGGAAGCAGAACACAAAACTAAGTAAAACCTAAAATTAAGTGTCATCTTTAAATATCTGGGATAAAGCTAAAGGTAAGGAAAGGAAAACAAGTGATTCCTTTCACCCAGTTGCACAATGATCCATCAGCACTGTCCTCACAACTCCACAGGACTCTGTGTCCCGTACTGTTCTCATCTACTGAAGGACATGCAGTACCACTTTTTGAGTTAGAGCCACTACCTGGATAGTTGTTTTACAGGAGTACTGTCTTTCTTAATCACCATGAGATCTCATTTTTTTAAAAGTAACAAGACAGTGAATTACTATTTTCCAGAATCAATAAGCAGTCAAAATGTTAATATCCTGTAACAAAGGCAACAAAAATCAAAGGGAAAAATACTACTGAAGGATCATTTCCTACAACAGGAGGCGTGGCTCAGAGACTGAATGCATGGCTCACACTTGCCAGACTCTCAGTTCAGAAGAAAAAGTTCTGGAAAAATTCACATTTGTGTAAGCTAGAGATGGCCATGGTGACACAAACTCGAAGTTAAGTCCCACATCCTCAAGAAGCTAAAACAGGAGAATCATTTGAGTCCACAACTTAACACCAACCAGGGCAACACAGAAAGACACCCCATTCCAAAAATAAGGAAGCAAGATACCATACTTTTGGAGGTTCTAGCTATTTCTCTAAAACATCCTTGTACCTGCAAATAACCCTCCTGTCCCTTTAAAATTATGTATAAATAGAAAACATTTGTTGGTTTGTTTTGCTTTCTAGACAGGGTTCCCTTATATGGCCCAGGCTTACCTCCTGCTTTCGCCTCTCATGCTAGAACAGTGTGGGTGTGCCACAATGCACCAGTTCATCCTATTTCTAACTGAACATTATTTTCCTTCATGCAATTATGTCTTTCTCCCTCAAACTGATCTCAAGTATATTAGACTCCTAACCTCCTACAAAAATTGTAAAGCTTTCAGGGAAATTCTTTAAGTCCAGTATTAAAATACAATTTAAAAAGAACACAGGAAAAAACTATTTTCCCAGAAAAGAGATCTATGCTAAAAGGCCACAGTATTACCAGATCGAAGTCCTGAACAATCTGATAAATGTGGCAAAAAGATCATGTCCCACAGTCCTGATGTGATCCATTAAAATCGTCTTGATGAGCATGGGCGTGGTGGCACACGCTTTAATCCCAGCACAGAGGCAGAGGCAGGCAGATCTCTGTGAGGCCCGGCCTGGTCTACAGAGGGAGGTGAGTTCCAGGACATGCAAGGCTTCAGAGAAACCCTGTCTTGAAAAGACCAAAAAAAAAAAAAAAGAAACAGAAAAAAAATTGATGAACACTCTAAATTTCCTTCCAGAATTACCCTGACAATTAGCTCTGATTCATTTGTGCTACTTTCCAGAATACTTTAAAGAGAGTACATTTGTAAAACTTTTGGATACAGTTATTTTCAAAAGTACTTTTGCAATAAAGGCTTGGGAAACAATAGTCACTATTAGCTAGGGTTATGTCAAATGTTCCCATCATAAAGTAAACACTATTTCTCTAAGCTGCAAAGATGATGGATCAAGTACATTCTTAAGTCAAAAACCTTAATGGGGAATTAAATGTAAATAATTTCTAGTTCGCCGGATTTCCAGTACCTGGATAATAGCTACATACTCATTATTTATTTCAACCATTTTTGAAAGGCAGATGTTACAAATTTCTACACGTATAGGCCATATTGCACCGGGATAACTCTGCATCAAAGGCACTACCACTAATGTTTCCACTGATAGTTTTTGTGACACCACCCATGGTTTTATTTGTCTTTTCTCATTTAGACATGTGGGACACCAACAATATAAAATGTAAACCACCACAGAGATGAGTAATGAAGTTCAACGGCAGGCCTCTTAGTTTTTCTGATTTAAAACATTGATGTTAATCTAAACTTATTGCTAACGTGTTAGCTTCATCTGTAATTAAAACATTAAGAACAGACATTTATGGATAAATACTGAAAACCTGGGAAGTGATAAACAAAGCAGAACTCATGGTTACCATAGTTTACACATACTCTTTGTTGTGTTTCAGTGCCACATGATCTGATTCAAAGTAATACACATCAGGGTCATCGTCCTCCTCCTCGGCAGGGTGCTGACTGGCACTCTCTTTGGCAGATGGCAAATGTCCAGTATTCACTCTGGCCTCTGAGGGTGGCTTACTTAGTCCTTCACTTCCATAGTTTTGAGAGTCACAACATAGAACCTTTTCATTCTGAGAAATTTCAACAGGATTTGTGGGAGACCCACTTACATTATCACTAACAGTTGTAATTGTTTCATCGGGACTGAGAGTATTCTCCTCAAATTGTTCATTTTCTCTGTAAGGAGATGTGTTTTTAGTGGGACTACCTCTGGTCGGGGCCGCCCTGCGCGGTGAAGTTCTCAAGGTATACCGATGTTCTTGAGGCTCTGATAAAGACATCATTGGAGCTGAAACACAGTCTAGCATAGAGGACGGTTCTGGCTCTCCAGAGACTGGCATGTTTTCAGAGTCTGTGTTGCTGTTTTCACCACACTGCTCTTTTGAGGCACTGCTATCTCCCACCACATCTACTTCCTCCTCAGAATCTCTTAAGGATGACTGAATTTCAGAAACAGGGCCTGAAGCTGGCTCAGCAGTCAGCTGATTCCGAAGTTCCACTGGCAGGCAGGCAGTTACTAGTTTGTGGTCCTCCAACTTGACCTGCACGTCTGACTTCGTGCAAGGCACGATATGGTCTATACAACTGTCCTCCTTCCTACTACCAAAGAACACTGAAGTCTGGGTTTCCGAATCCCCATTTCCAGCTACTGATTTTTCCTGCAACACATAGGAACCAGTGCTATTCTGTTTAGTGTTCCCATCAGGCTGACAGTCATCACAGTTGGTAAGAGCTGACTCACTGTCATCAACACCATTGACAGTCAAATAGCCTGTGATTTCTTCTCCTGCAGCATTAAGTGACCCTTCCCCACTGACATTCACCTTTTTAATTTCCCTTTTCTCACAATCATCCAGTATAAGACATCGACAAGCTCGTTTAGTCCCTGGAAACTCTGCATCATGGTCCACTACTGTCCTCCTGTGTTCTACTGGCTCCTTGTCTGGTTTTATAGGCGAATCTTCTTCTGAACTGTTTGTGGCTTCAGCTCTAAGACAGCGTTTAATGCTCTTTAGGACTGGCGGTGCTGGCTCTGTCTGCCTTCTCTCACAACTCTCTAGGGCCTGCCTTTCTAGGTCATCCTTTTCTGAGGAAGAAAGTCTTCTTTTCCTAGGGCTTACCCATGATTCTCGAGCACTCTGCTGTTTTACATCAGAAGTTCTTCCGTTATTATTTCCTTTCTGAACTGGCACAGGCTCTGGTCTCTTCTTTGGTGATCTTGATCGTACTTGAGAATGAGAAGTGATTTCTTCTGGGTGAGCAATGCTACGATTCCTTAAAGTTCTACCACAAAAAGATTCATCCAAGCCGTTTAACCCCACTGTTGATCTTGTAACACGAGTAGATCGGGAAGCAGCCATACTATGGCAAGTCCCTACCATACGGTCATCATGATCCACTCATTGGGAAACCTTCAAAAATGTAAACAAAATAATGAGAAAAAGGTAATAGTTAATATATCTAAAACAAAAGCATGAAGCTATAACTTTTTATCCAAGTATAGCCATTATCAACAAATAATGAGGCAAAGGTTATTTTATTAAAATTTCCAATAATGCCATTAATAGTGCTAACAATTAAATACCATTTAATGTTCTAGGACTTCATGTTTAGGTTTAACATACCTTTACTCCCTGAAGTCTCACAGCTTTACATTTTTATCTACTTTACAATTGAGAAGACTGAGGATCAGACAGATCTATTGACAATCACATAGCCAGCCAGCTCAGACAGAAGTGATCAAACTAAACATATGATTTCATCTGGGTTATTAAATACCCTTGATATGATAGACCGGCTACTTTACAGAACCCATTCCAATCAGTCTTAGGTTTTTACTAAAATGGTGTCAGGTTAATTAAGTCCCTTGATAATAAGCTAGTTGGGATATTGCTATGGAATTCTTGTAATTATATAGTGGACAGAAGTTACAACACTAGCTTGTATTGGCTAACAACACAGCAAAGCACTCTCTCAGTCCCTAGAGAGATGTGTGTCACTACTTCAAAGTATTCTGAGGAGGACAGAAAGCAGTAGCTGTCCTCTAAAGGCAACAGTCATTTCAGAAATAAGGAATATTATTTCACATATATCACATTTGTGTGCATTTTACACACATACATACACACCCTTTCTTTAAAGTTCTATGTGTAGTGCAAGATACCTTTAACTCACTGTTTGGGAGATAAGTGGGTTTTCTGGTAAGATGTTTGAACTTTCTAAGAGAAAAATATGAAGCCTATTGGAAATGTCCTCATTGATCCACCTGGGTAAACGTTCAAAGAGTTAATGATATTTTCCAGGAATCCCATGCTATTAATATTCCAAGTGTCTATCACCCTCCCTCCCCTTCCATTTGGTTTCCTTAGATGTTTTTGCCACTTCATTGCTAAATTTCAAGTGGGGCACAGAATGGCTAAAGAAAGGACGAACAATGGCTACAATGCAACTTCTCCTTGCCCTCTGCCTGCCTTCTGTCACCCTCCAACAGCCTCCCGCACACAGAACCTTTTAATGCCACTATATCTCCTCCCCGTGCAAATCAAGCATTCCCTTCTAAGCCTCAACTGCAATTATCTAATATTGGAAAATAACTACTGAAGACCACAGCAACATGTTACACAGGAAACACTAAGGGAAAGTGGTCCCCTGTTTCTGGCTGCTGACAATGAGTTAAGGAAGAAAAGTACTCTGTGAAATATGGGAAGGTGGTTGAATTTGGCTTCATTTCAAAGCAGGGCATACTTTAAAATCTGTAACTACAGCACAATTTGTTCTAGAGAATTTCATAGAAATCACGTTAACAATAAGTTCGGGACATTCCATCAGAAGAGACAGCGTCTCACATGAACTTCACTATCTGAACACTCACAGAAGCAATCTGACTGCAATTCAACTAACATCTTGAAATCAAGGACAGTCCTGGTTTACTTACAAGTAATAAATACTGAATGTCCTATTAATTTCCACTTCCAATTACAATAAATGTTAAGTTAAACTTCAAATGTACTAAAGGAACACAAACTGAAAAAAATGTAAAAATCTGGAGCTCTCAAATTTAAAGGTTGCATACTAAATATCTATGTAAATATGAATATAAAACTAAAATTAAGTTAATTTTATAAACAAACTATAAAATAAGATGCAAATTTAATGATTTTCATAATTTGTCGTTGAAAAATAATACTGAAAATTCATGTAGCTTTATTTAATGAGTAATGCCCATTAAAGGCGCATATCTCATTCTTTTCTTTCCACATCAATCTGTGTGGAAATCTGAAACAAGGAGCAAAAACCTTTCTCTGTAATTCAACTTCCACAAAAGAGATTACTGAATCAGACATCTGTCATTAATAGTGGGAATTACAAGTATGTGTATATATGTATGCATACATACACGTGTGTGCACACATAAATATATAATGAAAATCACTATCAAATACCACCTATGAAAACCTGTATTTTTCTCCATGTTCCAGTTATAAAATTAAGTACTGACTAGTATGAAAGATTAAGCCTCTTTTGGTATGTTTTGTTCCATAAAAAGGTTTTAGTTCTATCCAACAGTCACAATCAAGCCCACCTATTGGGCTATAATTATCAAGGAGCTGCCTAGGTTGAGTACCAATAAACTAGAATGCTAGAATAAATAAGCAAACACTTCCGGAGACCAACAAGAGCTCATTTTACAGCAAATATGCCTGATACTTCAAACTGTTGTAACTCAAGCATAGTTTCAGAGCCCACATTGGAAGCATGTCCTACAGCTCACTAGAAAACCAGACCTGGGCTTGATGCTTAGAACAGGAAGGGGAGGAGGAAAGAAAGCTGGAAAACTGCAGAATCCAGTCATACATGCTGGAGTAGGAGTACACTGAGGTCACTGCACGCAGGTAGTGTTCTAACAACTAACTCAATTACCAGGTTCCAAGCCAGATTAGATATAAACTTCTCTTTAACATTTAACTAGATCATAACGATTAAAATAAAACATTAAAAACAAGGCCATGATCACTTTGATTAAAGAAGCATCAAACAACAGATTGTAAAATTATCTTGGATTGAATTAACATTATATACACTTAAAACAAAACCCTAATCAAATTATGAAGGCTGGGCTGGGCAGTGGTGGCACACGCCTTTAATCCCAGTTCTTGGGAGGCAGAGGCAGGGGGATCTCTGTGAGTTTGAGGCCAGCCTGGTCTACAAAGCAAGTCCAGGACAGCCAGGGCTACACAGAGAAACCCTGTCTCCAAAAACTAAGAAAAAAAATATGAAGGTTGCAGTAAAACAAATCTCCTACCTGCTTTTTTTCCTTCCACTTCTCTATTTCTGGATAAGCACACATAAATTATACTTATCTTACGCAATTACCTGATAAACTGAATATAAAAGCCATTCATCAATAATGCTCCTTTATCTAAGTATATCTACATTATTCCAGCCAAACTCCAATATTGTTTTGTCAAGCTTATTTATTTAGCAAAGTAGTACACACTAAAGCTGTAATTTTTCTTATTTTAGCTAAGTACAAAGTCAATAAATAACCCAGCAAACAGGTCTGGGCATATAATTCTATTCTTGCCAAATAAGAAGTTGTTAAGGGAGTAGAGGCGAACCCATTGCCAACTAGCTCAAGAACACCCTTACTAATAAACTAAAATAACAGACACCTGGTGAAAGCCTTAGCCACACACACTTGGTAATACAAACTGTATTATTTATAGTTTTAGAATTAAGGGAAACCATCAGTTAACATTGTATTTGGGCAAAGGCCAACTAGCAATGCGACCAATATCTACCCTGTGTTACCCACCAAGTAATGAGCAGCATTTGTAGAAAACAGGAAGAGTACGACTCATCATGACGATCAAGCACTTTGCATTCCTCATCCTCCTAAGCTCTCACACTCCTGAAGAGACTGAAAAGGGCTAGCCAACCTGTCCACACTGAGACCCAAACCTCCCCTAAACCCACATATCCTCCTATCTGACTTCCACCGCACCACCTAAACTTGAATCTAATTTTATAAAAACTATCCAATTCTAAAACTCCATTAGCTCTTTCAGATCATAAAGCTCTAGTCCCTGCGACTACAGCCACATGCATCCAAACCAAGAAACAGGAGAGACTAAACAAGAAAGACCCGCCCACTGGAACTACCAAATGCTAATGCTACACTTTTACTCACAAACCACTTTCAATACAGATCTCTAATCTCTGGCTCCTGCTCTACTCACCAGTTTACTTTAGGAATAGAGGAGTTGGCAATTAGCACCATCATTATCATCACTATCTGGTTTTTGTTTGTTTGTTTTTTGGAGACATGGTCTCACTATGTAGCTTTGGATGTCCTGGAACAACTATACAATCCAGGCTGGCTTCAAGCTCACAGAGATCTACCTGCCTCTGCCTCCCACGAGAGCTGGGAGTCGTGAGCCATCATGCACAGCCACACCAAAAGTATCATTATATTATTTAGTTTTATTAACTGAACAACTTCTAGAAAGCTGGTCACAACACCTGTTATATTTTCAGGTACAAAAGCCAAAGTCAAAGGGAAAAATAAGGAACAATAACAGAGAAATGTCTCCAATGTGACTTTCCTGCCTGTCTATAGCATAAGCTGTGCTCACGAGTTGCACATCACACAGGTCTGTTGCACATTTTGAGACAGGATCTTGCTATCTGTTGCCCAGAGCAGCCTTGAACTCTCTAACAGGCCTCCTGAGCCCTGGCGGTGTGTGTTGACACACCTAGCCATACAACTCTTTAAAGTGCAAATGACTTCAGCTGTACAACTCACAGTAACAGAATAACACCTGTGACCCTATCCACTCAATTTACTGAAGGTTAATAGCAACTGCTTTGAAATCTGGAAATTCTATTATGCAGTCATATATAAAGGAATCTCTTCTTTGTCATCAAGAGAGAAACAATAGATGATTGACAAGACAGACAGGAAGAAATATAGGCAGACAGACAGAATAGATTTGAATGAATATGCACTTGAGACAGCTGAGAAGTCTAAGGATTTCACACTGCTCCTTAAATATGTACATTTCACAGACAGGCTTAATGGTCTAGTCTCAAGATTCCAACAATCATTTCATTTATCCCTTTGTAGAGAAATAAGAGAAACTATTTAATCTTCAGTCTATTCCCTATAGCTCAAGATTCCCATAAAACAGCAAGGATAAAATAGCAAGGCAGAGAAAGAATAATGGAAAATAACATATTTCCTCCCATCAAAATAAAATCAAACTACAGTTGTCTTCTCTACTGCAAAACTGAATAACTTACCTGTACAACCAAAGATCTATCATTGTGGAAATATTTCTTTTCCTTATATCCTGAAGGAATGATCTACAATAGAGTTTAAGCTTCAGGCTTTCAGGCTCTCAGGATCAGCCTCGGAGAATACTAGAACCTCTTAAACGCCTCTCTTTAAAATAAAATGACAAAAAAGATATTAAATAAGGAAGTTAACATATGCTAGCGATTTACTGACTGTAAAAGTACACAGAGGCAGCAGCATCATCACAGTAGTGCCTGGTGTTTCCTGGTGAACAGCCCAGGGACATCAAGTGCTGGGGGCACAACTTGAACCAAAACCAATGTAACAGATCCTTACAAACTCAACTATTAATATGAGTAAAGTATGACTAGGCCCTTTCCTACAATTTGCTGTAAGGCTTTTTGCTCCCTGCTCTTAAAGATGACTGATTTAGAACTGAGTACAAGAACCCGGGCCTAAGGCAGTGGTTGTCAATCTTCCTAACCCTTCCATCCTTTAATACAATCCCTCGTGTGTGGTGACCCCCAACTATAAAATTATAGTCACTACTACTTCATAACTATAATTCTGCTGTTATGAAACGCGATGCAAGTATCAGAGATGCAGGGTATCTGATATGAGAACCTCTGCAGAACAACACAAATCCTCACAGCTAACTGCATAGCATGTAGTTATACATGCTCTGTGTCGCAGCACATGTAATACTAATATGCTCCAAGATGCAGCTACTAACAGAAGCGTCTACTACTTTTTGCCATATTATTCTTTGTTGTTGTTGGGTTTTGTTTTGTTTTGGAAACAAGGTCTACCTACGAAGCCCTGACTGTCCTTGAACTCAGAGATTCTTCTGCCTCTGCTTCCCAAATGCTGGGAGTATAGGCGTGTGTCACCATCTCTGGCTACACAGATCATCAAGAAGAAGAAAAAAGCCAGAGGTGCTGAGCTGAATGCTCAGTCTGATATTTTCATTATCCAGTAACTCTGCAATTCTTGGCATATTAAATTTAACTGCAGTTTTACCAGTATGATCTGGTATCTTTTTCAGAGACTATGTACTCTAGCTAATTAGGTTATTTGGGGTGTCCATCTGCAAATAACAGTACTAGAAAAAAGACAAGCAGATAGATGTTTATAACTAACCTTGCCACTTTGAGCATTAAACTAGGTATTTTTACATGGATACTATTTTAAGTGAAATACTATAATTAAGGACTGATGCAATTATCAAACCTTATAAACTAGGGTTCTATCTAGTAAAAATGAAGATTACTGTTAAAGTTGATGTACTGGTCTGTTATAACCAACAGAATCTAGTAAGTATTTATAATGATTCCATGCCAACTATACTTATTTTAATGCATATATAAGCTTTTCATTACCATAAATGTTATCTTTTGTTGGTTTATGTATGTCTTGTTGGGTGGTGGGGAGAAGAGGAGGAAAACTGATGGGGTGGTGTTAAGCATTCTAAATGTTAATTGGTCCTGTTTGCTGTCTGTTACTTAATTGACTATGATTGGTTAAATAAATGCTGAGGCCTGGAGATTGGGCAAAGACAGAGGTAGGCAGGACTAAGGTTTGCGGGCTTTTAGAGAGATACAGAGCATCTTGGGAAGAGGTTGCCGAGGAGAAGCCAGGAGTAAACAAGGAGGACACGCCATGGAGTAGATTAAAGAAGATCCTTCCACGTGGCCTGGAACATTGGCTTAGCATGGAGAATAATAGTCCAAAGGGACGTATGTATATATGGGGTTATATTTGGGTATAAGAATTATGAGCTAGCTTAGATGGGCTAGGATTGCACAACTCAGGCCTAGGCTTGTTAAGATCCACATAGTATCTGTGTGTATTCATTTATAATGGCAGGTTAAAGATTAACACCGCCAACCAATTAAAGATAATATAAATACTGGATAAATAGTTTAATTAGCCATTATTTTTTTCTACAGAAAACACTAACCTAACTCACAGAAATTCACCTGCCTCTGACTCCTGAGTGCTGGGATTAACAGTGTGAGCCAAAACACCCATCCAGTTGTGTTGCTTTCTGAGACAGTTGACTCAAACCCCCCTATGTTGCTGAATGTGAAATCCCAAGTGGATGGGGTTACAGGTGTGCACAAATAATCATGCCTGCTGTTCTTTTTGTTGGTTTTCAGACAGATCTCTCTCTCTACATAAACATGTCCTGGAACTCACTATGTAGACTAGGCTGGCCTCTAACTCACAAAGGTCCACCTCATTCTGTCTTCCCGGTGCTAAAATTAAAGGGACGCACCACCATTTCCAGCACTTCTGTAATATTTACCATAGTTTTAATTTTTAAATTTTTCTTCTTATCAAATTTGCATTCTCATTCTAATGCCCTATACAATTGTACTCTAATATACATCTTTACCCCTAAGTCCTTATTAATTTTCCTATTTATATTAATGAACAGGGCTACAATCTACCAACTATAAATATAACCTCTCCTTGTAAATTCTTACAACATACACATAGAAAAGCTGCTTAAATACAATCATTTTCCCCTTTATTTAAAGCTCTAAATTAACATGAAGAAGGAAGGAAAGCACAGGGAAAACATGCTCCTGCAGAAGGTAAGCTGACTTGAAATTTCACCTCATGCTGAAGACGTCAACTGATAACCTGCCTGCCCTGCCCAGAAATCCGTCCCACAGCAAAGTAGGACATGCTGTAGAACGTGTCACCCTCAGAAGCAGAAGCTCCATGTGCATATGGAAGGACCACAGCACTCTATAAACTTCCAGCCAAACTGCTAGACAGTTGTCAGGAAAGCTCACCAGAGCACCACCCACTGTATTTGCCAAATAATATGTTAGTTATTTTCATAAAAGAATCAGAAGTTAAAGCTGAGTTCTACTAATATTTAGACAGTCTCCACTGGACATAATTTCTTAAAAGCCTGATACACTGAAAACAAACCAGCCAATTACTTTCTCTCTCTTAGCCTTAGGGAATATCACATTCTTTCTTACCTTTTGAAGCGGTTCACCTTGTACTTAATTCCCAAGCATCTGCATTTCTATGTCAGCACTGTTCATGTTACACTAAGACTTCAGGAACTATTTATACGCTGTACTAGCACAGCTTGTTATCTGTGAAGGAAAATCACAATACGGTCATTATAACTATGTTACATGTACATAGATAACAAAAATATTTCAAGATACATGTAGTACGTTCATTCTAATAAGTTTCATACCTTAAAATGATATAACATGTAGCTGTTATACATGGTATCTTCAACAGAGTGAGGTGATTTGTTAAAATTCTTACATGTATGACAAATATTACCCATGAACACATATTTTTCAATTTAAAATTTCTGCAAAGCACAAGGCCTATCTCATTTAGTAAGTCTACAATCAATCAGACACTAACAAGAAAAGACTAGCAGCTTTTGGTGTTTTATGATACTATTAAGAAATCAATATGCTAGTTAGAATCTGAGAGGGGCAAGGAAGATGGCTGAGCAGAATGTGTGAACACATACACAAAGCAAATACGAGGGAAAAAATGAAGTGATAGGGCTGGGAAGATGGCTGTGTTGGTGACAAACAGAGGACCTTAGTTCAGATTCCCAGGAGTATGTGCTAGTAATTCTGGAGCTGGGGATTTGACAGTGAGATTAGTGGGTCTTGATGGCCTGTAAGCCTAACAAATTGGCAAGCTCCAGGTTCAGTGAGTGGCTCTAACTCAAAAAACAAGGTTGAAAACCAACTGAAGAGAACACCTAATGTTGACCCACTCAGAAATGAGGTAGCTGGGGGTTACCATGAGTTCTTAAAAGTGACTTTAAAGTTCTTGATAAGGGCTATACAGGCCCTACCTAGTTTTGGTGGTGTTGTTCAGGACAAGAGTATCTACTGTGCATAAGGTCCTAGATCCCATTTCCAGCAACACACAAATACAAAGCACACGCGCATATGTACAGAGACTGTTCATTTAGAATAATTTTACCACAGACTAATCTATCAGAATAAACAGAAAATTAGGGAGTCAAAGTGAAGGTGAGTGTGAAGCAGCTCCTGACTATAACCCACACTCAGGAGTCTAATTAGGCAGAAGGATACATAGATCTCACAATCTTGGACACAGTGAAATCCTGTCTCAAAGTAACAAAAGGGCTAAGGATATAGTGCAACAAGACATGAACTTAGCATGTGTGGGGGCCTAAAGTCAAACTCCAGTACCCAAATCCCAAAAAACCACCCCCGAAAAACAGCTGTGCAAACATTTCTTAAAAATAAAGTCCTTAATACCTGGCGGTAATCTCAGTACTGGGAAGGCAGAGGCAGGTGAATCTCTGAGTTTGAGACCAGCCTGGTCTACAGAGTGAGTTCCAGGACAACCAGAACTACACAGAGAAACTCTGTCTTGAAAAACCAACCAACCAACCAAACAAATTAATTCCTTAAAAATATAGCTGTTGCTTATCACATAGCCAAGAGATACATTCCTGTGGTCAGAAAGATGACAAAAAGATTACTAAATCACCTATTTCAGTAGTGAGCACTTGTACTTTCTGTTGCTTAGGCGGCAGAGCAGGATTGATTGAATTTGTACAAATGCTGTGTTTCCAATGCAAAGTCTTTTTTTGTTTTGTTTTTTTTGTTGTTGTTTTGTTTTTTGAGACAAGGTTTCTCTGTATCTCTGGCTGTCCTAGACTCGTTTTGTAGACTAGGCTGGCCTCGAACTCACAGAGATCTGCCTGCCTCTGCCTCCCGAGTGCTGGGATTAAAGGCGTGCGCCACCGCGCCCGGCCAATGCAAAGTCTTAAGTCACTTCGTTCCCCTCAGAGAGTGTGTGTCGTATACTTATTTCATATATCTTACAAACAGGCCACAAAGCCACGACAAATTCCTACACAAGAGTAAAGTAAAAAGCTATATAGAAAAACGTAGGTAACCATATACCTGTTTTGTGGATTAAAAGCTGTCTGACCAAGTGTGGTGACACACACCTGCAATCTCAGCACTTGAGAGGCAAAGACAGGAGGGAGGATAAGAGGTTGAGGGCCATACTCAGCTATAGATAGAATAGACACAGACATATATATAGCCTGAGCTGCATGAGACCTTGTCTTTAAAACAAGAAAAAAAAAAAAACAAATGTAAGTAAGCCACATTATTTTCTAAAAAGCAAAGTAATCCAACTAATCCAGATGCTTATACTACCTTCACAATGTTCTTCATTTATTCACCTATATCTCAAAGTTAGGCATTCCACAAAAAATGCTGTATGACTTTCTGAAGGAGATAAAATACTTTTAATTACATTTTTTCATTTGAATTCTTCTATTTTACTAAGTATAACTTCTAGGCATTTAAAAACAGCTATTTGCCTTTTAAATGCACAAAATAGAAACAAGCTATGTAAACCCTGTTCTCAGCCTTATTTTATTCAATCCTTGCTAAAAAGCGTTGCTTGTTTTCCTGTACTAATAAAATTCATGGGCTATTCAAGCATTCACCAACAAATCTAAAAACCAGCCTTCATTGCAAAGAGTTCTCTTCTCTACTTGACACTGAACAGTAGACTACTGTGCTCACTGCGTTATAGGACCTCAGATTCATGATACACGAGAGCCCTTTAGAAAGACTACAGCAACTTTCCCTACAAAAATATCATCTCTGCTCATAACACACACGAAGGAATACACACAAATACTATCAACAACAAAATAAACAACTCAGCCTAAACTAACTTGAGTTGCAAGATACTGCAGTATTTTGTATTGTTAAAGACTTGAGAAAAAAATAAAACAGGTTATACTATAGACTCATCTTTAATACCTGATTATTTACATGAAGTAAAAATACTATGTGTTGTACAGTATGATTTTTAAACAGTCAACTGTAAAAAGCATTAAAATAATGGTCAAAGATATAAAATGTGTCTTTCTTAGGCACTGAAGAAGAAGAAGAAGAAGAAGAAGAAGAAGAAGAAGAAGAAAACTGATATTTGGTATAAATAATGACAAAAAAACAAAACAAACAAAAACCCCAAACCCCTATTCTCCTGGTCTTCTGGAATGTTGAGACCACAAGTTAAGCCACATGCCTTCTATGGATCCAAAAATATGGCTCAATGGAGAGAGGAATATCAGTCTGATAGTAAATGGATTTTTTGTCACTGATAGTCACTTTGCCTACATTCATTTCATCTGTAAAATTACACATACCACTTGCCTCCACCTCTGGGAGCTATAGTGAATGAAGTTCAGAAGTAGTATCTATGGACTACTCCCGTATTATCTGCTTCTATCCCAGACCCAATCCACCAGGAAACACAGATTCAGTAGGTCTAGACATTAGTTAGTATATAAAGCTTCATTACAAGGGGATCCAAGATGTCGGCGGCCGCTCAGACGTATTTTGATCTCAGAGGAAACAGTCAAAGGGTGGCAGGTGTTGCAGGACGCTGTACAAACAGGTTTGGGGGCTCGAACCCCCTGGGCCTCACCCAACTACCCAGGGAACACTGGGAGTCCCTGGGCAGGACGTTCCCTCCCACTCTCGGACAGGCACAGAAGCCTCTGATTCCCGGAATCCGGATCCCCCCTCCCCCACCAGGAGAGACACACCACACCGGGTAGGTTCCAATCTAATACCCAGCCAGCAGACTCAGACTCCACCCAGATATAATCTCCAGCCTGCTGGGCACCCCCAGGTCTCACACAGCCCATCCAGCTATCTGGCGAAAGGTTGCGACCCTTGGAAGTGCACTCAGCTAGGTTGCAGAGTGCCATCAGACTGCAGATTCCAACCCACTGCAGTATACAGGAACTTAGTCCAGCGTGAGGTCACTTGCTAGTCTCCAGACCCAGGCTGTGGGAACCGCAAGTCTATTGGGGGTAAAAGCAGATTTACCTACCACAGAAGCCAACCGTGGGCAAACTGTGAGGTATTTGCAAGTGCTGTATATCGGACTTAATTACAGGTACTGGCCCTTTCAGCGGGAAACCAGAGCTTACATATACACAGCTCCACCCCCTGGAATAGTTAGGTCTCCACCTAGGAGGCGGGGCTGAATGACTCACATTACAGGGGTGGAGTAAGGCAATTCAACTCCTACACCAAAGCGTTCCCTGTGGACCCAAGTCCAAAAGACAGCTAGAAATTTCCAATGGCCAGAGGCCCCAGATCAAAAAAAAAAAACAACAGAGCAGAATAACTCCATCAAAAGAAAGCAATGCTATTTCATCCAGCCTGGACCACCTCACCACAGCTGAAACACATGAAAATGAGGACAATTCTACATTATGGAAAGTGATAGAGTCCCTTCAAGAAGAACTTAAATCTATGAAGGAATTCAAAGAAGCCACAATTGCACATAGGAAAGCGATGGAAAACACCATTAGAGAACTTCAGAACAAGGTGAGACAACTTGAACAAGAAAAAGAGAGGGCAATGGAAGAGTTCCAGGCAAAGACAAGCAAACTGGAGCAGGAAATGTACAAAACAAATAGAATCACTCAAAAAATGAAAATGGAAATGGAAACAATAAAGAAAACACACTCAGAGTTAAAAATGGAAATGGAGAATCAAGGGAAGAGAACAGGAACTATGGATTTGAGTACCAAAAATAGGATTCAAGAGATGGAAGACAGGATCTCAGGCATGGAAGATTCGATGGAAGAAATCAATACAACATCCAAAGAAAATGAGAAAGCTAAAAAATCTCTCACTCACAATATCCAAGAAATCAAGGACTCAATGAAAAGATGGAACCTAAGAATTATAGGCATAGAGGAAAGAGAAGACTCCAGACTCCATGGTCCAGGAAATATCTTCAACAAAATCATAGAAGAAAACTTCCCAAACCTAAAGAAAGAGATGCCAATAAAAATTCAAGAGGCTTACAGAACACCAAACAGATTAGATCAGAAAAGAAACTACTCTAGCCACATAATAATAGAAACTCCAAATGTAGAGAACAAAGAAAGGATATTAAAAACTGTAAGAGAAAAAGGCCAAGTCACATACAATGGCAGACCCATCAGAATCACACCTGACTTCTCCTCATAAACTTTAAAAGGTAGAAGGGCCTGGACAGATGTCCTACAAGCCCTGAGAGAACATAGGTGCCCAGCCAGATTACCAAACCCAGCAAAACTCTCTATCAACAAAGATGGAGAAAACAAGATATTCCATGACAAAATCAAATTCAAACAATATCTCCCCACAAACCCAGCCCTACAGAAGATCCTAGAAGGAAAATTCCAACCCAGAGAAGATAACTACACCCAAGAAAACAGAGGTAATAGAAACCTCCACAGCAACTAAACAAAAAGAAACACAAGACAACCAGGTATACCAAAATAATGGGAAATAACAACACCTGGTCACTAATATCCATCAACATCAATGGACTCAACTCGCCAATAAAAAGACACAGACTTACCGACTGGATCCATAAACAAGACCCATCTTTTTGCTGTATACAAGAAACACATCTCACTATTGAAGATAAACACTATCTCAGAGTAAAGGGCTTGGAAAAGGTTTTCCAAGCAAATGGAACCAGGAAACAAGCTGGAGTAGCCACCGTAATATCAAACAAAATAGACTTCCGATTGAAATTAATAAAAAAAGACAGAGAAGGGCATTACATACTCGTTAAAGGAAATATTCATCAAGAGGACATTTCAATATTGAACATGTATGCCCCAAATAGAAAGGCACCTACATTTATAAAAGAAATGCTTCTAAAACTTAAATCGCACATCGATCCAAACACTTTAGTAGTGGGAGACTTCAACACCCCACTCACAACTATGGACAGATCATCAAGACAGAAGCCAAACAGAGAAATAATGAGTCTAACAGAGATCATGAACCAAATGGATCTAACAGATATCTACAGAACCTTTCACCCAAACACAAAAGAATACACCTTCTTCTCAGCACCTCATGGAACCTTCTCCAAAATCGACCATATAGTTGGACACAAAGATAGCCTCAACAGATACCAGAAAATTGAAATAACCCCTTGTATCTTATCAGACCACCATGGAATAAAGCTGGACATCAATAGCAAGAGAATCAACAGAAAGTCTACACACACATGGAAATTGAACAACTCTTTACTAGAGGACCACTGGGTCAGGGAAAAAATAAAAAAGGAAATCAAAGACTTCTTAAAATCTAACAAAAATGAAGACACAACATACCCAAACCTATGGGACACAATGAAAGCTGTGCTACGAGGAAAGTGCATAGCACTAAGTGCCTTCAAAAAGAAACCTGTGACAGCTCATATTAGCGAATTAACAGCTAAACTGGGTGAATTGGAAAAAAAGAAGCAAACACTCCCAATGGAGCAGAAGGCAGGAGATCATCAAACTTAGGGCTGAAATCAACAACTTAGAAACAAAAAGAACTGTACAAAGAATCAATGAAACCAAGAGTTGGTTCTTTGAGAAAATCAACAAAACAGACAGACCCTTAGCCAAATTAACTAAAAGACAGAGGGAGAAAACCCAAATCAACAAAATCAGAAATGAAAAGGGAGAAATAACAACAGACATTGAGGAAATCCAGAGAATATTTGGATCCAACTTTAAAAAATCTATACTCCACCAAATTTGAAAACTTAAGTGAAATGGACAATTTTCTTGACAGATTGCACCTACCGAAGCTAAATCAAGATCAGATAAACAGATTAAACAGACCAATCTCCCTCATGAACATAGATGCAAAAATACTTAAAAAAATACTAGCAAACCGAATTCAAGAACACATCAAAAGTATCACACACCATGATCAAGTAGCCTTCATCCAAGAATGCAGGGATGGTTCAACATACGAAAGTCTATCAACGTCATTCACCATATAAACAAGATGAAAGAAAAAAAACCACATAATCTCACTAGATGCAGAAGAAGCATTTGACAAAATCCAACACCCCTTCATGCTAAAAGTTCTAGAGAGAATGGGCATACAAGGACTGTACCTAGAAATAATAAAGGCAATATACAGCAGGCCAGTGGCCAACATCAAATTAAATGGAGAGAAACTTGAAGCATTTCCTCTAAACTCAGGGACAAGACAGGGATGTCCACTTTCACCATACCTCTTCAATATAGTACTTGAAGTACTTGCTAGGGCAATAAGACAACTAAAGGAGATCAAGGGGATAAATATTGGAAACGAAGAGGTCAGATTATCCCTATTTGCAGATGATATGATAGTATACATAAGCGACCCCAAAAATTCCACCAGAGAACTCTTACAGCTGATAAACACCTTCAGCAAAGTGGCTGGATACAAAATTAATTAAAAAAAAAAATCAGAAGCCCTTCTTTATACAACAAACAAATGGGCTGAGAAAGAAATAAGGGAAACAACCCCCTTCATAATAGCCACAAACAACATAAAATACCTGGGGGTAACTCTAACCAAGCAAGTAAAGGACCTGTACAACAAGAACTTCAAGCCCTTGAAGAAAGAAATGGAAGAGGCCTTTAGAAGATGGGAAAGAGCTCTCACGCTCATGGATAAGTAGGATCAACATAATAAAAATGGCCATCCTACCAAAAGCAATATATAGATTCAATGCAATTCCTATCAAAATACCAACACAATTTTTTATAGACCTGGAAAGAGCTATTCTCAACTTCATATGGAACAACAAAAAGCCCAGAATAGCTAAATCAATCCTATACAATAAACAAACATCTGGAGGTATCACCATCCCAGATTTCAAGCTGTACTACAGAGCAATAGTTGTAAAAACAGCATAGTATTGGTATAGAAACAGACCAGTAGATCAATGGAATCGAATTGAAGATCCAGAAATAGACCCACACACTTATGGCCACCTAATTTTTGACAAAGAAGCCAAAACGGCACAATGGAAGGACAGCATCTTCAACAAATGGTGCTGGTCCAACTGGATGTCCACTTGTAAAAGAATGAAATTAGACCCATACTTATCACCTTGTCCAAAACTTAAGTCCAAGTGGATCAAAAACCTTAACATAAGGCTGGTCACACTAAATCTACTAGAAGAAAAAGTGGGGAAAACCATCGAACTCATTGGCACAGGTGACAATTTCCTGAACAGAACACCAACAGCTCAGGACCTGAGACCAACAATCAATAAATGGGACCTCATGAAACTGAAAAGCTTCTGTAAGGCAAAAGACACTGTCATTCGAACAAGACGGCAGCCTACAGACTGGGAGAAAATCTTCACCAACCCTACATCTGACAGAGGGCTAATATCCAAAATCTACAAAGAACTCAAGAAATTAAATGCCAAGAAACCAAATAATCCAATAAAAAATGGGGGACGGAGCTAAATAGAGAATTCACAAAGGAGGAATCCCTAATGGCTGAGAGAAACTTGAAATGCTCAACATCCTTAATCATCAGAGAAATGCAACTCAAGGCAACTCTGAGATACCATCTCACACCTGTCAGAATGGCTAAGATCAAAAACTCAAATGACAGCACATGCTGGTGAGGGTGTGGAGATAGGGGAACCCTACTCCATTGCTGGTGGGAGTGAAGGCTTGTGCAACCACTATGGAGGTCAGTCTGGCGATATCTTAGAAAACTTGGCATTCAAAGATGTTTTCTTAACTTTAGATTTTTTTTTTTATCGAGACATATCAACTCCTGACAGCATCCCCTATTCTACTCCAAGTAGAAGATGAGCATCGAAGAATCTCCAGTGGGAGATGATTGAATTTGTCGCAAGCCTATCTCTTGGCAGGAAAAACCCCTTGCTCCAACTGTAGACAGAATGCTGTCCAAAAAGGACAAAACTTGGAAGCAGGTAAGTCGACAGCCTGGCTCTGCCAAGACAGGGTAAGCAAGTCCTTCATAACCCCTGCTCTACAATAAATGTGTGTCAGAGAAACAGGACCAAACAACTGAAGATCGATGCTGTAATGTATGGAGAGAAAATGGGAACTGCCCAGGCAGCCACTGGTATGTCATTTCTTCGTTTTGGAAGCTGCAGGCCCTTACTTCCTATAAAATCAGATATATTTATCCCTCTCAGGTCTTTGAGGTGGTTGAAGACTAGATAGCTAGAGTGTCATAATTAAATTTTGAGTTGTTTAGGAGTCAAGAGAGTGTTATAGATCTAGGATGATGTTTTAAAATTGTGTTGCAAGTTAGTATGAATGTTGAGTTAGATATAGAAGTTTAAACTCATGGAGATGGTTAGATAGTAGAAAGTTAAAGTCAGGTACCAAATACATATGGACTGGACATTGGGAATGTACGCTAAGCCATATAACCCTCATAACTGTGGCCTAATTACATCTGTTGTTTTGTATTGTATCTATTATTATAAGAGAAAGAACCATTTGTTGGACTGAAAAGGGGAACTGTTGGGGGAAATAAGATATACCTTAAATTTTTAAAAAAACAGCACCCCCTATTCTACTCCAAGTAGAAGATAAGCATCGAAGAACCTCCACTGTAAGATGGTTGATTTAGGGGCAAGCCTTTTTCTTGGCATGAAAAAACCCCTTGCACCAACTGCAGACAGACTGCTGTCCAAAAAGGACAAAACTTGGTAGCAGGGAAGTCGACAGCCTAACTCTGCCAAGACAGGGTAGGTAAGTCCTGCATAATCCCTGCTCTACAACAAATGTCTGTCAGAGAAACAGGACCCAAAGGCTGAAGATTGATGCTGGAATGTATGGAGAGAAAATGGGAACTGTCCAGGCAGTTACTGGTATGTTCTTTCTTAGTTTTGGAAGCTGCAGGCTCTGCACTTCCTATATAAGCAAATATATTTATCCCTCTCAGGTCTCTGAGGTGGTTGAAGAATAGACAGATAGAATCTTATAGTTAAATTTTGAACTGTTTAGGAATCAAGAGGGTGTTATAGATCTAAGAAGATACTCTTAAAAGTGTGTTGAAAGATAGTATGAATGTTGAGTCACATATAGACCTTTAAACTCATGGAGGTGGGTAGATAGCAGAATGTTAAAGTCAGGGGCCAAATAGGTATAAACTGAACATTGGGAAGGTATACTGGGCCAATTTAATCTCATAAATGTGGCATAATTATATCTATTGTTTTGTATAATACTTACTGTTATAAGAGAAGGAACCAGCTGTTGGACTGAAAGGGGAAACCTCTGGAGGGAAGAGGGTGGAAGGGCGGGTTGGGAAGGGGGAATAGGGAGGGGTTTGTTACTGAGATGTAACTTGAAGAAAAAAAAAA
>CAJQZJ010032781.1:1996459-2013810 GCA_907164525.1 Lophiomys imhausi
TGAAGGACTTACCTACCCTGTCTTGGCAGAGCTAGGCTGTCGACTTATCTGCTTCCAAGTTTTGTCCTTTTTGGACAGAAGTCTGTCTACAGTTGAAGCAAGGGGTTTTTCTTGCCAAGAGAATGGCTTACCACCAATTCAATCATCTCCCACTGGAGATTCTTCGATGCTCATCTTCTACTTGGAGTAATATAGGGGGTGCTGTCAGGAGCTGACATGCATAAAGACTATTTCTAAACCACATCCACAGACATTCATAAAAGAAAGGGGGCCCAATAATCTTCATTTTTGTCAAATACCTAGGGAATTCAAACATAAAAAACCTACAATCCATCCTTTTAAAAACTCTGCACTACATTCTTCCTCCTCTATAGTTTTCAAATTGTTTCCCAGTTCTGTCGTACAGTCACCCACGAGCGCTTTCGTCTGCAAGAAGGCCCTCATAGTCAACCATGTGGATTACTAAATGTGGTTAGTATTAATTGTGATCCTGATCAATTCTAGAATGCCCTGGGAGATAGGACTGAGGTGTCTGTGGAGGGTTCTTAGTGCTAAATGAAGCAGGAAGACTTGCCTACTGTAGATGGATCACACCTTGGGCTAGGGCTGTATAAAGTAGAGAAAACAAGCTGAGCAATGGTATACATGTACTTATTGTGTGACTGGGGACATGTCCACTGGCTGCTTTCACTCTTGATGCGCTAACTTTCCCACTGTGATGGATTTCTAACCTAGAGCAAAACCAAGCCCTGTCTCCCTCAGGCTGCTTTACTCAAAGGCTTTTTTTTTTTTAATCACAACAACAGGAAAGAAACAAAGACTACTGCTTTCAATCCTGTCCCTTTAAATGCAGTCTCAAAAACATAACCCAAAATAACCCCCATGAAATAGACATCTGACTACTCCACTCTCCAAAACCTTTTTTCAAGGTAATTTTATTTAATTATGTATTGTGTATTACATATACAAGTATGGATATGAGCATGTGAGTTCAGGTACCTATGTAGGCCAGAAATGTGAAAGCCCCCTAACACTGGAGTTGCGTTCTACAAACAAACAAGCAACCAAAAACAAGACAACGTCTGAGCCATGTCTCTTCCAAGTACTCTCACCCACCTCTGGTCACAGAGTAAATGAAGTAAAATTAGGCTCCTACCTGAAAGAAGTAAAATTTTATTTAAAATGTATGGAAATTACTTTACACTTGCCAAACAAGACACAATGACCAGTGAACAAAATTATAATGCCTACAACTGCCCTGACACACTGCTTGAAGGAAGGGGTCCTGCACTGCAGAGCAGGGGGCTAATCAATGACAACAAGCACAATGGCTTTGCACTGTTAACATCGTCAGGGACAGTCTGGGTGGGGGGGGGGGGGGCATGGGAGCTGAAGTCCCCAAATAAAGTACCAGATCAGAGAGCAATGCAAAATGGGGAACAAGGTTTCCTTTGGCCCTGAGCTGAGAATGGCACTAATCATCAGAGATGGCCACGTGGAAGGCCCTCGGCTATTCAAAGTGCTTCTTGGAACGAGGTAAGCACACTAAATGGACACTTTCCTGAACCACATCAAAAGCTAGACAGGGAAGGGAGAGCATGTGAGACACTGATACCTCATCTATATGCATCTATCCCGGTCGTCTCCCAAATTCTACTCCACACTTCTATATGAGGAGGTGGACGGAAAGTCAGACCCAAATGACAATCTTTACATCTCACTACATCTGGACCACAAGCAGCAAGCAGTACACTCATCTTTCATCTTCATTGCAGAAAATGACACATGTCAACCACTGACCAACTAACTTTGACTGCTAAGAGGATAAAATACCAGAGAGTTGAGCAGTCAGAGATTACAATATTCTTAACTTGTAGTACTTCAACCTTATTTTTAAGCTTCTGGGAACACTATATTTTTCATGTGTGGAATAAAGATTGGGTTTTTTAAGCACATAAAATATATTAAGAAAATGAACAGATCATGACTATTGTTGGTCCCTTTTGAATCCATCTTGTTCTTTTCTATTTCTAATCCCTAAAGGTAACCATTCATTAGATATTCAACATCAAATTGTTTTCCTTTCTTTGTCAACTGCTGACTTTACTTAAGATTATATATCGTCAACACATATGTATTTTAATAAGTACACCAATTGTACCTGGCCTTTCCATTTATACCTAATTCTAGTCTAAATCTCTCCATAGTTAACTTCAGTTTGCTTCTGTTGCTGTAATAAAATGTCCTGACCACAAACTCGAGGGGAGGAAGAGTTTGCCTTAACTCCTAATTCCAGGTTACAGTCCATACAGTGTGGAAGTCAGAGCAGCAGGAATGTGAAAGAGCCAGTAAGAGCAGCCAAGAGCTGAGAATGAACAAACACACAGATGCTTATGTCAGCTCAATCTCTCCTCAGTTCAGGATCCTCTCTCTCTCTACCTAGGGAATACCAGTCTACATTATATACTGAGATATCAGAAGCTGTTTGCGGTAGTGAAACAATATAAATAGAAGCCACGAAATGGGAAAAGACATTTAAGAATGATGCCAATAAGGCTGAAACCTAGTGGGCAAAGAGTAAAATGTTATAAAATAAGATTTCTGTTAGTCAGGCACCAAACCAGGAAACGCTTTCTAGGCTATGGCAGAAATCTATTCTATATTTAACATGTTAACTTCTCAAATGTTATTTTGGAGGTTTACTTATTCTATTACAGAATTTTAAAGAACATAATCTAATACTTTTCAATGAATATACTGGCTGCTATAGGAATTCGAACTCATGCCTAACAGGAAAAGAATACAATACAACACAATATGATACATGATTGAATAAATAACAAGTTTAAATAGAAAATATCATGATTCATTAGTTTTCTGGTCATGATTCAATTTGTCATTCATTTATATCCACTCAACAAATATCACCTGGGTCCAACTGCATTCTTGGCAGGGTTTGGGCTTTGTGAAGGCAAAGGCAAAAAATCTCGTACTTTCACAGAGCTTATACTTCATATAAGCAACCAAGATATATATTACCAGATACCTGATAGACACTGTATATGTTATGCCATAAACTGAATAAAAATGTGTTATTCTGGTTTGAAACAGGGTCTCTCTACAAACAACAACAACAATAATGAAGCAAGGAATGAGTGAAGAATAATAATGTGCCAAGGAGGTTCCCTCTAATGACTCAACACTTAAACTGCAATCATGCAGAGTTTGCTGGGCACATTAAGGCCTTGGGATTTCCTGAGTAAGATAGAAACCACTGGGAGACTTCTGATCAAAAGAATAGTAACAGAATTCAGCATTTTAACGTGTTCAGATTGTGATCTGGAAAACAAACTGCACACATCAGAGAGTAGAAAAGAATGGAAGGTGGCTTAGAAGGTCATTACTGCCACAGTAAAGTTATGGCCAAGTTTTCCGAGGAAGAGGCAAGAAATTACACACTTCAATTTAGATTTCAAAGGCAATCCTAATAGAACTCACTAATGCATTGGATGTGTTGAGAGCAAATCCAAGACTGTAAACTAACTCTCCTGCCTGGAAGTGCTCTTCCAGGGCCTATTCTCACAGCTGCACCATTACTTCATTTGCTGAAATGTCCCCTAAGACTAAATGGCAGCTTTACATTTCCCTTCTGAACTTCAGCGCCACATTGCAAACTGCCTGCCAGTATTCACACAAACTTCCAAATTCTATTAAAACTCCAAGTACCATCTTCCTTTACAGTTCTAGTACTTACCTGGTCCCACCTTCACATGAATGTTGGGCATTTTCATCTTTTATTCCAAACTAAAACCCTAGGAAGTAACTACTTGGAGAAAGAATGACTTACTTTGAGTATCCGTGTGGGTATTAACATACTGCAACATCTTCTTCCAGATAGATTCCAGGGACTGAATTAAAATGTCAAAGATTGGAAGCAGATGCCTTTTCTGGCTAGGCCATCTTCGCCAGCCCAAAGTTAACCTTTTATCACCCTTTCCTGTCACCCAACACATACATAATTAATCAAACTAGCTTTATTCTTGTTAGGTAATATGACATCTGTCACAAAGTGAACTACTGTTCTGGTTTGAGACAGGGTCTCCCTGGGTAACCCAGGCTAGCCTTAAGTTTCCTCGTTTCCTAGTCTCCTGACTGGTAAGTTATAGGCATGTATCACATGTTCAGCTTCTGAAGAAAACATTAAAAACTGCTTTCTTTCAAAGAGCATTTTTCCTTGAGATAAACATTCTCCTTCAGGCTATCAATGACTTTGTTGCCATCGTTTGTTCTATTTCTCAGTGTCTTTTGGTTCCTTGGGGAGAGGTTTGACATTTAAACACAATTAGACTGTTAGTGGGAATGTAAAGAGTCTTTCACATTCTTTTAATTCTACTAAAAGGACTTGTGACTGTTTCTACCAATATTAACATAAGCCTACACCACCACAACAGCTTCAAATCTCTTCATCCCAATGGTAACAATCTGTGCATCTATCTAATCACGTCAGCACTTTAAACTCTTGGGTAACTGAGACAAAGCCCTTTCTGTCTTGTTGTTTTTAAGAGAGTTTCACTATGTAGTCCTGGGTGGCCTGGAAATCACCTTTCCACCTGCTGGAAGTCATGTGCCACCATGCCTGGCTGGGCAAAGTCCTTTCTAAAGGCTTTACTGTAAATGAAAATTTTCTTAAACTATATTTACTAATACCTAAACACTTATAATCTATAAACACCTAATACCTAACAACACTTAAACAACCCTACCCTACCCCTTTTCAAAGAATATTAAGGTCATGGTCCTTGAAGGCAATCTTGTCAGTCTTCTATCAGCAGGTACACCTCAAACAGCAGTCTGGCTTGGGGATTATTATGGCAGTCTCCGCTTCAGTTCAGCTTAGGTTTGAGGCTTTCTCCTCAGGCTCAGGGCCTATTGTCACTAGCCAGCTCATCAGCTTGGGGCTGGCTCCAGTCAGCTGAGACTGTCCAGACACCTCAGTCATCCCTTCAAACTATAGCTGAATCCTTCAGGGCAGGTGCTGTCCTGTAGGGCTTAGTCCTTAGTCTCAAGGCCTTATCCAGGCTATTTCAATTGTCTGGCCCTATGTCATGTCACACCCTCACGTAACAGGGGTTCTCCTCCTGCCTGTTTTCCAGGTCTTCACTGTGGCCTCAGAGCTCCACTTGTGTCTTTGCACCTCATCCACTCTCAGGCCTCAGGCCTGTGGATGGATGTCTTCAGCACCTGGTTTTCACAAACTTTCTCTCAGCAGGATCTATGTATGCCACACCTTTTCTGCCAGTCTTCTTGGGCTGGTTCATGCATGACCAGAGCCCTTTCCCAAGGCTTTTTCTGTCAGCACGACCTCAGTGCAAACAGCTGCCATGTCTTCACACCTATGTCTCTCTCAAGGCTCCACCCTCACGTCCTTAAATAGGGCGTGGTCTCTCACAGTTTCTCCACCTTTCCTCAAGGTCTTTGGGGGCTCCAGAGGCCTCTCAAGGATTCTGAGGCTTTGCAGCCACAGCACTCAGCCAGTTAGTTGTCCAACTGAGCTTTGCCCGCTTTGGCCCCTATCACTGTTTGACAGCCAAGCAACTCATCCAGAAGCAAAGCCAAACCAAAATCCCTTTCCAGTTTCCCCGGCTTTGAAAAGATCCATATGCTGCCAGCTACCAGGATGATCTGTCTGTACCTTTTAAGAGTTCAGAAGCACCCCATATCACTAAAGGAAATTTACTCCCATTACACTCACATAACCTTTCCACTTCACCACTGCCAACTTATCAGCCAAGGTCTCCACCCTCAAGCAAACTGTCCTCAGCTCTCCAGCCTTTTAAAATTCCTCACTCCAATATACTTTGGATGGTTTATTTCTGTAGTCATCTCCACATAAAATGTTTTAACATCCTGCACACAACCTATGTATCTAAGCAGATCTCACCCTACTTCTATTTCATAACTACAAATATTACTGTTTCCTAATATATATTAAGCACTTAAAATTTAAGGGTCAGGCCCAGTGAGATGGTTCAGCAGAAAAAGGTGCTTGTCTGCAGCCTAGACACTAGCTGGAGGGAAACACAAACAAACAAACAAACAAAAAGTAGGCATCACCCCACTCCCACAAAATTTTTAAAATAATTTTTCACTATACAAATGATTCTGTATCGCATTTAATACTCCTCACAATTACTATTAGAATTCCTAGCGTACTGCTGAGTCACACTGAGAAGTTTAACTGGACCAAGGTTCAAGATCAGAGACCAAGTAACAAAACAGTTGACTTTTATGTTGGGGGCTAGAGACTGCAGTCTTCGTTTACTCAGTCTCACACACCAGGTAAGCAATCTACAACCTGCCTATTGGCTTCACTCCCCAAACGAAGTCCTGGCCTTTAAGCATACCCATATTCCTTTCTCTAGCAAGTTTTCTTCCCTTACCATGATGCTGCTTTTTCTAGGGTCATGCTATGGTACCTCCTCCTCAGAATCCTTCTAGGAAATTGTATAAAAGATGACACAAGATCTCCCTTAAATACCCTTGTACCAATCAACAAATGAACTGACAACAGCTTAACATGTTTGATGGGAGTTGGGAAATGTCTGTCACCCTAGCACTCCTATGGCTTGAGGCAGGATAATTGCTAAGATTTTGAGTGCAGCACAGTCTAATGTATAGTGTGAGACTCTGTCTCAAAATAAGTAAAGATTGGTGAGGTAGCTCTCAGTGAGTAAAGTGTTGTTTTTAAAAATAAAATCAAACTAAAATTTGATTTTATCAATGAAGACTCAGAAGCCAGATGATGGGGCAGTGTTAAGCATTTTAAATGATAATTGGTCCTGCTTGCAGTCTGTTACTTACATTATCTCTGATTGGTTGAATAAAATGCTGAGGCCTGAGATTAGACAAAGACAGAGATAGGTGGGACTAAGGTGCGTGGGCTTCAGAGACAGAGAGCATCTTGGGAGGAAGAAGCCTCCGAGAAGCCAGGAGCAGGCAGGGAGGACACACGCCATGGAGTACATTAAAGAAGATCATTCCATGTGGCCTGGAACATCGGTATAGGATGGAGAATAACAGTCCAAAGGGATGTATGTATATATACGGGGTCATATTTGGGTAATAGAATTATGAGCTAGTTTAGATGGGCTAGGATTGCACAATTCAGGCCAAGGCTTGTTAAAATCCTTATCTATGTGTATTCATTTATAATGGCGGGTTAAGGATTAACACCGCCATACCAATTAAATATAATATAAATACTAGCAAATAATTTAATTAGCCATTTTTTGTTCTACAGCCAGATGCTGGGGTGAAAATCTGCTAGCTCAGAGAGGCAGAGAAAGCACCCAACTGATCTTCCTATTCAGCTGAAAACCTTAGAGGAGAAAAGCCCAGAGCTAAAAAGTTCAGAAGAACCTAGAAGAAGCCTAGAACAAGAAAACGCAGAAGGAGAAAACCCAAACAAAGAACTTTCAACAACTTCTTCATGCTGTCTTAAATACCCTTCAGCTCAATGTCCCTGACAGCTGGTTTCTCGCTCCTTCTCTTGACCTAGTGTTAACTTTATTTAATCCTGTGTACAGAAAGCTCTAGGATTAAAGGCTGAGCCGTCCTACAACAGACAAAGATTTTCCAGCTCACAAACATGGGGTTCAGTGTGACCAAATACTCTGCAACAGTAAAGGTGCTGGCCTTCAAGCCTGATAGCCTGGGTTTGATCCCTGGGACACAAATGGTGAAAAGAAGGAAGATGTACCATGGTACACATGGTGTATGCCCACATGCACACGTCCATGCATACGTGCACACACAGTTTGAATAGTTTTTGGAAAAGGGAACACTTGTAACCTGCACTAAGAACACATGCCATCTCATTCACTATACACACTGCCCTCTATGTCCTCTCCAAGTATTTTTATTTCAGTGGTGAGAAAACTGAAGTAGTTTGTGTAAGGTCTTGGGGCCAGCTGGTATTAAAGCAGAAATGTGACACCAGGAAGGCTTGTCACTGTGATAGGCATGTGGACAGACAAGTTAGAGAACGGGCTTAGTGACATTTAATTGAGCTGCTGAGAAGCCTTTAAATTCCCACCCAGTGCTATGTGCAGCAGCTAAGAAGATAATTTATGGCTAGTTATTTTAACCATGGTAGCCTCTACCTTCAAAAATTTTGGACTATGGTTGGAAAGACAGCAAAAATGAGACAAAGTAACAATGAAATAGAAGACAGTATTGCTTCTAAAAAATAGACTTTAAGTACAGTAAATGTCTATTCAATTTAAAATTTTTAAAGAAGCAAAAGTGATTCGTATTATTTGAGTTCAAACACAAGAGCAGGCTGGACAGATGGCTCAACGGTTAAGAGTACTTACTGGCTGCTTTTCCAGAGGACCCAGGTTCAGTTCCCAGAACCCACATGGCAGCTCACAACTGTCTGTAACTCCTGTTCCAGAGGAACTGACACCCTCATTCAAACATACATGCAGGTAAAACACCAATGTCCATAAAATAAAAATAAGTTTTTAAAAAATCACTTCTGTGAGCTGGGGTGCAGAGCAGTGCTAAAGAAATTATCCAGCATGCACAAAGCCCGAAGTTTAATCATTAGCAACTGTAAAAATTTTTTCTATAGTCAAAACTTCTGTATAGGTACACAAAACAAAACTAAAAAAGCCAACCAGGCACTACTGTTCCCAAGTTTTACCCTTTTTTTAAACACCTCCAGAATTCAATAACAAGTAGCATTCAATTATAAGTACCTACTACAGCTGTTGGGAAGACTCAAATAGACATTTGTATAGTAAGCCATCTCATTTCCCTCTTTCAAACCCATTCATAAAGACTGCGTTTTAAAAGCAGATTTTAAAAAAAACATAACAAATGAAAGGGTTAATTGAGCGTTGTCCATTTCAGTGATGGAAGAGTCATTATGTAGAAGTGTCTTAAGTAAAGTGGTTAGCTACTTTTCCATAGCAAAAAAAAGGCAGGGGGGCGCAGGGGAGGGGACAGGACAGGCCTGGTGGTGCACACCTTCATTGTCAGCAGAATCAGAAACAAGAGGATCCAGCTGGTCTACCGAGTGAGTTCCAGGACAGCCAGGGCTAC
The DNA here is from genome assembly GCA_907164525.1 of Lophiomys imhausi. Classification (NCBI taxonomy): domain Eukaryota; kingdom Metazoa; phylum Chordata; class Mammalia; order Rodentia; family Muridae; genus Lophiomys; species Lophiomys imhausi. The sequence continues at coordinate 2,005,568 of CAJQZJ010032781.1, forward strand.
ACTGAGAAACCCTGCTCCCCCCTTCACACACACACACACAAACACACAAATAATAATAAACAAACAAAGAAAACAAATTTTATACAGGGATATTTCTTTCCTAGGTATTTCTTATTTCTGGCTGTGAGGGTCTTTGGCATTGCCTATAAGTTATCACAGTTTCACACTTCAGCTTGATGTAAGCACCCTATAAACACTGAATAAAATCAGACTAGTTTTTCTTTCCAGGGATGAAATCTAGCCTACTAAGCAAAACAGACAACTAGGAAGAATAAAAAAGAATATGGAAATAATAGAAAAATGGAAAGCCACAAAACTCAGTCTTAAAGGTTCCGTAGCCAAGTATCAAAGGGGCCTAGCATATGTATTGATTGAGAAGCATCCACAGGTTTTAGGTTCTAATCTGAACTAAACCAGTAACTCATGTGAACTTGAAAAATTAATGTCTGGCACCCATTTCCTCATTTTTTTTTGTTTTGTTTTTAATTGTGTGTGCGTGTGTGTTTTGTCTACACAAATATATTTCTGCATCAAACTGTATGCCTGAAGCTCCTGGAGGCCTGATAAGGGTGTCAGATCCCCTGAAACTGAAGTGATAGTTGGTTGCAAGCTGACACGTGGGTGCTGGGAGTCAAATTGTCTTCTGAAAGGGCAGCTGGTTCTTGCAAGTACTAAGCCATCTCTCCAGCTTCTACTTATTTGTTTAAGGCAGTGGTTCTCAACCTTCCTAATGCTTCGACCCTTTAATACAGTTCTTCATGTTGTGCTGACCCACAGCCATAAAACTATTTTCGTTGCTATTTCATAGCTGTAATTTTTCTACTGTTATAAACTGTAATATCTGTGTTTTGGGATGGTCTTAGGCAATCCCTGTGAAAGGGTCTTGTGACCTCCCAAAGGAGTCACCACCCACAGGTTGAGAACCACTGGTTAAAGGAAAGGAAAACACTATTATACACAATTGTCCTGATTATTAAATGAAACAAATTATATCAAGTAGCCAAAGTTCTACAGCACAAATCACTAAATGTAGGTAATAATAACTGTTAATATGAATTATGTATGACAGCTAGACACTACATGCATTTTAAAGCTGTCAAAAACCTATGGTTAGCTGGGCATTGTAGCATATGCATTTAATCCCAGCACTTGGGAGGCAGAGGCCAACAAATCTCTTAGTTCAAGGTCAGCTAGAGTTACATAGTAAGATCCTGTCTCAAAAATAAGACACAAAACTTACGATTTTTTAGGACTTTTTTTCCCATTGTAGACTAGAAAACTGAATTTTTAATTAAAATATAATGACATTATATCTTATAAATATTCACTAGTTTTTTGAGATTTCATACAATGTATGAACTCCTCTCAGGTCTGCCCCACCTCTCTACCCACCCCCTTCAACGTCTGCTGTTCATAAACCCTGAATATAGGACCACCTCTGGAGCACGGTCAATCTAGCAGGAGCCACATCCCACCCTTACAGAAAACTGATTCTCCCAACAAGTCATTAACTATTCCTTAGTTAGGGATGGAGTCTCAACAACTCCTTTCTACTCCAGGAGAAAATGTTAACTGGCTCGATCTAGTAAAGGGTGTAAGCAAGCAACAAAGCTGCTGTGAGTTCATAAGTGCATGGTGACAATTCTATTGGTATTTCAACAAGAGGGTATTTGAGGAGTCTATGCTAACTTCCTCCTAGTGGCTGTCTACATTCAAGTTTTCTACAAGCTAAAATGCAGATTGGCTTGAGAATATCAGTAACAATTTTATACCACTGCTACAAAAATTTTGTGCAAAGTCCAGTGCTAAGCATAAAGCGAGGACTAAATAATTTAAACTAAGAAATAAAGGTCATAATTTTATACTTCTTTGAAAGTCACTCAGTGTCCCTTGAAAACTCATTCTCTATCTTTACAAATACAGAGGAGAGCCTAGAATATAGTCTAGGAGGGAGTGTCGGGCCTGAAAACAATTCAGCTACTAGTTTATCTTCTAGAACAGAAAATATGAGAGGCAAGTCAATCCATCAGTTAATACAGATAAAACTTGACCAAACAAATGACTGATGGAAATTAAATTATTTTTCTATGGAATTACCTTTCCTTTGACTAGATGTAGTCAAATTCAAGCCCTCTGACATCTGAGGACACAGGGAGATAAGTGTGTATAAACCCATTAGGTCTGCACCTGACACAAGCTTGATGCTGTGGTTCTCAGCCTTAAGAACTGGAGGGAAATGTCTTTTGTTTGTTAAGTCCTCCATCCTATGGTTTCTGTTTTAGCCTCTTGACTCAAATAAGATGACAGTTAATGAAACAGTATTAAATTCCAACCTTTAGTCAAGATATTCATAAACCTATCAATACATATCCTATTTTATGTGGCTTTCTATTGAAAGATACCTTATTTAATGCTGTTGACTCATTCACTAACACCGAACAAAGAGCCAATAGCTGTATACTTCATATCTGAAGAAAGTTCACCTCACATGATTTTCATCATTGCCTCCATGTATTCTAAATACATTTAGAAACATTAAACAGCACTTCAACTTTCTGTAAAGTGTTCAGTGAAGATACATCCTCAGTCACCTTAAAACTCACTCAGAAACTGACAGTCAGTAACAGCACAGAAACATCAATATTCAAAACTGTCTAAAAGGTGCCTTAAAGGCTGCAATTGCCCTGTGACAGGGAAACAAGAGGGCATTGCCCAATGACATTTAAAAAGTAAAATAATTCAGAATTATTGTTAAGTTACAAAATGTCTTGAAACTGGTAGACACTCAGGAAGATGGAGAGATGGCTGTCAGTAAAGTGCTAAGCACATATGAGGACTAATTTTCAATTCCAGAACCCACACAGAAGGCAGGCATGCTGGTACATGTCTGCTATCCCAGCACTAAGGAGGCAGAGACAGGAGAAGGATCCTTAACACTTTCCGGTCAGCCAATCTAGTTTAACAGGTGAGCTCCAGGTTCACAGATAAGACTCTACCTCAAAAAAATTAGTGGGTAAGGTGGACAGTGATTATGGAAGACAATTGTTATTAACCTCTGGCTTCCATGCACATTGTACACACACACACACACACACACACACACACACAAACAGGCACTCACATTTTCATTATCCAATTTTTGGAGGTTTCTTAATTTTTCCTCATGTTTTGAGCTAGTGCAAATAATTAAAACATTTTAAAATATGAAGCCAAAATTAACAGCAAATATGAAAAGTTAGAAAACCTGAATGAATATACTGTACTGACCAGAACTGAAAATATTGGTATAAATAATCTGAACCACAGGTAAAGCTCTCAAACACAAATTAAAGGAGGTCAACAAAATTAATGACTTAAAGTTTCCAGAAATGTCAGGGTTAAAAAATTTAAGGGTACTTGAGATGATTAATTAATTAAAAAAACAAAAACAAAAACAAACCCAAAAGAAAGAAATCTGAAGGTAAACCAGGTGGTGGTGGAGGTGGCGCATGCCTTTAATCCCAGTGCTCAGAAGGCAGAGGCAGGCATCTCTTGAGTTCAAGGTCAGCCTCAATTACAAAGGGAGTTCTAGGACAGCCAAGACTACATAGAGAAATCCTGTCTCGAAAACAAACACCACCACCACCCCTTAAAAAAGAAAGAAAACAGAAAGGAAATCTTTTTGTGGTAGGATGGGCATAGTAGGGCACGTCTTTAATCCCAGCACTACTAAGGCAGGATAGGCAGATAGGCTAGCCTGTCTACATAGTTCTGGGATAGCCAGGGCTACATAGAAAGACCCTATCTCAAAGTCAGATCCTGTGTGTATAGATATGTGTACATGAGTCCAGGTGCCTGAAGACTGAAGAGTCAGACATCATCCACTGATGTTACAATTACAGATGCTGAAGTTACAGTTCTGAATCACCAGTGCTGGGAACTGAACTTGGATCCTCTGCAAGATCAGCAGGTGGCAGGTGCTCTGAGCCACTGAGGCCTTTCTCCAAGACTTTGATTTTGTTAATTTTAAAGGAATTTAAAAGAATGTTACTGCTTACAGAAAAGAGCTAGCAGAATCCTGGATCTGCTCTGCTCTGTGCAAACAACTGTTCCTTGACTTCTTTGTTAGTTCCCACCAGGTCTTCCCTTCCCTTCTCCCCACTAAGCACACTCAGGCTCCTCAATCATTCTCAGGCTCTCCTGTTGACACATCAAAAATTCCCCCTAATAAAGCAAAGAAATACAATCAAACATGCTAATAAAAACAAAAAAAACATTTGTTGTTACTATTACAAGCTCTTATTCCTATGTGAGTCTGTGATACCATATGTGAGCTGACTGATGCTGGTACTGGAAACCAAATTGTGATCCTCTGAAGAGGCAGAAGTGTTGAGTCACCTTTCTAGTTCTCCCCCAACCTCACTTTCCCAAAATAGTTTTCAGAATAAAGGCCAATGTTGCAACATGGAACCCTATTGGTCCAGTCTGGCACTTCATCTGTTTGGGTGAGGAGATGTTGTTTTGTGGTTTTGTCTGTTTTTGTAGGTCACTTTGTAACCCTGGCTTGCCTAAAACTAACTCCTTATATAGATGAGGCTGGCCTCCTACTCCTGCCTCTGCCTTCCAAGAGCTGGGACCAAAGGCATGTAGCACTACACCTAACCAAGTTATTTCTTTAGATTACTCATACATTTTCCTAAACTCAATAGAAATTTGTCGCAGTTTCAGTAACACTGCACTGCTAAAGCTTATCTATCAGTACTGATGGCTTATACTATTCATGATCATTGCCTATCTTTTTTCTGAACTTTCTGAAACCCATTTTTTTTAAGAACTCCTACTAAAGCTCCAAGCTGACATGGCTACTACTTATTAACCAAAATATTCAGTTTATAGCTGCAAGTCATGGAAAAACATGGGCTTTGGAGTAACACACATTATTGTGTGATACACTTAGAGCACCCATTTCTACATCAGTAAGATGAATCAGCAGTACCCACAAGTCTTTGTTGTACAAATTGCAACTAGAATACACTAGATTTATTTATAATAAGAAAAATACAGCTTAGAGATATAGGAATTTGCCTAAACTTACAGAGCTAATAAGGGCTAGTGTCAGAATCTAAATTCAGGTTTCAAACACATGTTCTTTATACTCTACCACCCCACACCAATGACTATAAAAAGGGCCTACCTGCCCTCAAACACTTATTCAATCATGGCCAATTCCAAATCATTGTTCTTCAGTGATCAGAATCCACACGATACCAGCAATTCTTTCAGACTTAAAAGCCAAAAGCAAAAACAAAGCTCTTTATTTGGGGCTGAAGAGATGACTCAGTAGTGTAAGAACACTAGCTTGTTCCTCCAGAACACTCACATGGCAGCTCACAACTGTCTGGGACTCCAGACCTACAAGGACCTGATGCCGTCTTCTGGCTGTGCAAGCATTGATGCACATGATGCACAGACACATGCAGGAAAAAGGGAGAATAATCTCTACAAGAGCTTTTATGTGCATTAGTGTTCTGCCTAAGGCCCACAGAGGTCAAAAGAGGGTATTAGGGCCCCGGAACTGTAGCTCTGGATGGTTGTGAGCCACCATATGGTGCTAGGAATTGAACTCTCTGCGAGAGCAACAGCTCTTAACCTCAGAGCCATCCTCCAGTCCCCTTTCTTTTCTTTTCTTTTTTTTTTTGGCTTTTCGAGACAAGGTTTCTCTGTATAACAGCTCTGGCTGTCCTGGACTCGCTTTGTAAACCAGGCTGGCCTCGAACTCACAGAGATCCGCCTGCCTCTGCTTCCCAAGTGCTAGGATTAAAGGAGTGCGCCACCACCGCCTGGCCTCCCTTTCTTTTCAACTTTTAAATCACCAGCAAAAACAAAAACTTAGCAAAGGCTATAATAATTTTTATTGGTAGTATATTGTTGTTTATTTTACCCACAAACTAAAATCTCAAAATTATGTCAAACACAGTCTTCAACACTTCAGTGTTAAGGAGTTCCTTGCACTGAAGCAGAAGAGAACACTGGGAAATGATGGGGTCATAAAGAGAAAAGGGAGTCCATCATTCCAGAGTCTGACTGGAGTCTCTCAATAGCCAAGAAGCAACTCCAACACAGTTAATATTTGCTATAAAGGACTGCCAACACATCTTTCATACACAGTTATTTTACGTTGATGTGGCAATGACCTAAGCTTGAACATAAAGGACCTTGGGCAAGGCCTCATTCCTTTCCCCAAGGCAGGGCCAGAAAACCTCGGACAGAACAGTTTATATTAGGGGCTGAAGAGATAGATCAGCAGTTAAGAGCAGCTATAAGTTGTTCTTTCAGAGGACTTGGGTTCAATTCCCAGCACCAACATGATTATCTCATAACATTCTGTAACTCCAGTTCCAGGGGATCTGAGGTCCCTCTGTCGTCTTCAAGGGCACCAGGTACTCATATACACAAAATAAGATTTTTTTTAATTTTAAAAAACCCTATTAACAGTAAAGACAAGATGTCCTACTCTATTACCCAACAGGCTTGACTTCTACTTTATCAATTATAATCCTATTAGGTGCCTTCAAGGACAAACTAGTGATAAGATAGTAACTTTCAATTCAACCAAAATCCTACAAAAACCAGGGACTCATCTCATCGATGCCCACACCCATGTGTCCCACTCCAGTGTGCCTTACTTCTTAGTACCTCTTTTTGGACTGTCTCATGCTGAAGCCTGTGTTAAAATACCTTTAATCAAATTTACAACTCTTGCTTAGTCAACTGGTCCTGAAATTCTTTTCAGTGTCAAAGCCACAAACTCTGGGTCAGCATTGAGTCAAGGTCCCTGAAATTCTAGGGGAACTCCTCAGGCTGCTGAGTTTACAGTAATAGTGACTAACCGTGCCCGCCTCTCCAATGGCAAACCCTGACAGCACAGCCATAAAAACCTGAGTTAAAAGACATAAGAAGCCAGGCATGCAGAGGTCTGCTGCACAGCTGTCATATCCACGGTGTATGTGAGGTGGGCAAACAAGACCCTTAGCTAAGGCCAGTCTGGTGCCTAGAGACACCTTCCCCGGAAACCAAAACAACAGGAACTCAAACCAAGCAGGGTGCAGTGGTTCATGCCACGATCCAATATTTGGTAGGTTGGGGCACAAAGATTTTCTGTGCAGAACCATTGGGGACTATCTAATGAAATCCTGCCTCAAAAACAAAACTACCTTTTATATGATTTATGAAGTAGAGCAAACTATGAGAACCTGTGCCTTATAGTTACAAATTAATCAACATTTTCTTGGTCAAAGTCAGCTAACACAGAAAAGTATGCAATCAGCTAAAGTCAAGTGGGGATATACTGACTAGTTCAGTAACAATAGCCTCTGTGGGCAAACTATGATAGTATGCAGTTGGGAGTGGAAGCTAGAGGTCAGGAGTTTAAAGTCATTCTCAGCTATACAGTGAGTTTAAGAAGCCAGCCTGTGCTACAAGTACCCCTCCACCCTCAAAAGGCATTTATTGACTGAGCATAGCTGAATAGAAGAATATTTGCTCAGGGCCCAGGGTTTCATCACTAGCAACACATACATTTATCAAGAATGATAAATAACTAACAATCACAAGCCACTCTGTCCTCCATTACCCATAACATAATTTCTAAATATTCCACTAAAACTAGACAGAGCTGGAGAGCTCAGGAGTTAAGAGTGCAAAAAAAAACCAAAAAACAAAACAAAAAACAGAAATGAATCTTTCATAAAGACTTTAACATTAAGAAAGCAAAGTGGTAGGAAAATATAAAGGAATAATTTTTGCTAAGAGAGTTGCACTTATATCAGGCAGCCTGAAGTCAATACCAACTAGGTAAGGAAGAGTCTTGAGTGATTGACATTTGTATAGCTAGCTTGCAATGTGGCTATAATCTGCACACTGCTATGTACGTAAATACTTTTAGGACTTTTTCTGAATGAAATCTCTCAATACTCTTTATAATGACTGAAAATTCTACAAGCAACTCTCTAAACTGGCACATGAATTACTACTACCTGAGGAATTCGAAGAATGTAAAGCAAGCTACCAAGTTATGAAAAGGAACTAACTGGTCAGGAATGATAGACTCAAGTCTTCCAAACAAAGTTAAGTTGGGGAGTAGCTGAGGTAGTGCTTTAAGATGATGTTAAACAGAAAGTAAAAGAACAGTTTACTTAATCTACAATAAAACAGACGTATTCTACCAGTCCAAATGCTACAATAAAACAAATATATTCTACCAG
>CAJQZJ010032781.1:2014210-2047006 GCA_907164525.1 Lophiomys imhausi
AAAAAAAAAATAAAGTATTTATAAAAAAAAAAGATATGCTAATAAGGTATTTCACAAAATGTATGTTTTCTAAGAAAATAGTCTTGACAATTAATACAGCCATAATGAGCCCAAGTCATTTCATTTATGAAATACATAAACTTGATTTCTAGCTGATAGTTAGAAGTAAAAAAAAAAAAATCAGGTTAGAGAATCTAGCTGAATGGTAGGTAAAGCATTAGTAGGAACAAGGTCCAAAGTTTGATCCTTAGCACAAAAAGAAGAGGAAGAAGCCAGGCGTGGTCGCCCACGCCTTTAATCCCATAACTTGGGAGGCAGAGGCAGGCAGATTCCGGAGTTTGAGGCCAGCCTGTCTACAAAGTCAGTCCAGGACAGCCAGGGATACAGAGAAACCCTGTCTCGAAAAACCAAAATAAAAAAAGAAGAAGAGGAGGAGGGGGGAGGGAAGAAAAGAATATAACAGGACCTATCTTCCTTGAACTTCCAATCAACTAAAAGACAACTAGTTGGGCCATAAGATAAAAGCACTTGCCATCAAGTCTGATAATCTGAATTCAATCTAAAACCCGCATGGTAGGAGAGAAGCAACTGCTCTCAAGCTTGTCCTCTAACTTCCACACATAAAGCCTCTCTCTCTCTCTCATTAAGTGACTTTGGGTTACCAATTATTGTGAAGGCCCGGAATCTGTGGCTATGTTACAAATGACTGAGTTCACTTTTGCTCAATCAATGCTGGATGAAGGATTCTAGCATTTAAGAACACCAAGCTTAGAAACTAAAGACCCAGGGCTACACAGAAATTCTGTCTCGAAAAGCCAATATAAAATAAAAGACACAAGACATACTGGGACACACAAGTAGACCGATCCATCACTTGGGCAGTGGAGGAAAACCAGCTCCAGGCCAGCCTCCATCCAGCGTAGGCTCTGCCTCAAAACACTAGAAGGTGGGAAGGGGTAAAAAACTGGGATTATAGTTGAGTAGTGTAATGCTTACGTAGTAGCATGCTTGAGTTTCTAGAGTCAATTCCCAGTGCTGCAAAAAAGGGAAAGGAGGGGGAATAAATTGAGTAGCTTGACCTGTATTGCAACAATACTGTTCTCAGGGAAAGTTACAGAACTCACATATCTGACAAGATAAAAATTATTATATAATACTATACAAAGAATGACTACTTGAATAGAAAACAAGAGAGGTGCAAAAAAAAAAAAAAACCAAAAAAACCAAAACAAAAACCAAAAATGCCATGTCCAGAGAGCCAGCTTCAAAAGTCACACACACCTTTGCAACATTACAATGTACACACATACTTTTTTCTTGTATGAGTTACCACAGTAACTAATTATAGAAAATTATGCAAAAAATGTATCACAAATATACTAAATGCTGCCAAACACTATCATAACACTCAACTGTAACTTACAGTTTAATGCCAAACTGAAATGTTACTCAAAATTAGTTTTCTTTTTAAAGCACCTGCAACACATTTTCACTGATATTTCTGGCCACACACTTTACTATAATCTGCATGAACAATGATTCCATGTAAAATACTTTTTTCCTGTTCCTTGAATTTTTCTCATCCTCAAAATACATTATCCAAAATCAGTTTATATAACAGGTTTTTTTTGTTGTTGTTTTTCAAGGAATGGTTTCTCTGTGTAGTCCTGGCTGTCCTAGAACTTACTGTGTAGACTAGGTTGTCCTCGAATGCAGAGATTCACTTCTCTGCCTTGCAAGTGCTGGGATTAAAGTTGTGCACCACCATGTCTGCAGATCTCTTATTGTAGAATCCAGACAATAAACCAATTATTATGCTAAACTTAGGTGGATAGCTTTGCAAAAGCAATGGCACAGTGTGACTTCCAAATGCATTGCTGCCTTCTCTTTTTTTCCCTCTAGGTATTTATGAAATAGGGTTTCACTGTCACCCAGAATGACCTTGAACTCACTCTGTAGTTCAAACTGGTCTCAACCGCAGTGATCTCTTTCCTCACCCTCAGCTGCTGGGATTACAAGCAGGAGTCACCATACCCAGCTCAACTGTCTACCTAACTGAACAATCCACAAAACTTCGATTAACTATCTACTTCATCTGTTGACCTGTATTACAAGTGATACCAACTGTAACTTGAAGGTGACCAATGAAACTGTCTAAGAGGCATTTAAGAGCTGGGAATAGTGGTACACCCTGTATTCACAATGCTTTAAAGGTAGAGGTGGAAATATTGCCAAGAGTTCAAAGTCATCTGCACATAAATGCCAAGCTAGCCAGGGCTATATAGTGAGAACCTGTCCCAAAATAAGGAACTAATCCCCCCCCCCAAAAAAAAAAAAAAAAAAAACTTGTCTCTAGTACTCTTTCCTAACTGGTCAATTCAAGATCACAAGCTTGTGTAGTCTTGAGTTCTTTGCCCATCTACATCCCTCCCTTTCTCTACCACCCTTACAGCTCCTTGTCACTATCAACCTACACTCCTTTCAGTTTTTCCATTAATATCACTCTCAATATTCCTCCCTGCACTAGATTGACTTAAAACAAACAAGATCACTGCTTGAGTCATGTACAATTAATTTTAAATATAGAAGGAATAGTGAATGCCTGATGTCTCAGAACCACATGACAGGAGGTTAAGTTCCAGTACAGCCTGAGCTATGTTAGGTAGTTTTTAAAAACTTTAAAACAGAACTCTATCACTGCTAAGTTTTTTCAGAAGAGTAATGACAAAAAATGACAACACTTCTAATATAAGGAGATGTTTGCATTAACTACTAAGGTCTATCATCCTAGTGAGTTGATTAAACTGCACTGTTACTTTGAGGGCTAGAAGAAATGGCTCAGCAGTTAAGAGCATTTACTGCTCTTTCAGAGGACCTTTTAGTTCCAAGCACCCACATGGCGGTTCACAACCACCTATAACTCCAGAGGCTGTGACACCTTCGCTGACCTTCAAGGCTTCCTTCACACACACACTCACTCAGACACATACACTGAGGCATGCACACATAATCATCCTTTTAAAACTTAAAAATTTTAAGAACTATTTGAGCTGGTAAACTTAAAACTTGTGGAGAACTCCAATGCATAAATGTTTTAGTTTAAAATGCATAATATATAAATATTAAACAAAAAATGTAAAACAAGTGGTAAGTTTCCTTAAATCTTTGTTTTACAAGGACTTTGTATCAGCACCCTAGAACATTTCCACTAAAAACAAAAAATAAAACAAAAAAACCTCCTGTTATTGGAGATACATACCACCAAAATATCACGTGAGGAAGTATGCACAGGCGCCCTGACAGCATATTTCACACTAAATAATTTTTCTTGTAGATAATTTGCTAATGCTGTGGTACTTCATTATAACAACAGCCCTCCAACTTGGTAAGTTGGTAAGACACAACAAGGAATATTTTCTCTCCTTTTGGTCAGAGTGTAGTGGCTACACTTTTGTAGTTTAAGTGGTTAAGAGTGCTTCAATATTTTGAGGTCCTACGTTCAGATCCCACATCCACTTTGAGCAACTTACTAACTCCTGTAAAACCAGCTCCTAGGGATCACTTACCCTCTTCTGTCCTCCACAGGAGGCTGTGCACATGTGTGCTCATAATAACCAAGATCCAAGACAAAAACTTAAAATGTTGTGTACCCGGTGTGATGGCAAATGGCCATTCAACTCACCACTAGGCAAGCTGAGGCAGGAAGACTGTTGCAAGTTCTGGCCCTACCTATTCATCTCTACACTAACCTGTGATACAGAATGAGCCCATCTCAAAAAAAGGAGTTTAAACTATGAATGATCTGGTTTCCAGACTGCTTAACTTCCACACTTCTGAACACAAACAAACGAAAACAAATATGGTAAACTCACTTAAGAGTAGCTACTCTAAGTGGAGAAAAGTGATTCACTTTTGAAAGCATGACCTCAAACTTAAGGAGAAAAAGTAGTAGGATCCACCACTACTTTATGATACCTTAAACCACCACCCCAGAATATCAAAATGGTAACCTCAATAACATTAAAAGCCCAAACTCTACTGATGTGAGTTAGCACGTACACAACTAGGATTTTATTCTGACCTCAGATACTGTCAGGGATGAGGGGACTCCCAAACACTGCCAAAAGTTACTGTCAACAACCACGGTAACTGGGGAACTTTTCAATGGCCAAGATAGTGAATTAATGATGCCCAGACACAAGAAGAGACGCTCGGCGTTTGTTAGGTGACTGGAGAAAAGACACTGCAGCCACAGGCGACAGTAAAGTGAAGTCTGTAATGTTTTAGAAAGGGTAACAGGGCAAAAACTGTCTGGAACCGCGGCAGAAGGGGCCGGCGGCGGCGGCCAGGCCGTGCTGGCTGCCGGGCGGGCGAGGGGCAGCGGCCGGCGGGGGAGCTTGTGGCAGGTGGCGGGCGCTCGGGGGCGGGAGGCGCGCGGCGCCCCGGCGGCCGGTCCGCACTGCCGCCTCGGACAGCGAGAGGCTGCCGGCGCCCGGACACGCGCTCTGGCCCCTCCCTGACCACTTGCCTGCTGGAAGAGTTGCAGGTCTCAGGCCCCCGGAACCCGGGGCTCCGCCATCCAGCACAACCGCTCTGCCCACAAGGTCCCGCGAGAATCGGGAGATCTCGCGATACAGACCCACTGGCATCTCGTGGGCGTGTTCTGGAACGAACATGGCGGCGATAGGAAGCTGATCACTACTTCGGAACTTTGTAAAGTCGGCTTCGTTGTCGCACTGGGGCGTCGCGGACAAACCGAAGGAGGGGCGAGCCTTCCCCGCCCTGTGCGTCTCCTCCCAGTCCCCTGCGGGAGGAGGGCCGGAAGCCAAGCCGACCCCTCCGCTGGCCGCGGGACGCCACACACCGCCGCGCTCAACCCCGGCTGGCCTGGCCGTGGGTCACGTGCCCGTCACGTGGGCCACGGGCGCGCGCCCGGCGCCTCCACAGGCCTCCGCGCACGCGCGCGCGCCCGGCCCACGTGGGGTCGCCGCCGCCTCAGCCTCCCCCTCCCGGCGCTCGGTCCGAGGGGCTCTGGCCCCGCGCGTTTCCGCCGCGCTCTCCTCCCACCCCTGCGCCGGCCTCGCCCCGCATCCCCGCGATCCCGCTCACCTCTCGCGTGGGACCGGCCAGCGCGGGCCACTCGCGGGGGCGCCGCCCGCGTGGCCGCACTGACTCGGGCGCCCTCCGCCGCAGGAATCTCCACCGTGGGGCCGCGGCGCTTCCAGGTGGGTCCCCGCCTCCCGCTCCTCCACTTCCCGCAGCAGCCGCGGCTCCTTCCGGTCCCCTCCTTCCTCGACTTTCAGCCGCCGGGTGCTCCCCGCGCCACCTGCTGGCGGCGGCGGCGGGTGCAGCGATCCCGGCCCCGCGAGCGGGAGGGCGCCCGCAGCAGGCTCCCTGCGCGGTGTGACCTGCCCTACCTTCCTGGAAAGGCAGCTCTCCTGCTCTGTGACCTTCCCCGGCCCCGGGATCGCGGACCCCAGCACTGCGATGCTGTGGGCACCGACGCTTCCGCCTACCTCGCCCTCCATTCGCTCGGGGCGCTTGTGCCTACCTCTCCAGCCTTTGCTCATGCCCCTCCCGAGGGCAGAACACTTGTGCAGAGTTCCAGCTCGACCACATCTCGTGCGTTTTCAGGTCTCTTGTCAGAAGTCCCCGTCAGAGCGCTGTCCAGACCACTCCGAGGTTCAGCAGAGCACCTTCTCCACTGCTTTTACTCTTTACCTTTAAACAGCACTTCTACCCATTATTTGTAAGTGTGTTAGCCACCAATAATGTATCTTTAAAGGCAGGACACTTTTAACTCTTCTTCCTGGCTTTTGCCCACATTTGAGTCCAGCACCAAGTAGGGCTCAAGCCGTAGGAAAAATGGCTAGTGGAGCTGGGATGTACTTAGGCAGTTAAGCATGTACTTACCTGCGTGGAGCTGAGGCCAGTTCGGCACACCTGCCTTCACATGCAGCGCGCTGGGAGTGCGGCAAAGGAATGCGAGCCTTCCTTAATGGAGACAGAGACCACCACTTCTGAGCTGTGGGAACACTGACATACGCCTCTGGCTATTACACTGCGTTCCAAAAGTGCCAAGGCCACTGGTAGAATCCGCTAACTGGGGCTCTTCACAGCTCAGAAGTGCCTTTGTTTTCCTTAGCTAGAGCAGTTATTTTGTTTTTCCAAACAAGTGGATATGTGTGCTTTCTTTTCAATTGCTGGTAAGTTATTAAATAATTGAAGTGGTCTCATATTTGTTTTAGTTTCCAGTTCAACTCAAAATAACATCAGCTCCAAAATAGAGGGTACTAATTATATTGTTATACTGATAATCACACCTGCAATCCTTTTTTTTTTTTTTTTTCTTAAAGAGACACTGCTCTCCATTGCCTTAGTTTTCTTAGTAGCTGGGTCTATAAGGCCTTACCAGAACAGATCCCTCCATGTGTTTATTGAACTCAGTGTTGGATTTGCAATAGGCATAGATATGTTTCCCTACCAAATTCTGTCCATAATAGTCTTATGTGCCTTGCAATATTATGTGCTAGACAATAACTTCTCCTAGCCCAGCTACTGCTGGGGTGGTCAGAACTTCCTTATCTGCTACTGGGAGCATTGTCCAGAGCCAGCCACCACTTGTCAGCACTCCACCCCCATCCCCCCCACACTAATGTCACTGTCACACTGTGTCATCTGTTTCTAAGGGAACTGATCCTTGTAACGATAAAGGTCCTGTCATTTATCCCAACTTGCAACCTTCCTGAAGGAGCATCCATTTGAATAACCAGATAGACTAGACAAGACATTCAATATAGACATAGCTCAGCCTGTTTTCTCTTCCAAGAGCATTCCCTTGTAAGTCCTGCTCTAATATGTAAACATCTGCTACCAGAGCAACCCAACTTATGACCTTGCAAACATTTGTTGGCAAAACAGGTATTACAGTTTGGAGATTGTTTTCATTGAGACAAGAGTTTCTATGAGTCCAGGCTGGTCTACAACTCTCTCTATACAGCCTAGAACCCTTCATTTTCCGCCTCTGCCTCAGTGCTGGGATCACAGGCTACCAAGCAAGTTTGAAGCCAGCCTGAGCTACATGAGGGGGGTGGGGGAAAACACTCAACTGACCCAGAAAGCACTGCGTACTGGTTTGAAACTGAAGACTGAGAAGCATCACCCACTCTTATTTACAGGTTAAAGAAACTTGAATGAGTCTCTCAAAAGGAATGCTAGGGTGAGAGTCTGTAACTCAGTGATAAAAAGCATTGTGGTCTGTAGGGGTTAGATAAATTAGATTTAGAAAATATATAGGAGTTTCTGATACTGTCTCTTAATTCGGGGCCTGAAGAGCATTATCAGCATGAAGTCAGCCAAAACAGGAAAGACTTAATAGACTGAAAAACAAGGTTGAAGTCAGGAAAAACAGGAAAGACTCAAGACTTGAAGAAACAAAGTATCTGGCCTGACATTGTTTTCAGCTGCTAAGTGGGCGGAGCCCAAATTAAGCTGAAACAGAGTTCCTCCTATTTGAGGACAGTGCATGGAGCCCAGAAAGGGAAGAGGCCCCTGATGCTAGAGAGCTCCAAGAGTCCTGCTGAAAAAACGGCTGGCCATTAATGGCCAGCTCTCTCCCTGAAGCAGAAAAAAGCTGGTGAGCAAAGAAAGCCTGAGCAAGATACCAAAAGGCCAAGGACTGGACCCTGTGGCTCAGCTTTTGCCTAGAGGGGTTTGATCTGTCCAAACTGGCCTAAAGGAAACGGTGCCTGGCTTTAAGGACTGAGGCAGAGCAGCTGAGTTCCTGATTCAAAAGAAGTAAGTTGGCCTGCAGATGGCTGGGGTCTCCCACAGAGAAGAAAGCATGAAGCCTTATTTAAGGTGAGACTGCAATAACCAACTACCCTGACCAACCTGCATCTGAGAGATCCAGAAGAAGGACTGCTAAGTGTGTTAAAGAATCTACAACAAAGACTGTGTTCCTGACGACTGAGGACCTGCCCCAGAGATTGTATCATTCTAAAAGGTTATGAAAGTGGTTGTTATGATTATCAATAGGTTTAGTGGATAAGTTAAAGGGGTTGTAGGAATTTATAGGATTAATAGTTAAGAAATTGTTGGTGTTTGTTATAAGTGAATTTAGTAATAAATAAGTGTTAAATAATAATTTAAAAGTTCGGTTACAGTGGTCGTTAGCTTTGATCCTTGTAACAAAATACCCAAGGAAAGCAAGGGAAGAAAGATTTATTTTGCTCAAGTTTTAGTCCATGATCAATTGACTCTATTGTGTTTAGATCTGTAACAAGGCAGAACATGTTAGCATAGAAAAACTGTTCAGCCTCAGGGCACAGCAAGGAGCCACAGAGATACATAGACCCAGGAGAAGGTTTAACCTTCCAAGGCATGTCCTAGTGGCCTATTCCCTCCCAGTGTGTTTTCTTTCAGCCCATTCAGGATAGATCTGTCCTTGTTAGCATGGAAGACATTGACACCCCTGAGATCCAGTCATCTCACCCCTAATTGGGTGGTACTTCCACACAAGACAAACTTCATATTCAAACTAAAACAAGACAGTGTTCAGCATGCATAAGATTAAGATCCTACATAAGGGGGGAGGGTTGGATTAGAAAGTCACCATTTCTTAACCCACAATTCATAGGTTTTATTTGTAGTTTGCTGTTGTTTTGAGACAGTCTTGTTTCACAGCCCACACTAGCCTCAAACTCAGATTCCTCCAGTCTGAGCCTGCCCAGTACTAAGATACAGATGCCAACCCATCATGCTGTGCATCTAAAATGGTTTAATAAACTTTACTATAGCAGCAAACTTCTTAGCTGTATGTTTTCAAATAAGATATAATGAAAGGCATTAATATTAACAAACTTTATGCTCTTTTAAAGTCTATCAAATAAAATTCAACATTCACTTTACACATTGTAGAGTTATTTTTATTGAATGAGTTTTAACAACATTGCAAAGCCACTATGAATGCAGTTACACACCCTCAGTGTCACCTGCATGTTTGTACTTGGAATACAGTTAAGCTTTGACATCACATAATCAAGCAAACAGCAGTGCATACTCTACTCAGAAAGACTTTATGCATTTCATTTAAAAAAATCATTTTGCAGCCACGCAGTGGTGGCGCACGCCTTTAATCCCAGCACTTGGGAGGCAGAGGCAGGCGGATCTTTGCGAGTTCGAGGCCAGCCTGGTCTACAAATTGAGTCCAGGACAGCCAGGGCTACACAGAGAAACCCTGTCTCGAAAAACCAAAAAAAAAAAAAAATCATTTTGCAAGTGGTTTCAGCTTTATCAACAATCTCATTTGACACATTCAATACTTCATGCTCTCAAAATAAAAAGTACCCTAAGACTAAGGTGTTTAGTTACTGACATTAATGAATACCATTCAGGTCTAGAGAACTAAAGTTTAACATTTTACACTACAATTGGCAATAACTTACTGATATCTGGTAACAAATTCCACTCAAACTATATACATCCTGTTATATTCAAAAAAGACATTTTGTAAATTTTAATATGCAATTTTATATGCAGTGCAAAAAAAGTAACACCCTAAATGTTTCCTGAGCTTTAGGCAATTAACAAATGTTCTGACCACTACTGTCAATTTAAAACAAGCTCCTTACTATGCAAAGCCATGTAAAAGTATTCAATTAAATTAGAGGTTTTGAGAGCCAAAAAGATTAGCCAATTATGATGGCTTAGTGTAATGAAAAAGCTTTCAACCATGAAGTATTTACAACACTACAAAGGGTGTGTTGGGTCTGCCTATAGATCGAAGGCCAGAGGACCTAATTACCAACTGTCCCTTTTCTTTCAAAACAATGCACTAAAAGACATTTGGTTAAGTTACTCAGCATTAAATATACTAACTTATATTACACATTTTAACATACCCTTCTGTAATGCCCAGTACAAAGGAAAATAAATGCGAAAAGATAAAAATCAAGAAAATAAACATGCTTTAAGGAATGTTTTGAATGTGTGTGCATCAAGTGAGAATGAGTTCTCAGTAGAGCTCTGTACCCTAAAAAACTACAAAGAGCGTGTTTCTACTTCAATCTTTTCCTCTGAAAGTAGTACATCAGGGTCAACATGAACAACTGGAGGTCGGAGGATAACTTCAGGCCCTCCACCATATATAGACTGTAGGAAATTCCATGTTTCTTCTGAAATTTGACCAGAGTCTGCTCCTAAAATTGTGTGTATGCAGAAAGAATGATGCTTACAAACATGAATTTTTACAGTATACCCAACAGCGTAAATCCCCTAGGAGTGACTGAGAACTTCTGAAACCTTCAGATTATAAACTTGTGTACTATAAGTTACTATAATATATACATATATATAGTATATGCTATAATATGTAGTCTGTTTCTAAATTTTTAGAGCTGTTTTCCAAGTCTCTACCAACAACCCTAAAACGTCCATCAAATAAACCCTTTGTTCTATTGTAAGCCTGAACATTTCTGAACTAGGTTAACAAAAAAATTACATAATGGCTGGTTATTTTTAATTAGTGAGAAATCATTAACAACTAAAATTTTCATATTAAATTTTCATATAAAGCATGATGGTATACGCGGGCAATCCCGGCACTTGGGACACAGAAGCAGGGAGGATCACAAGTTAAAGCCATTCTCAGCTACACTCAAGGCCAGCCTGGAGGACATGGTACTGTGTCTCAGAAAAGAAAGAAATTGTGTGTGTGTTTATTAAACAAACTCACCTTGCTTGAGCATCACACTACCACATTTAGTGACTGCAATTTTAGTGTTGTCGATAGGACCTGGAGGATCTAGGTCAGAGGATAAAAGAATTATAAAATGCACACTTCCAAAGAGATGAAGCAAAGAACTACATTATACCTGAAATAAGTGAGAACTATAAACATAATCAAATTAGTTTTTTTTTTTTTAACCAAATACCATCAATTCTTAGTATCTTCTCAGCTTTGGGGGTTTCATTTGACCCAAAACAACCAAGAAAGACAAGAGGTTGCTCAGCACCAAAGTCTAATAGAAACAATTTCTTAATTGCTCATTTGGGAATCACAGATTAAAATATTTTTTAATGCTACAAAGGAACAACCCCTTTATAAGTTAAGAAAAAATAAAGTTTTAAATTTGTTATTTAAGCCAAAATCATTATAAAATGAAATAGTAAGATATATCTTTCTTTTAGGGGAAAAAGCCTTTTTTTTTCTGAACATGAAAGTACAGTACTTGTTCATTCTCAAAAGCTCACAATAGGCATGAAGAAAAGTTATTAAAATCTTGCAGAAAAATATGCATATGGTTTTAATATCTTTGCAGTCTTTTTGTCTTGTATAATACATTGGTTAAATAAAATACTTTGAGGGCAGTAGGGGATGACTAATAAGAACAAAGTATACCATATATATTTGAAAATACCATAATTATGTCTATCATTTTGCATGTTAACTTGAAAAATTAAAAAAAAACAAGGGATTCAAGCAATACATCCACTTTTGCAATCAGCACATCAGGAACACATTACATAATTATTACTATCATTAGCAGTAGTAGTATTAAAATATGTTCTCATTATATAATCCTAGCTGGCCTTGTACTCACTGCCTCCTCAGTGTTAGGATTAAAGGCATGTACCATCATGTCTTCATTCAAATTATTATACATAATTGTTATCGTTTTGTTTTTTGAGACAGGGTTTCTCTGTGTAATAGCCCTGGCTGTCCTGGACTTGCTTTGTAGACCAGGCTGGCCTCGAACTCAGAGAGATCCACCTGCCTCTGCCTCTCAAGTGCTGGGATTAAAGACATGTACCACTATGTGTGTTGTACATAATTATTTTTAGATGTCCATATTGTATTGGATTAACCATAATTTACCCACCATCCTATTGTATGGTTTTTTTTGGTATTTTTTGAGACAATGTCTATTATATTATGTAGACCAGGCTGGCCTTAAACTCAGAGAGCTCTACCAGCCTCTAAGACTTTTCAGCATGAAAGCTAATGTGTTTTCATTATGTATCTGTATGGGATGTGTATGGCAGGGCCAGTGGAGACTACAGGGAATGTGTGATCCCCTGGAGCTGGACTGCAGGTGCTGAGGCCTGGAACGGATGCTGAGAGCTGAACTCCGGTCCCCAGAAGAACAAGTGCTCTTAACTGCTAAGCCAGCTCTCTAGCCCGGTATTAAGATTAAAGGCAAATTCTGTTCATTCTTGCCATGAATAATAATTTTAAGTTTATAGCAATAAGACAATAAGCTAGAACATAGGTACCCTGAAGGCCTGGGTCTTTTCTTGGTCACTGGTATTTCCAATATTCATAAAATTAATTTTAAAATTGGCTGAGGAACTTTCAGTTAAGCACTTACCTCCATCCTTACCCTTCACAAAACTCTCCCATTCTCTAAACCACTGCATACTGATGCAATAGAAAGTAGGTGGAGAGTCCTCCTCTTGAAATGCTCGGTTAAGCTAGAGAGAGGAAAAAGTCAGGCACCAAGTATCTGGAACTTGCAACATGTCCTTCAGCACCTAACGAGATCATTTCTCATACACACATGAGGTAGCACCAAGTCGGACGCACTAGCTTATCTTAGTTCTATGATACATAAGCGGTGTCTATCAATAAATGATCCTACATGTCTCAAAATATAACAAGCACAAACAAGTGTAAAACAGGATAAGAGAAGATGGTTGAGGCATTCAATAAATACTTAATAGGTTTATTAAAAATCTACCACAACCAACTTTTTTTTAAAAAGTAGGCCAGGTATGGTAACGCATGCCTTTAATCACAGCCCTTGGGAGGCAGAAGCAGGTGGATCTCTGTGAGTCTGGTCTACAGAGCAAGTCCAGGACAGCCAGGGCTTTGTTACACAGAAAAACCCTGTCTAGAAAAATCAAAATGAACACAAAAACACTAAAGATCAAATGGTTAGAAGCACTATTATGAAAAAGATGCGATTTGGAATTTGTCTAATTACAGTAGCATTTCCTGTTGGGCAACAAAATGCCCATGATACATACTAGATAAGGACAGACATAGCCAAATTTAGATCTTTCTTTAATTAAAACTTTTAAATTAGCAGTGCATGGTGGCACACACCTTTATTCCCAGTACTCAGGAGGCAGAGGTAGGCAGATGACTGTGAGTTCAAGGCCAGCCTGGTCTACAAAGTGAGTGTGTATGTGGGCATGCTACTGCATGCGACTACCACCATGTGGAATTCAAAGGGACAACCTGTAGAAGTCAGTTCTCTCTAGATTCACTACATGAAACCAGGGATTGAACTCAGGTCAGCCTGCTTGGCACCGAGTGTCTTTACCCCCAGAACCATCTAAAGAGCTCCATTTGTTAAAGCTAATCAAAACCCTGTAGCCTTGGGGGAGGGATGTCCACATGGAGTTGGAAAGATACCAGGAAGAGGTGGGCTTCATCTAAAATTGTATTCATATATGAAATTACAAAGTGATCACTCTCAAAGATTTGCTGAACTCTCTCCCTAACTGCTTTCTCTTTGCTAGGTAAGTACTTTACCACTGAACTACATCCTCAGTGCCAAAGATTTTTTTTTTCAAAAAGAAAGCTTGATGTATCTCAGACTGGCCTCAAACTCGCTACGTAGCCAAGGATGACCTTGAACTTCTGATCTTCCTTTCTCCCAAGTGCTAGGATTGTACGCATGAACCAGCCTGCCCTGTTTTATTATGCAGTCCTAGGGACAGGGCTTCCTGCATGCTTAGTAAGCACTCTACTGCCTAGGCTCCGCACCTAGCTCAAAAAGTTCTCATGACTGGTTCAGAAGTACTCCATGATTGGACTTCATCCAGTTTTTTTCTCCATATGTGTGATCACACACACTTCTTTTTACAACTATACATGACTGTCCTCCCACACGTCCTGCAAGTCTTTAACAAGTTTTCTTACAGCTCTGGAGACAAGAATCCACAATTAAAGGGCATGGTGGCACATGCCTTTAATCCCAGCACTCAGGAGGCAGAGGCAGACAGATCTCTGTGAGTTCAGGACCAGCCTGGTCTACACAGTGAGTTCTACAGATGATAGCCAGAACTACACAGAGAAACCCTGTCTCAAAAAAAAAAAAAAAAAAAAAAAGAATCCACAACCACTTCTTCAAGGGGCGACCTGCGGTGTGTCACTTCACACTCAGTCCATGCCTCTATCTTCCCTAGCATGCTCTTCCTTCTGAGTGCATCTTCTCACTGTCTCTTCAAAGGGACACTGACCGGACTTAGGTTCTATGCAGACTACTAATTGTGATTTCACCCCAAATCCTACCAAAAGATTCTATTCAAGGTCACATTTGTCACTAAGGTCAATTCACAAAAGACACAACATGGAAAATCCTTTTAGGATCCAACATTCAATTGGCTACAGACACTATTCAATATTTCTATAACCTTTAACCAGAGGTCAAAACTTAACCTTACAGAGAGACCTACCACTTAAGAGTACTGAGGCTTTAGACCCTTCAAGAATGGAGGTGCATGTTCCTTTGATAATCAATACCAGAACTAGCTGCAGCATGAATACACTACAGACAAGTCTAGGGAGGAAACAAAGTTTGGGGAGTTTTGGGGTTTTTTTGTTTGTTTGTTTGTTTTGTCTTGTTTTTTTTTTAGATTTTTTTGAGACAGGGTTTCTTTATATAACAGCCCTGGCTGTTCTGGACTCACTTTGTAGACTAGGCGGGCCTCAAACTCACAGAGATCTGCCTGCCTTTGCCTCCTACAAGCCTTGCTTGAGTTTTTGATTTTTTGAGACATGGTTTCTCTTAGTCCTGGCTGTCCTGGACTCACTTCATATATCAGGCTGGCTTTGAGTTCACTGAGATTCACCTGCCCCTGCCTCCCAAGTTCTGAGGTTAAAGGTGTGTGCCACCACACCAGGCAAGATTTCTTGCCATGGCAAATGCAAGAAAACAGAAAAGCACCCCAGGAAGAAGGGTCAGTTATGGCTGTGCAGGCAGGACCCCGACATCCCCTGCAGCTTTCTCTCCCATCTTTTCAGTGACAACTGCCAGATCAACGTCTTTATTTTACATCATTTACAATTTGAAAGTGTTACTTCTTTTACCCGAATAAAAATTTCCAATTCAGTCTTTCTTCGTTTTTCAATCTTCTCTGCCTCGATTTGGCAAGTGTGACAGATGTACAGATGGTTGACAGCAGGTCCTCCTCCATACCTAAGCATGATGTTAAAAACAAAGATCTCAACTTCAGAGAAGGCCCATGCTCTAGGAAATTGTTTCTAGCTTTTTAATCAATGTTTTAATTCCTGGTTACAAATAAATCCTAGAGTTTGCAAGATGGCTCAGTGGGTGTTAAGATAAGTTCTGAATTTGGTCCTCAGGATCCACATGATGGCATCAAATAAGTGTCTCTCTCAAGTTGTCCTATGACCTCCACCCATGCGCCGAAGCACAAGTGCACACATACACAAAATAATTTTTTAAAAATAATTTTAAAAATCTAAAGAATAAATCCTATAGGAAAATTATCAAGGTAATATACAAAAAAGTCATATAAGAACCCAATTTTATGTTTACCAGGGCTATCAGCATTACCAATGTATCCTCTAATCTGCTTTATCCACATTTCAACTTTCCCTTATAACTTTCCCTTCTGCTACATTATTAGAAATGACAGTAAAGTGAAAGGAGTTCAGAAATTAGCCTAAAATAGTCTCTTAGTTATTCAAGCATAGTCCCAATCAGATTTTCATCAAATAAAGACTTCCTGTGCTCAAGCACTTAGTGAGTACATTTTTAATATTTAAGATACTTAAATATGTTTAGTAGGGAAATAACATTGTAAAATGATTTAAAATATGGGAGTATTACCTGACTATGTAAACTTATTATTGGAGAGATGAAACATCCTTTAAATAAGGCATATAAAGTTATATACCACAGCATATCCTAAAGATAATTATAAAAGTTCCCATTATTTAAACTAGGCCCCACTAAGGAAGTCTTCCTACTCATACTATAGAATGAATCAAAGAAAAAAATATTCTTCATTGATATCAAATAACACACACTGAGTATTTATGTCATAACAGCACTTCTGTAACTACTTTCAATTTGTCTTATGATACTATATTGTTGAGCATCAACAACAAACCTGCTATAGAGGTTATCCCAAATGTTCTGGGGCAGCATCAAAACTAAGTCTTCAATGTAACTAGCTTTTCGTGGAGGAATACCTAAAAAACATATTTAACAGGTCTACTTCATTTTTTCACTCTTTAATTTCTTTAACTTTCAAAGGCTAACTTTTGCAATGCTAAAAATTAAACCAAGGGCTTACTCAAGTTAGGCAAGCACTTTCCCACACATAAAATCCCTTTTAATGGTAAATGGCCAGTCCTTTCTCTTTCTTTTTCTTCCTTTTTGTTTTGTTTTTGAAATAGGTCTTACTCTGTAGCTCACACTGACCTCCAACTCACAGCTATTCTCCTACCTCAGACTCTGAGATATTACAGGAGTATACCATCATGCTGGCTTTCAATCACTGTTCTTAAATCTCTCCTTAAAAATTATAAATAAAAAAAATTTTGGTGACTGCTTCCTAAAGATGAGCATTTATCTTGAAGTTAACATTCAGAATTATTTGTTTGTTTGGTAGCACCAGGGTTTGAACCTAGGACCCTGTTGCAAACCAAGCATGAGATCAATCACTAATGGTCTCAGAAGACTCAGAAATATGTAGCTTTAAGTTTCTATATTCCATTCAGGATATTCTCATGCCCAGTAGTTTCATTACAAAAATAATTAACAATAGCAAGACTCCAACCATAAAGATCTGTCAAAGTACCCAAACAAATGTCTTATTTATTACTGTGGAACATACAATACAAGCCCATCAATCAGAGAGGCATAAGTTATATTTAACAAATCCCAAATATGCCTCCATAGTTTTAAAAGGCCAGCTATCCATGAAAGATGAAGAGGTGAGACCTACAGATGTAGGTGCCAACTAAGCTCACTGCATAGGAATGGTCTCACCAGGAAACGTGTATGCAGAAAGCTCGAACAGCTATAGTTAGCTGTCCATGTGTCTGACTCTAGCATGTAACTCAAGCTTTCATGACACATAGTCTTTGGTATTCTCAGGAGCTAGCAATCTCTGAAAACATAAGGCATCATACACTCAGTGCAAGATGGGGATGGGCAATAAGTAGGTGAGGCGATTCTTGGCTCGTTACTGATTAGCAAATTATTTAACAGCAACTTTCTACCACTATTCTATGTAACAGCACTCCTTACCTCCATGAATACAGAGAAAGTCATTATTTGAAATAGGGCCAGGTTCAGCAAAGGTCTTAAATTTATTCAACCACTGTCGAGATACATAAAACTGAAGGAGACTAGGTTCCATGATGTTCAACAAGTTTGATATTCTTCGTCTCTCCTTCTGCGCCTCTTCACTGCTCTTCCTATTGAGGACAATGACTCATTAAATTTAATGTACATTTTACTACATGAAACAAACAGCATGACTCTTCTCTTCATTACTAGGTTTTAGTGTGCATACCATTACTATGAATCTTACCAGCCCTAAGAAATTTCAAGAGAACTATTCTTTGCTCAATACATTACACATTACCCTGGGGGAGATACTAAATCTTAACTGAGGGTATCTGTGTAACCACTGGTACTATGTGGACGTTCAGTGTTAGTAAGATCAGGTTGCTGAGCTGCATTCTTGGTTCCTGTTTGAGTGTCTAGCATTTTTGTTTATAATATACTGAAAGGTATCATGTTTACAGTTACACCTTCTTTACTATGGGATATTTTAGGGAAGAAGTGTGGTAATTAGTTCTAACTCTATCTACTTTTTTTTTAAATCAAAAAAATGCTGGGCCACTGAGATGCTCAGCAGGTAAGGGTGCTTGCCACCAAATCAGAGGACTTGAGTTCACTTTCCAGAACCCACATGGTGGAAGGAGAGAACCATCTCCCAGAAGTTGTTTCTTGAACAAATGAACTTTGGTGCACATAGGCAGTCACATACATGCCTGGAGAGATGGCTCAGCAGTTAAGAATACTTGCTGTTCTTATGGAGGACCTGGATTAGATTCCCAGAACCCACAGGGTGGCTCACAGGCACCTGTAACTCCAGCTCCAGGGCACCTGATGCCCTCTTTTACCTCTACTACCCTCTCTGACCTCCTCTGGCACCAGGCACACATGTGTACAAATATATATACATATATGCAAAATACCCATGCACATAAATTTAAAACTTTAAAAATAAGTATTTAAAAACAAAAACAATCTAAAACAAAATATATTCCTTTGCCTGTCTATGAATTCTTAATTTTCTGAAAAAAAAAAAAGTATCTATAAACAGCTTCTTTATCTTCCTCAGGAAAGTGCAGCAACTGCACTCTTCACTCAGAAACCCTGAAACCTCAGAAGCACAAATCCCGACAAGATGATGTGCTTCATTCACACTGTTGTGACAGTCTCGGTCACCTGTAGAAAAGGACGTAGGCCTCGGCATTCTGCACAGTGGACTCTGAAACTTCAGTGACGCTCTGGTCATCAAACTCATACCACAGGTTATTCAGATTGTTTCGGCAGTAGGCAATGTAGTGCCCACCTGTATTGCAGGAAAAGAGCCTGTTATGGTGCTACGTGTCAGACCTACACAGCAGCTGGAACACATCAACAGAGTCTGATCTGACTGCTCAGTCTGCCCTCTTAGCACTACCACTGGAAGACAGGAAGCACAAGAATTTTAATCTTTAATTTTTGTTTTGAGATCAGGTCTCACTATTGTAGCCCAGGTTGGTCTTGAACTGACAATCCACCCACCTCAACTTCTGAAGGGTTGGGAATATAGGTGTGTTCCACCACATCCGTCTTAGACCATACAGCCCTGAAAAACCTTGTACAAAACTGACCTTGTTAAAGTTGTCACCATTTGCCCTTGTAATTTCTATTATTCCAAATAGTCTAGAGAAAAATATTTAGTATCTTAAAATTGACATCTGAAATGCTTCCTCTAATATTTAATAACTACAAATTTATGAGGTAGAAGATCATAATCCATATATAATATATTAATATAAATGTATACACACACATATGTATGGATATGTGTATGTATGTATAGTTATACTATTAGGGTAATTAGCATCTTTATTATCTTAAACTTGGGGAGGTTTTTGTTTAACAGTCCCCGCTACCCATGCTCCCTGAAGTTGGTAGGCATTCAGTGATGCCAGTAAGATGAAGTTGGATAGATAATCTGTATTCCTGGTACCTATCTCAACCAGTTGGCAATTTTTTGGTATTGAATTCCTGATCTTCCTACCTCAGGCCCCTGAGTACTGCAATGGCAGCCATGTGCCACCACACCCAACTGTTTTCCTAAATGTTTATTATTACTCTCTGTTCTGTCATTTTCTAATAATAAACACTAAAATCTTTTGAAATGTTTCTTCCCTTGGTTAAGTGGAGCTTATTTAAGCAGTCAACTTAGATATGTTGTTTTTGTTTTGTTTTTTAGGTTTTTCGAGACAGGATTTCTCTGTGTGACTGTCCTGGACTCACTTTGTAGACCACGCTGGTCTTGAACTCACAGAGATCTGCCTGCCTCTGCCTCCCTAGTGCTGGGATTAAAGGCATGGCACCACTATGCCCAGCCGATATGTGTTTTTTAAGCAAAAACAAATGTCAAGCCATTGCACTTACTACTTGCCGTCCCATGATGACAAATGACTGACAGAAGATCATATGTCACAATCTGAGCTGGGCTATCCTTTGCAAGAAATGGCTGAAGGTCCAGGCCTTCCAAGGGGAAGGAAACGTGGGTGCTGATTTTGGTGGAAAACATTAGTTCATGTCGAAATCTTTTAAGGTGGATACACAAAATCTAAAAAAAGTATAATTCAACATCCAAATTAATCATTAGAAAAGATTACAAGTGGTTAAAAAAAGTACACTAATGTTTCATTTATTCTACAAACAAGAAAATAAAGTAATCAAAATAGCAATTTAAAAGTTTATTTTAAAATAGTTTATTTTGGGCTTGGGTTTTTTTTTTTTTTGGTTTGGTTTTTTCCATTTTTATGAGACCAGGTCTCACTATGTAGACCTGGCTGGCCTGGAACTCACAGAGATCTGCATAGCCACCACACCTGGCTCATTTTATATTCTCAATAAAAGAGTCTATGAAGTATTTATACTATTTATGTAGAAATGTTAAATATTAATCTGAATTCTAACTTAATCCCACATATATTTAAAATGTGGCAGAGCGAGCACAGTTCTTCTAAAGCTCAATGACATGGTTTTCTAGTTGTAAACTTCAGATGTATAAGACCTACAATGTCTGAGGACATGTTCAAGAGCACACAGTTATAGGGTGTTTATATATTCAAACCAGCTTCCTAAAATGAACCCCAAAGGTATGTATGACAAGTTCATGCTTCAAACATGCTGAGTTGACTATACCATGTAACATGAATGTATCATCACATTTTATAAACAAACAAAAATGAAGTCATACCTCAGGAAATTTCTGTACTTTACAAAACTTTACTCCATTCCTCAACCTAAGGATTAAAGAGAAAAAAACTAACAAAACTACAAGACACTTCCTATATTTAAACAGATCACACAAAAAAAAACTTTCAGAAAATGTCAAGAAGAAAAGATATCAGAGTAATAATAGCCCTGAGTGGTTAAGTATTTATATAGTAAATACCCTAACAATAGAACAGCACTTAAATAACTTAGACCAAGATATCATCAATAAAAAGTTAGGTCACTGCACAATGCTTAGGGCCTAGCTATATGGGCAAGTGTTTGCCTAGCACACACGAAATCTCAGACTCCATCCCCAGCACTACACAGACCAAGTGTGCTAGCACACGTTTACAGTCTCAGCACTCGAGGTGAAAGCAGGAAAACCAGAAATTCAAGGTCATCCTTAGCTACATAACAAGCTCAAGGCCAGCATGGGATACCTGAGATCCTGCTTCTTAAAATTTAGCATTAAAGGTGGGGTGGCCACACCTCTAGTCCCAACACTCGGGAGCCAGAGGCAGGCTGATCCCTAGGAGTTTCAGGCTAGCCTGGTCTAGAGTGAGTTGCAGGACAGCCAGGACTACACAGAGAAACCCTGTCTTGAAAAATGAAACAAAGTAACATAAATAAAAGTTAGCATTAAATAAGTGTGCCGTTGTCCAAACTTTTACAACATGCAGATACTGAGTAAAACTGCATAATGCAGACTCCAACTCTTCAAGAGCAGCAGTTGAGGTTCATGTATGTATTCTTTTTTATTTTGTTTAGAAGACACAAAGTCTTGTTATGAACGCAGGACAGAGTCAAATTTCTAATCCACCTCAGTGCTGAGAATATCAACATGTGCCACCACACCTAGCTTCAAAACCCTTATTTTATTTATTTAATTATTTTTTAATTATTTTGTTTTGTTTTTTGAGACAGGGTCTCTACATAGCCCTGGCATTGCTGGAACTCACTATGTAGACCAGGCTGGCCTCAAATTCACAGAGATCCACCTTTCTCTGGTTCCTAAGAGCTGGGATTAAAGGTGTGTACTACCACACCTTCCCCATAACATAATATATAATTATAACACCCATACTAAAAACCATTACTCTTAAATGCTGGGGGAGAACTTTGAGCCGAAGAGTGATTATGACAAGTAGTCAATACTGGTGCACATGTGACAGATCTCCAGAGGCTCTTGTCTCTCATCACTGACTTCTACCTGGCATGTCTGGGTTCACAGACACATCTTCAGACTCAGTTTCCTTTTAGCTGTCAGCCAGTTCTCAGACAAACTGAGAACAAAGAATCTTTCCACATGGCTAAGTGGTATGTATGTATGTATGTATGTATGTATTTATTTATTGGTTCCAGTCTATCATAAAAAGGACCAACAACTGGTCTACATTCTACAATGTAGACACTGTAGAACCATTCTATAACATTCTACAATCCACAGACTCAAAGAGACAGGAACCTAGTAACTATCCTACGAAAAACTCACCCCAGCATCAAGTCATGGACCCAAGGGTCCTGTTGCCTGTTAGTGGAGCACATCACCCTACTTGGGCTGCCATACCAGGCCCAGAAGAAGAAGAAGAAGCTGTTAGCCCTCATGTGACTGATGAACTGAAAGGGGCTGATATATGAGGGCCCCTTATCTGAGAAGGAGAGGACAGAGATGGGGAACAGGGAGGGAGGAGACTTTGAGATGTAAATACATGCTGTACACAGACATGAGTATACAGGCAGGCAGAGTACTCATACACATAAAAATTATAAATCTTTAAAAAAAATACTCGATCTTTTCTTAGGAGTTCATTGTTTTTCTATCACAGTGATTCAGAAAATTTTTCCTATTCCCTCTACGTCAAAAATACTTGCTTTTATCGACTCTCTACTCTATTTTTCAGACATCACCAAGCAGTGTTTTGTTTGTTTGTTTGCAGTAGTTGCTGATTTCTAGCTGGCCTGGGACTCACTATCTAGATTAAGTTGGCAGGTTTCTGTGTTGGGATTAAAGGTGGGTACCACAACACCCAACCCCAAAAAGAGGTTTTTGTTTTGGGTTTGGTTTGGGTTTTTCGAGACAGGGTTTCTCTGAGGTAGCCTTGGCTGTCCTGGAACTCAATTTGTAGACCAGATTGGCCCTGAACTCAAACATCCACTTGCCTCTGCCTCTCGAGTGCTAACATTAAAGGTGTGCTTGACCATGCCCAGCCAAAAGGAAGTTTTTAAAAGTCAAAATTATTACAACTCAGAAACAGGAGCTGGAAGGTGACATAAACAGAATGAGGCTTGGCCACACTGCTCTGCCCCAACATGGCAGATGCTGTGAGCATCTCTACGTGCTCCTCACATCTGCACCTTTCACTTCCTGAATGCCACCAATTACCATGGGAACACAAGACAGTCACTTTGTTTCACAGTAAAGTTGATGAAAACTCACATACATCATTCCTCAAAATCTATATATTTATTAACATCATACATCAAGATATTAAAACATTTTAAACATATTTTACAAAATAACCAATCTCTTATTATTGGAGGAAGGCTTTCTGACCTAGAATTTTCCAGACATAGCATCAAGTATAACTCCATGTGCCCAGTTCAGATAACCAAGAAAAATACAAAATATGAAACTGAAAGCAACGTTGGTGTTACTTACTTTTTGCATTTCTCACAACTGTACATATTGTCACCTGCAAACAGAACATATGTAGTCATTCAGCTAATTATCAGCAAACCGCTCTGCAATTCCCAGATGTGCCCAATCCTGACTTCAGAGCGACAGTGAACATGATGCTGACCTCCCTATGATCACTACCCTCCCTTCTCCTTTCAGTCTGATGGACTAACGCAAGAAACAACTGCTTCATTTAGTCACTGAACAGAATTTACTGTATCCTGTCAGAAGCCCAAGCATGACACTGGGCACATAGAAAGAGTGCAAGACCATCAGTGAAGCTCCAGATGTAAAGACAATTCAAGACATGTCTAACATCCATTATTTCAGAGTTCTCCCTTCTCTGAGCCACAGAACTTCAAACTGTGTCATTTTGTATTATAGAAATCTATATAAACTCCTTCAGTACATGATTTTTCTATTCATATTTCAACTTCCATGGAAAGTGCCTCCAAAGTACTATTTAATCTGTCCAAAAATTCAGCATTAGATTCGCCTACAAAAGCCAGTCATAAGTATGACCACATTTCTTACCTTTAAGTTCATCTCTGGCGAAGAAGGCAGCAAGACAATCTTGCAAGGTTACTACTGGACCCCAAAACCAGCTAGGGACACATGAGACAACAAACCTGAAACATCATCGACAGAAGAAGAAGGAAGTGTTCTGCTAGTACAGCAGAAGCAGCAGTGTCAACAACCAGTCAAAACAAAGAGAACAACACACACCTCTTCACGTACTCCATGAAGAATGCTATCCACCCTTGTGGAGCATACGCTTCGCCACATGATCCTGCTTTGACTATAGTTGGGTGACTGGAGGAGTGCAGCTTAGCCAGGTCTTCCTTGCCAGGAATTGGCAAGGACAGATCCTGAAAGGTCTCGAGGGTCACAGATACCTGCAAGTGTTTGGTTTTAATGGGATGGAAAGAATCCAGCACAGTTATTCACAAGATTAGATTTCTTCCAAAGATGAAAGCAAATTACTGTAATAACCACATATAAACAACAAGCAAGCTGCTTTTAGAATACCACAAGTAGAAAAGAGCCCAGTCTGCCTATATCAAGTACTGTTCTAAATGCAATCTTCACACAAGCCACTAGTATTCCTATGGCTCAGGGATGTTACAGTGTTAAGAAGCACAACAAATCCAAACACCTGGCCACTGGAGACTGACATCCACACTCTTCTGGGGACTGGAGGGAACTGGGTCTTGTTATGTGCTATAATGTCCAGGCTATTCTCAAACTCTGGAGCTCAAGTCATTCCCCCCTCAGACTCCCAAGTACATGAAACTGCAGACTGTTTAAGGGGTGAGGAGGAAACTGAATCTGACATCAACCAGCATTTAACAACAGGGATACATCTTGGGAGATACACTGCTTGGTGACCATGGAGTGAATACCATACTAATTACAATGCCTTTGCTAAAAGAATCACACTACATGACAGTCACATGTAGTCTGTCCTTAACTGCAGCACTATGCGTATACAACAAGTAAAAATCATTTCTGGATAATATGCCATCTATGTGAAAAATGACCCTACTAAATGCCTTATATTTGACTTAACATAATAACAATAATTAAAAGCTTATTTCTCTCGTTTCTGAGACATTAGTTCACATCCATTAACTATATTCATTACTGCACACTAAAGGTAAAAATAAAGAAATTCTGAAGGATTGGGTGTTAGTCAAAGCCTCACAATAATTTTCATTTATGCTTGAGACAAGGTCTTGTGTCAGTTTTTTTCCTTGTTTTATGAATTTGGCATTATTATCACTTACAAGCTACCTACAAAGCCAAATGTAAGAAATACACTTACTGCCTTTTGCTTGTGAACACAACAGTTTCTGGCCATACCTCATTTTATCACCCTTGGGAGAATATGCACTGTTAACAATTCTTGTTGCCAAGCAACTTCTCACATTTACATGTAACCAAAATAGACAAGGAACCCATGATTCTTTACAAAGGATGTGTGTTGCACTTTTACTGTACACCTAAAATCAATGTATAATTGATATAAACACAAGAAATATATGCATGGTCTGCAATAGCAATAAGCAACCCAATTCTTTATACCTTTCAGGTTTTTATTTTTTTGTTTTTTGACACAGGGTTTCTCTGTGTAGCCCTGGCTGTCCCGGACTCACTTTGTAGACCAGGCTGGCCTTGAACTCGCAAAGATCCACCTGCCTCTGCCTCCCAAGTGCTGGGATTAAAGGTATGCACCACCACCGCCCAACTACCTTTCAGGTTTTTAAAAATAACATTTGACAGAAATTTTCTGTGTGTATGGTTCCCTCATACTCACCCTATCACACGTCAAACATTGTACTGAACTAATGATTGTTCCATCAAATATGTCAGAAATGACACTTCTGTATTTCTTATGCTGCTTTTTTCTCTTCGGAGATACAGACTGAGCTAGGATTTAAACACAGAACATTAGAAAGAATCAAGTTAGTTCCTTGAATATTTTCTCTAAAATATTTTTGAATTGTTACAGGATTTTGTTGTTTTAGGCCGGATGTCATGTGAATGAGACTGACCTTGAACTGAATGAAGTCCTGATCCTCTCGCTCTACCTCCCTATGATACTAGATTAAAAGAGTCCCGCCATGCCTGATTTCCCCTAGAATCTTTTCCTTTTTAAGATTTATTTATGAATATGTACTTGTTTGTGTCTGGTGCATGTGCACATGGGTGCCCACGGAAGCCAGAAGAGGGTAATGGGTTCCGTGGAACTGAGTTAGAAGCAACTGAAAGCTATTCGATGTTAAGTGCTGGGCACTGAACTCTGTTCACAATCTTGCCCACCGAGCCATCCAGTCTCTTTAGAATGTTTTAACAGTAAGAATTACTATACTCAACCTGCAGAAAGCTCAGCAGGTCGAAGTACTTCTGTCCAGCATCAGCCCAAGTTTGATCCCCAAGACCCACATAATAGAGAGAGAAAACCAACAAGAACAAGTTGTCCTCTGGTGTCTTCAAATATGCTATGGTATGTGCACCCACACACAAACACACATAAGCCAATAAACATAACAATTTTAATTACTGTACCAAAGAAAAGTACAAATGCCATTCAAGCCCATTACATGAGGGCTGGAGAAAAGGTTCAATTACAGCTCTTTCAAAGCACCGGCTTCGATTCCCAACACCAACGCCTACATGAGACATTCCATAACTGTATGTAACTCTAGCGCCAAGGGAGCCTACATCCTCTTCTGCTTTCCATGGGCACCCAAACACATGTGGCATATATCCACAGAAACACTTATACATGAATAAAAGTAAAAATAAATCTTTAAAAAAAATCATTAAACAGACAGAGATGTCAATCAAAAATAAAATAAGATTTAAGCTGGCTTTAAATTATGATTTTTGGTCACATAAAATGTACAAAGGGGAATATAAAAGGTCAATTAATAATATTAACAGCATAATATGCTAGTCATTTGTTCTATATACAAAGTGAGGAGTTACCTCCATCACTGGGATATTTATGGAAGTGGATGCAGTTGGGAGAGGCAGGATAGACACGAGGACAGAGCAGGAGGACCAGTCTGTACCAGCTGCAGGGACTGTGTGTGAAGAAAGGGCTCTACTAGTGTGGCGGATTATATATACGCCTCTGGATACAGGCTCTGTCAGGCTCTGCTAATGGGGTATATTATATAAATGCTTCTGGTTATAGGTTCTTTGTCAACCTACAAATACTTCTTCCCAATCTTACCCTTTTTAAAAATCATAACAAGGTCCTTTGCCAAGACTTTGTAGTTCTTTTATAGATGGTGTTTTTGTTTTGTATGTGAGAGTGAAAAGTATATGCACATCAAGTGGGGAGGTCAGAAAACAGCTTGCAGAAGTCAGTTCTTTCTTTTTACTTTTACTGTGGGTTCTGGGGATCAAACTCAGGTATCAAGCTTACACAGCAAGCCCTGCTATCCGCTGACCCTCATCTCTGGCCCATGCTTTCATCTGTAAGAGTCTTTAAGGCCTTCAGCTATGTCTTTTTCTTCACTTGTTTGAGACAGTTTCTCATGCAGCCCTGGCTGGCCTAGAATCCCCTATTTCGTCTATACTGTCTTTGGACTCAACTCCACACAGATCAACCTTCCCCTGAATCCTAGAATTAAAGGCATCCAAGACCACATGGGTCCTCTGTATAGTTTTACATTTTAGAATGCTAGCATTCTATATAAAACTGGTTGCAATGCAGAATGGTACAACGCTCTGGAAGATGAGCACCTTTGTGCAGCGCTGAACATAAAATGGCCATAAAACCCAGGAACTATAATTCTAGAATCTTATTTTTGATCAAAGAAAAGCTTAAGATCATTCAAAAACTATACATAAATATTTGTAACAGTATTATTCATAACTGCCAAAAACTGTAAACAGTTCAAAACTCCCTTGATGAGTGAATAAGCAGTGGTTTGTGACATGTTTGAAACAACTTGCTAAGGAAAAGGAACAAAGTACTCAGACATGAGATAATGCCGCCAATTCTCACATACATTATGCTGCATGAAAAAGCTGTTTCCTAAGCCTATATACTGTGTGGCATCATTTACAGGGCACTCTGGGGAAACAGAAAATATTGAGAGTCACAGGCCTTAGGGATACATCAGGAACAGATCAGTATGGCAGGCCTTAGGAGGAGCAGGACAATCGGATAAAGGAATTATAGGACAGGACGGGCTAAAAGGTGCAGTACTTTCAAAAGGTGAATTAAGAGGGCTGGAAAGGCTCAGTAGCTAAGTACACTTGCTGCTCTTACAGGCTTGGTTCCCAGCACCCACATAATGGCTCACAACCATCTGTTTCATTTTCAGGAGAGCTGATGTCCTCTTCTAACCTCTGTATGCACCAGAAACACATGTGATGCACACACATACATACAGGCAAGCAAGATAGTCATACACATAAAATATTATTTTAAAGTGAACTGAACTATAAAAAAACTTTAAAGTAGAGAGCCATAGACAAAATTCTAATCATGGTTGTATAGTTCTATCAACTTTAAGAGATCACATATTTCCTAACACTTCATCACCAACAGCATTAGCAGTTTAAGCTAAGAGTTAAACTGAGGGACTGAGTGAGGGGATTCTTTTACCTTTTTTGTGTGGAGGTGTCAATCCTGGCCACGGATTGCCTGATTTAGGAGGGCTTGCTGATAAACGTGGATTAACACTTTCATTTGATGGAAGGATCTGTGATGTAGATAGGTCATTCAAATGGACATCAGTGATATATTCTGTAATATTTAAATTTGTATTATTACCTTCAATTAAAATTATAAATTAAACTACTAATAAAGTTATATTCCATGTGCTCAGTAACGTTAATGAACGTAAATACTCCTTAATTGTTAACAAATGCCAAGTGAAATACTTGACAAAGTGCTTGCTAAGCAAAATAATAGTGATTTTCCATCTAGGAATTCAATCAGTCTATAACACATCACTGCCATAGTCAGTTCAGGGAGCTAGTAGTGGTATACAAGTCAAAGATGGTCTTGTCTCCCAAATTTAATACTTGTAAAAATCCATCCAGAAGTTACCAAAAAAAAACCTGTTTCTTTTCTTTCTACGAGGTCTCAGTAGCTCAGCCTGACCTCAGACTCCAAGTAGCCAACAATATCACCCTTTACCTGACCCTTCAGCCTTCACTTCCCCAGAGCTAGGACTGAAGCATGTGCCACCATGCCTGCTCCCTAAGTCTCTGTGACACATTTTTTATTTCAAATATGTGTGCATGCCTCTGTGTGAATATGTGCATGTGAGTATAGATGCCACTGGAGGCAGGACAGGTGGAGGTACAGACAGACAGTTCTGAGCCACCCAACACAGGTGCTGGGAGTTCTGTAAATGCAGTAAAGGCTCAATTGCTGACCCATCTCTCTATCTCCAACCACTTGAAAAAATTTAATGTTTTTTCATTATACTGAGGAGGGAACCCAAAGCCTCAAAAATGCTAAGCTAAGCAAGTGTTCTACCACTGAGTCATGCTCCCTCAGCCCAGGAATTTTTTTAAGTGAGAGAAAAGCTTATTGTCCCAAATAAATTTAGTAATGAAAACCACAAGAAATTTAGGCATTGGGAGCTGGAGAGATGACTCAGTGGTTACAAGAGCTTACTGCTCTTGCAAAGGGCAGAGGTCAGTTCCCAGCACCTACATGGCAATCCACAGTTGCCTGTCACTCCAGTTCCAAGGGATCATACACCCAGTTCTGGCCTCTGTGGGATCATGCATACACATGTGATACATCTGGAGGTACAACAGGGTACCATAACTCATGCATGCAAACACATATGGCACATAAATATACTAAATCTTTTTTTAAAAGACATTTAGGTATATATTAATCATATTTATTTTTAGTGTAATAAAAATGATGTCTTTCAGGAAAAAAGTCTTCCGAACTAACTATAGGACGAATAAAGCAAGCTAGACATCATGAATGCTACCCAACAGTCTGTTAGATTCTTAGTGCCTAGCACATCTTCCAAAGCAAGAACTGTGTTGAATGACTGTGCAAATGAGGAGGTGGAGGGAAAATCGTTATCACCAACCACAGGGCTGGAGGAGGCGCAGCTCTAGCAGAGGATGCGGGTTTAGTTCCCATCAGCCAAGTGGTTGTGGCTCACAACCATCCATACTCTTCCAGGATTTTGACACCTTCTGTCTTCCTTCATTGGAAACCAGGCACACATGCCGTGCACATACAGACATGCAGCCAAAACACTCATACACAAAAAAACAAATATAAATTTAAACAAAACAAAACCTATCAACTATGACTGAAGAAGACAGCAAAACACTGGTAGTAAAAGCCTTATCACAGGACTTTCTACACGAAAGCAGCTAAAGGCTTTGGAGGCTGGTGAGGATTTCCTGTGGGTGGACATTAAGGGTTTTAGGTTTCATGCACTACATGGCCTTGGTCATGGTTTTCACCCAGGATTTAAAACATAAAACACTCAGACCTATTCTAGTTCATTATCTAGTTAGTATGTGTTAAGAACAAACCCCATAAACAAATGAAAAAGGATCAGTGTGTCCTTTTAGCTTTTCACAAGGAAGTCTGGTTATCAGAACCAGACTTTATGGTGACTGAAGAACTTCTACCCACGGTGTGTCTATAAAGAGCCGAAACACTCCTGGTATTACCCTCTGAGGGCACAAGGTAGTCTTCACAGGTAAGCCTCCAGTCTTCCTAAACTAAGGAAATACTTCTCAAGAAAGAACAGGGATGCCCTCAGACACTTAAACTACTAGTAGTTCTCTTTAGTAGTTACAGAGATAAACTTTCTGTTACTTTTTGGTCACTGAGACACATAATACAATTTCCTAATCATCTAATTTTACAGAATTTAGAGTAGTTAATAGCACATCAGGATAAGTTAACTCTTAAAGACATAAATATGATATGTAAAGCAGTTTAACTCATGTCTTGTATTTGTGTATTTGGCTTTTCTCAAAAGAACACTGTCCAATATTATGACATAATGTATCCTAACAAAGTTCATTTACATATCACCTATATCTACAGTAAGAACCATTGGAATGGAATAACATGCATGATTAGAAAAGTTGGGTTGTGTTTTTCTCAGGATCTCAACAGAATTTGCTTTAAATAAAGAGGAAAATTCCAAGGGATTTCTAGACTACTGTGTAACCATAAAGGAACCTGATGAGCTCCTGCTTAAAAAGAAGAGGAGGAGGAGGAAGTATTTCCTAAGTAAATGATCCGCAAAATTATCCTACTTTTGCTTTCATAATTTTATGAGTTTGATTTTAACTTAACACTTCAAGCAGATAGCATTAAACTGCAAGTCTATTCATTAAAAATCCCAAAAGTAAGCTAGGTGTGGTAGCACACACCTTTAATCTCAGCATTCAAGAGGCAGGGGCACTCAAATGTGTTTGCGGATATCCTGGTCTACATAGTAAGTTCCAGACCAGCCAGGGGTACATATTGAGATCCCGCCGCTAAACAAACAAGCAAGTTCCAAAAGTAACAATTAGTTAAGCACTCACAGTTTGCACACAACATACTATCATCTCCCAATCCGATTATGAAACTGTCACCTGAGGCTCTGCCATGTATTTGCACTTTGACGGTCTCCTGGGTGTTCAGGTCAACTGTGTCACATACAGCATCTCTCTCTTTATCCAGTTCCATGTCACAATTTGCTTTATTGATCTTATTGCACATCTTCTCTTTCTGCCAGTCTTTGGCCATCTCTAAGTCCTCCTCATCCTGAATAAGCATTGTGGTCTCATTACTGTCTTCAGGAAAGCCTTTGGAGCCACTCTCATTGTCTGCTTTCTCACTGCTGCTACAAGACTCGCAGGACTGAAAATCCACGTCTGACTGGCTCTTTTCTTCTTCCACGCTCTCCTCAGATGTTAGTGTTTGAGGGTCTTCCTCTATTTCCATGACCTGCTCCTTTAACTCTTCATGAAGCAGATCCATCAAACAGCGAAGGAATTCCTGGGCATCCTAGCACATCAACAAAACCATATTACCAGTCTAGAGCAAATACTTGTAGGAACCTAAGAGGTATCAATGAAAAATTTGTATACAGTATCATCCTGAGTGCGTCTGTAGCCCACCCGGCAGCAGAGTACATTCTGAAAGCTAGGCAAATAAAGTAATGCTTTGTAATGAAACAGGATAGAACAGAAAATAAGGATTTTCCTCAAGTGATGATCAGAAATTGGAAATATGCCCTAAAATAAAGTACTGTGTAAGTTAGGTTTAAGTTAGAGCTTTTTTCCCATCCATGGGCTAATCTTAAAAAACAAATTCTCAGCCTGGAGAGATGGCTCAGAGGTTAAGAGCACTGGCTGTTTTTCCAAAGGTCCTGAGTTCAATTCCCAGCAACCACATGGAGGCTCACAATCATCTACATTGAGATCTAATGCCCTCTTCTGGCCTGCAGTCATATGTGCAGGCAGAACACTGTATACATAATAAATAAATAAACAAACAAACAAATAAATAAAGCATAAAGACAAACTTCTTTTTTTTTTTTTGTTTTTTCGAGACAGGGTTTCTCTGTGTAGCCCTGGCTGTCCTGGACTCACTTTGTAGACCAGGCTGGCCTTGAACTCACAAAGATCCACCTGCCTCTGCCTTCCAAGTGCTGGGATTAAAGGTGTGCGCCACCACCGCCTGGCTGACAAACTTCTTAAAAAAAAAAAAAAAAAAAATTCTCAACTGACTCCAAAAACTTACTTGATAGTATAAATTCCTGAGATGCAAAGATGGCTCGGTAAGAACATTTGCCATGCAAGCCTGACGACTCAAGTTCAATCCCTAGAACCCACTGTGGAAAGACAGTCTACTTCACAGAGTTCTTTTACACACATACTGTGGCATGTACATACCATTCCTCCTTACACACACAAATAATGTTAAATTTAAAAAAATTAATTACAAATTGCTGAGCCACAACCTACACTTCTAAATTATAATCTCTGGAGAGTTATTTGGAAAAATTTATATGAAAATGTATATGGGAAAAGTTA
>CAJQZJ010032781.1:2047016-2093854 GCA_907164525.1 Lophiomys imhausi
AGAGTTATTTGGAAAAATTTATATGAAAATGTATATGGGAAAAGTTAATAGAAAACAATAGTTTGAGAAAAGAGAAACGTGTAAGGACCAACTATAAACACGCATGGTACCGGAGGAAAGTGAAGGACCTGAGAGTGCCCATGACAATAAGGAAGCACAGAGATTAGAAGGTTCCATGCAGTGCTGGAGTCTGTGCCTGGCACCCTGCAACACTGTGTTCATTCGCTGGATCCACAGAAACGCAAAAAAAAAAATAGCTGAGTAAGGTGGGGACACCTTTGTGGTCCCAGCACACAAGGGGTGGAGGGAAGAGGATCGGAACTTAAGGCCATCTCCAGCTACAGAGAGAGGTCAAGGCCAGCCAGTGCCACAAGAGACTCTGTCTTGAAAATCCAAACACTAAAGACACAAAGGAGCAATGATCAAAAAGGGTAAACTGGGAAATATAAAAGTATGATAACATTTTCTACTTGTTAAAGATTATTAAAGTGAAGGCTGGAGAGACAGGTCAGCAGTCAGGAAGACGTGTTCTCAACATGACTGAGGTTCCACTCCCAGCAGCACTTGGTGCAGATCGGTAACCAGAAACTTCAGTTCCAGATCTGACCCTTTTTTCTCACCTCCACAGACACCAGGTACACACGGTGCACATACACACACAGGCAAAGCACTCAGACAGGTATCATACAAGTAAAATAAATACTATCTTTAAAAAAAAGAAGGAGGATGTTTATAGGAGTGACCTGCTGAGAATAGCCTCGAAAAGTTGGATTCACAGTTTTTATTCCTTGGAACAGATTAGCAGGCACAACAGATCCTGGCCTGAAAAAAAAACAGTTTTAAGTAGATATTTTTGTAGTTCTAATTTTTTTCTAGAATTTTATTACTCTCATACTGCACAGTATTTTTCAAAAATGCAACTTCATGAACAGTTCTAAAACAAAACTAACCTAGTACACCAAATAATGACCAACACATCCAGGCTCGGGCACGGGCTGGGAAGGCTCTGCTGCACTGAACTCAGAGAGAGAGCCTTGCAGCCACACATAGCCAGCCGGCACTGTTAACAGCGACACCACCTTCATCTGCACTTCAGTTTGAGGTGACTGAACCCAACCCTTCCACAACTGCCCAAGCCTCCAACAGGTCTGCATTCTTCCCATACTTATGATACTGAATTTAAACATAACTCGAGTAAGTACATACCTGCTCTTGTGCCACAATTCTGTCATTAGTTTGAGATAACTTTTACAAATTGCTGGTTTCTTATCTGTTCTAGCCAGTCCTCCACAATCAAGAAAGAAGTATGTCAAAGGTGGGCTAGATTAAAAAAGAGAGCAGTGTCAGAGTGGAGCCAAGCCTGCATTCTCATTTGTCTCTAGTTGCTCAATGAATTGGCAGTATAGGTCAACCTCTCTCTGTCAGGTCTTTGCTCCTTTAACAATCTGATATTCACCCCTCTGTATCCCTAATAAGTCCAGCAGTCATTTCTGGACCCACAAAATCAGAGCCCTCTGCTCCTGACTGCTAGGGTAAAAGGCTCGAACCATGGCATCCAATCTTTTCCTAAATGTGCTTTTGTTTCCTTCTTTCTTTTTTTTTTTTTTAAGAAGAGTTTGGCAATTGGGCATGGTTGTACATACCTGAAATTCCAGCACTTAGCAGACAGGAGCAGGAGGAACACCATGAGCTCACGGCTAACCTGGGCTACACAGAGAGGAGCCCTAGCTGAAATAAACCAGGAGGAAGGAGGTATGGAAAGAGGCAGAGAAGGACCAAGACAGGGTGAGAAGGAAGAAGAAAAGAGATGGGAAGAGAGAAACAAAGGGTGGGAGGGGAGGAGGGACGGCTATACAGCCAAGGCTGGCTTTGAACTCAGGATCACTTCGCCTCAGCCTCCTCCTACTCACATAAAGTACAGGTGTGCACCATGTTCAGCTGCCCTGCCTCATTTTTAAACACATCTCAATCAAGGCATGATTCTACTATCTCTCTTCTGCAACTTGATTTTTCTTTAGTATTCTTTCTGTTCAGTGGTTCCCCAGGACTCTGACTCTGACTTTTCTTCTCTACTAAATACACTCTTTCTTGGATCATCTTAAATCCCACCAATACACCAGTGATGGCCAAATTCGTATAACGTTAGCCTTCAGCCACCTCATATGAACTGAGTTTATATCAGTTCCAAACTGACACCTGTCATGACATTTTAATTTAACATGCTCATTTTAATTCAACATTTTAAATTTAAAGTTAAAATTTTTCCTTTCAGGTGAACCTGCTCTTCCACTAATCTCCTACATTCTCATTGTCATCATCATGTGTGCATGTGAACAAAAGCAGAAAGACAAATGCGGGGGGGGGGGGGCCTCAACAACTAAGAGACCTGGCTGCTCTTCCAGAGGACATAGGTTCAATTTCTAGCACCCACATAGTACCTCACAACCATCTCTAGCTCCAGTTCCAGGGGGTCCTATGGCCTCTTCTGGTCTCTCCAGGTACCAGGCATGTACATAGAGCACCAACATATATTCAGGCAAACACTCATACACATACAATAAAATAAAAAATTAAACACAAAGTAAAACAGTTCCCTCATTGTCCAATTCTACCATTGAACTTCAGGTCTTCTCTGTTTCCCTGTTTACTCTGACACACCCTAGCAACTGTCTGCTCTAAAAATGTCTTCTCCAGTTCTTGCATTACAAGACTGTGCAGGCACAGTTATTTCTTACCTACATTATTGCACGACTTTTGTTTTTCCAAATTACACTTTTTCCTACAACTTCCTTCAACCCACTGTCCACAGGCAACCAGGCTGGAAGACAGATTACTTCATATGGACCTATGCAATCACGCCACAATTACTATGTCTGCATCTCAGATTTTCTTCCAGGTTCCCAATGCCAAGCTCTTTTCCCAAAGACGGTTACAAACAGGTCATGCTCTGACAATGCCAAAGTCAATGGTTCTGAATTCTATTCCGACTCAATGCCTCTACCTGGAAAGTAATAATCACCCAGCCTGTATGTCACAAATAAGGGGGGATTCTGCCTACCGAAAGATACAGACTTCCATGAGATTTCTAACCTAAAAATGATCTTACTATTTGATAAGTTTAAGCTCTCTGTTTCCTGTACATAAAAACACTTGCCAGAGATATTGTTCAGTAGAGCAATGTGTTAAAGGCCCTCAGTTTGAAACCTTGCACTGCAAAACACAAAGACAAATACTTTGCACAAGGACATACTACTGGAAATCTAAGCCAGGATCATCAATCTTAGAAAAGTACAGGCATCAACTGGGTATGTTTATAGATGGCTGCAATCCCAGTACCTGAAAAGTGGCAGCATAGGAATCAGAAATTCAAGGTGATTCTCAGCTGCATGGTTCCAGGTCAACCTGGTTAAAATAAGTCATTCTCAAAAGAAAAACAAAATAATAAATTTGGATGCATACAGAGCAGTCCCACTGGGACCACAGGTGTCCTCACCCAGGCTCTTGCCTTTCTGCTCAGGGAGTTAGTCATGTACCATAGCAACAAGCTATGAAGTGAGCAAAACCTGTGTTACTGCTGAGTGTGGCGGCCTTTAATCCCAGCACTTGAGAGGCAGAAGCAGGTGGATCTCTGAGTTCAAGGCCAGCCTGGTCTACATAGCAAAATTCCAGAACAGCCAGGGCTACAGAAAAACCCTGTCTCGGGGAAAAAAGAAAAGAAAGAGAGGGAGGGGAGGGGAGGAGAAGGGAAGGGAGAGGAGGAAGGAAGGAAGGAGAAGTAAGATCGACTGACCTGTACTGATCTCGCTACTTACCAGTTAGAAAGAGCCTGCAGAGCTG
This sequence comes from Lophiomys imhausi, assembly GCA_907164525.1. Lineage (NCBI taxonomy): Eukaryota > Metazoa > Chordata > Mammalia > Rodentia > Muridae > Lophiomys > Lophiomys imhausi. Next base: position 2,050,854 of record CAJQZJ010032781.1, read on the forward strand.
CATTCATATAACAAGTATTTCCGATGTTTTTCAAACCTGTAAGGCCTAAGAAGAACAAATGTTAAGTCATCATTCAATAACTCATAAATGACTCAATGTGGGGTGTTTATTGAGAACAATTTCAAAAGTTAAAGATACAGAAATGGGCTGAAGATAGTTCACTGGTAGATCATGTACACACTGTGCACACAGCCCTGAATTCAATGCCCAGTGGGTAAACAAGTACACATGTATGCTCACACGCATGCAAGCACTCGAGGAATAAGAAACAACATTAACAAAACAAAAGCCCGGAAATACAAGGCCTAAACAACTCAGAGTCCATGCTTTTGGAAATCTCTCACTCTTGAAAAATTTAAGCTTTAGATAAATTCAAAGATTTATTAATATAACTGAAAAAAATCTGAAATTAAAAAAAATAACTCTTTCTACTGTAATGTAATAAAGAATACATTTTGGGAGGTGGGGAAAACCAGAGTCTCATTATGTAGCCTTGGCTGTCCTTCAACTAACTCTGTAGACCAGGCTGGCCTTGAGCTCACTGAGATCCCTCTGCCGTCCAGCCTCTGGCCTCTGCCTCTGTCTCCTGGGTGGTAGAATTAAAAATGTGTGCCACTATACCCATCTTGAGAATACATTTTTAGGGCCGGGTGTGGTGGTGCACGCCTTTAATCCCAGCACTTGGGAGGCAGAGGCAAGCAGATCTCTGTGAGTTCAAGGCCAGCCTGGTCTACAAAGCGAGTCCAAAACAGTCAATGATACACAGAGAAACCCTGTCTCAAAAAAAAAAAAAAGAATACATTTTTAAAATAATTTAAGATTTCAATTCTCATTCCTACCACAGCCCAAGTGGGAAGCTGGCCTGATGCTGATGCGAAATTTCATGATGTGACAAGCATGGAACACCAGCTCCTCCCTTTCCATGGGCTACATTTTAACTTCCTCCATCTGGTCTGTTTCTCAGTTTATTCTATCATTAAAAGAGAAAACAGGGACCGTGGATAAAGCTCAGAAGCAAAGCATGTACTCAACATTTGAGTCCCTGAGATCAATTCCCAATACAACAACAACAACAAAAAGAAACAATAACAAATACTTCAAAAATAGAATTATAAGCTGGCCATGGTGTTTATGCTTTTAATCCCAGAACTCAGGAGGCAGAGGCAAGTGGATCTCTATGAGTTCAAGTTCAGCCTGGTCCTACACAGCAAGTTCCAGGACATGTAGAACTACATAATAGAGAAACTCTATTTCTAAAGAAACAAAGAAACCCCAACAATCTTAAAAAAATAAATAAAAAAAATTTAGGGCTAAGAATGTAGCTCAGTAGAAGAGTGTTTGTCTAATATGCACACAAGTCCTGTATTCTAAGAACTAGCAGAAAATTCAAGTTTGTATTAAATACAAACCTTAGCCTTAAAAATATGGGAAATTAGCTAGGTGTGGTGGCGCATGCCTTTAATCCTAGCACTCAGGAGACAGAGGCAGTTGGTTCTCTGTGAGTTCAGGGCTAGCCTGGTCTACAAAGTGAGTGCAGGACAGCCAGGGATATACAGAGAAACCCTGTCTGGAAAAAAACAAAACAAAACAAAACAACAACAACAAAATTCTTTTTGTTTCTTTTGTGGATGAGATTAAAATAAGAGTATCTTAGGCTGACCTCAGCCTCCTGAGTGCTGGGTTACAGGCAGCCCCACTGTCTGGCTTTTCCTTTAGACAGTCTGCTAACTAAGGTAATACCTTCACATCCCTCTAGCAACCCCTATCACTGGCAGATGAAAAATAAGAAATGGGTTGAAAGCAAAAGGCAAGGGTATGGAGAGGTGGAGTCCAGCCATGACAAACTAACGCCACACAAACCAAGTCTGCATTACCTGCAAATACAGGGTCACAAGGTCAAACTTCTCAGTGCTGTTCTTACTTACCATCTCCAGGTCCTACTAATGCAGCTTTAGAAAACGTATTTTATAGTTTCCTAGTGAAATGGGCACTGGGGGTTGGTCTGGAGCTGCTACATATTCAAATGCTAAATACTGGCCCCCAAGATCTAAATACTGTCCCACAAGCACATTCTCATGTACACCAAGGTTGTATAAACTGTGCCCCCCAGTTATCTCTGGTTGGTTAATAAAAGTTGCTGTCAGCCTATAGCTGGGCAGAAGAGAGGTAGGTAGGCAGAGCTGAGGTTCCTGTCCTGGGGTCTCAGAGGGACCAGGAGACAGGAGCCAGGAGAGAGAAAGAGAGCACAGGAAGAAAGTCCCATAAGGTGGCATGGACCATGAGCACATGGCCAAGAACAGCTTGCCCTGGGAAGAGACTGATGGAGCAGAAGTCACCCAAGAGTCACCAGATTGGCAAGTGATGGGCATTTATCTGCATTTTAAGGCTGGTAGGATTGTTATAGCTCAGCTTAAGGTCTACAGCTTATTAATAAAATATAGTGCTTCTGTGTCATCTACTCAGGAACTAAGCAGTTAAAGGGTATATAGCAAACCCACAGAACAACAGTTCCAACTACAATGGGCAGCACCACACAGAGCAGTGCTGACAGAAGACCCTTTACCTCTTGCCTTCAGCTCATCTTCTTCTTCCACTTCTATATCCAGATCTTCAAATACGGCAACCAGAGGGGCTTTCAATGCTGTATTACTGGGTATTTTAAAATCCTTAATAACAAAAACACATAGCACACTTGTACTATCAAAAATACTTTAATTTTAACTTACATAGCATCTACACTGCAAAGGTATTTAAAGATATTACTGTAACCACAGAAACTGGCCAGCATGGTGGCTCATGCTTGTAATTCCAGCACTCAGGAGGCAGAGGCAAAAAGATCAGAAGTTTCATACCAGTCCTGGCTGGTTTCAAGTTACAGGCCCTTCTGGGCTACATGAAACCCAAAACAATCGTAACAGCAGTGATGGAAAGATGACTCAGTGCTAAGAGCACCAGAAGACCTTAACTTGCTTTCAGCCCCTGCATCAGGTGGTTCTAACTGTGTGCAGCTCCAGGGACCTGACGCCTCCCCTGGATTCCTATAGTACCTGCACTTACTCATACACATGCCCACATACACTTTTTAAAAATACAATAAATACAACAACAATAAAAATAGAACCCTAAGACTTTGTGCCATTAGCAATTATTATAAAACATTTATATTTTGTAGGAAATAAGTACCTACAAAAATGTGCTTTTTTATTTTTTAATTATGTATTTGTGAATCTATGTGAGAGTACTTACATGTGAACACAGGTGCAGAAGGCCAGGGGCATAAGATCCCTTGGAGCTGCAGTTAGAGGCAGTTTTGAGTCCCCCAGCATAGGTGCTAGGAACCAAACCCAAGTTCTCTGCAAGACCAGTATGTGCTCTTAACCACTGAGTCACCTTTCCAGTCCCCGCCCCCCAAAAAAACTTTTTACAAGTGATGTTTCTGAATTTAAGCTCAAGAACTAACTTTATCTAAGTTAGTGAAATGCCTGTCTTTTCTCATCTCTATAACTTCTATAGCAACAACAGGTGTGCAGATAAACTCATCCACACATGCCCGAGGCTGCTCTGGAGGTGTCGCTGTGCCTGTTTTCTACATGCACATACAACACAAAGACTTCTGTGAAGGAGAATCGCCCATCCTTGCAAACTTGTTTTTAAGTCTCCTGACCCACTGGGGAAAACTAACACGATGCTAAGTTTCAGCGTCTCTGCTGGTTCTCAGGGTTAGAGTAGCAGGCTGCCACACAAGTCCTACCACCTTCCTAGAATTAGATTTGCAGAAAGAGAGAAGTATTTACAAAAAGCCTTATGGAAGGCTACTACTTTGAAAGCTAATTTTTAAAATACCTTTTTTTAAGGAACTTGAACACAGGCACTCCACACTGGTAGCAATGTTTCCCCCAGAAGACACAGATTATTAATGAAAATCCCAGTATGTAGTATGGGATCTCCCTTCTCAACTTTTTTTTTTTTTTTAAGGTTTTTTGAGACAGGGTTTCTCTGCGTAACCCTGACTGTCCTGGACTGTCTTTGTAGACCATACTGGCTTTGAACTCACGACGATCCGCCTGCCTCTGCCTCCCAAGTACTGGGATTAAAAGTGTGTGCTACCACACCCAGCTCCCCAACCTTTTCTTTCTTTCTTTTTTTTTTTTTTGGAGACAGGGTTTTTCTGTGTATCCTTGGCTGCCCTGGACTCACTTTGTAGAGCAGGTTGGCCTTGAACTCACAGAGATCCACCTGCCTCTGCCTCCCGAGTGCTAGGATTAAAAGCATGCACCACCACGCCTGGCTTCCAACCTTTGCTTAAAGAGCTCTGTAAAGGTATTTTCCACCTTCAATCCCACCTTCATTCTGTGCTATGCAAGAATAACTAAAGCACAAGTGTTGCATGTGGGGCACACAGAAGCTTCCTGAAGTGCAGGTCAGGTAAGGTCCTTGTAAATTCCAACTGCATGACAAACTCTGGATCATCTCCTGAATGCTTATAATCTAAAAGTAGATTACCTGGACACTGTTTTCTTGTGTTTGTTGAGGTTGTCTTACATGAGGTAATGAAGGAGGAGTTCCTAATTTTCTATCCAAAAATACTTCTTTGCTGCAAGCATAACACCATACTCGAAGAGTGGTGAGGTTCACAGTTAGGTAATGCTTTGTCTCCTACAATTTCACAGGAGGGAAAAGGGAGCTGCCATTAGATTCACTTGAAAATGTTCCTACAAAGGATCTCATGATGAACTTCAGCCTTTGACAAACACCAATTTACTCAGAAGGCAAATATGGAACGCACACAGAAACCCATCAAAAATCTTTAACCATAAAATTTTATATAGTAAACAACTAACCTACTCTACATGTTATTCTAGTGTCTGTTTCCCCTCATTCATACAACAATGTAAGGTTCCTCAGTTCTGCAATTATCAACCAAGAATATAAGAAAATAATGAGTAATCCAGTACAATGGCGTTCTGGTAATCATAGCAGGCCAAAAGGATCATATGTTCAAGATCAACCTCCACTACATAGCAAATCTAAGTCCGGCCTGGGCTACATGGGACTTTTTCAGGAAGTTGGGGAGCATTTGCTAGTTTGTTTTAGTCTAGGAAAGCAGAACCGCAAAAGATCGTACATTATTTAAACTGAAGTGAAACAACTCAAGCAGCAGTAGAATAAGCTCTCAGATGAACTGGACAGCCTTGTGCATGAGGGCTTAGCCCTAGAGAATATACAAGACATGATTGGCCAATTTCTCAATTGTCTATAGGGTAGCCCTAGAAAGTGCCATTTCAGATACACAAGGAAGTAAACTATGTACAATGCTGCCTTAGGGCCTCAAATATCTGGGCTTAATTCATTCCCATGAGGAAACTTGGTTGAGACTAGTTGCTGCAGATTATCAATGGCACCTTAAGATACCATTCATTTGAGGAATGTACAGTTCCTAATACTATTCAAGATATGTACCAGAGTCACATGGGAAGTACTGCACAAGTAGAGCAAAACAGAGCTGCACTCCAGTCAGAGATGTGCAGAGCAAGAAACAGGCTAAGAGTTGGAATACAAGTAAGTTAGCCAGGATGTCCTAAACCTAAGCATTGGGCCATCAAGAAAACAACACTTGCTACAAGCTTGACAACCTGGGTTCAAACCTATACCCACAGTGGAAGGACAGAACCAACTCCCCAAAATTGTCCTCTGTCCTCCATGCATGGCATGGCACACACATGCCTCCAACACAAAAGTAAGAAAACCTAGAATTTAAAAATAAACAAAACCCTAGGTGTCTACACTGCCTTTACCTTCCACAGTGTGATACTACACCTCTAGCCTCCACACACAGATGGGAACTTCCTTTATCAATACTCAGCTATAGCCATGGATTAATATTGATTTTCTTGGCAATTCCCTCCCCACCTTTTTGAGAATAAACAAAGTTTTAGCTTATGTATTTCTAAGAAGTAAAAATTCTATGTTGGTGTGCTATCCCACATCTGTAACATAACATATAAGTGACACAGGGAGGAGGGCTCCAAATTCTAGACCAGGCTAGACTACACAGCTAGACCAGATCACAAACACCTCAGAAACTCCATTTACAACTTGAATTAATGTTATATTGATTTTTTCTTTCAAGTTCTGAGGTTTTTCTTGCATGGCCAGGATCAGAGCACAGGGATACAGTACATGCTTGGAATATGCATGACCCTGGATCCAATCCCCAGCAGCAAGTGCCATGTGCCCACCACTTCCGTACATACCTGTGAGTGGACGGTGCTGTGATCTACTTGGGACTCCCCACAGCCAACGTAGGAACAGCTGTTCTGTAGTAAGTATGTAAGATGGAAAGCATTCATTACAGGGAGTTCACAAAGGCATTACAGTAATATCTACACTTAAGTTTTGGTTTTCTGTTTTACTCAATGACTGAATGACTTTCCACAGTCAGATAACCTAACTAACAGATATCGAGCTCAGAGAGCAGCAGATCAAGTATTTCAAAACTGAATGTTGTCTCACCTGCAATAGAGGCAGCGCAGAGACACCTGAGGGCTACTAACAGCTCTGCGAGCGTACTTAAACTGAAATCCATCCAATGTTTGGACCTCAAATTTCTTTGTTAATAGTTACGTTTTAAAAGTATACTCATATAAAATTCTTTTATACATCAAAAATCTGTTGTATAAATTTGTAAAAAAAAAACTGTATAAATTTACAATAGCAAACTTTTCAGGAAAAACACATATGCACACATACCTGCAGGCATGCCCACAGGTTGGGTCCTCTGACTTTACAATCCTGACAAGCCCCCTAGGGAAAAGTCAACACAAGACAATGCCAGCTGGGTCAGTGCAGTCAGGCACACACAGCTGACATAACAGCTGTACTTCAAACACGTTTACTGACATGTGCACTTAAGAGGAAAGGGAATATGGCAATTTAAGGATGATTGCTATATAACTTACATGAGATTTTTGGATCAAATCCTCTTTTGTTATTTCACCAACTGAATCCAAATGTGGACAATGATTTCGAAAAGTCGTCATTGTCTTACAGTGTTTTTTTCTGTTTCTCAAGGCTTTCCAAATCAGGCAAAACCTACAAGAAAGGTGACCCAAAAATTAATTACAAAATCTTGCCAGGTGTGGTAGCGCATACCCTTAATTCCCAGCACTCGGGAGGCAGAGGCAGGAAGATCTCTGTCAGCTTGGTCTACACAGTGAGTTCCAAAATAATCAGGGCTACACAGAGAAACCCTGTCTGAAAAAACAAATAATAATAATAATCATTACAAAATCTTAACAAGCTAAAAATTATTAAAAGAAAAGCTGAAATAAGGAATATAAATGCTCTCTCAGAAAGAATGTTCAGATGTACCTGTGGCTACTGCAATAAATAAATCACATTTACTGATTGATTGATTGATTGAGACAAAGTTTCACTATGTAGTCTTGGTTGCTCTGGAATTCACTGTGTAGACCAGACAGGCCTGGAACTCATAAAAGATCCTCTTGTCTCTGCCTCCCAAGCACTGGAAACAAAGGTGCCCCACTCCACCAGGCTTTTTTCTGTTTGCCTATTTTTTTTTGAGACAGGGTCTCACCAGGTAGCCCTGGCTATCCTGGAACTCATTATGTAGATCAGGCTGGCCTCGAACTCACCATCATCCACCTGCTTTTGCCGTGCAAGTGCTAGGATGAACCATGCCTGGCTTAAAAGTTAGTTCTTTGAGGATTTCACACATCTTTGATCATATTTACTCCCTCCCTCAACTCTTCCCAAATCCACCTCTCCTTTTCTACCCATCAAAATTTGTCTTTTTAAAAAATATCTATCAAGTGCCTATATACTTCTGTATGTGTGGCCCTTCACTGGAGCACGATTCACTTGACCAAGGGCTACACTCCTTAAAAAACATACTTGACTCACCCTCAGCTAGCAGTTTCCAACTGGCAATAACTCCTCAGCTGGGAGTGGACTTTGTGCTCACCTCCCCTCTCACTGTGAGATTTGGTCTGCCTCAAGCTTACAGTCTTGTGCATGCCATCTTAACCACAGTTTCTTTGTGCAGGTGGCTCCCTGCGGTTTCCAGAAAACGCTGGTTCCTTTTGGACATCCACCATGATCTCAAGGAGTACGACACAGATATCCCATTTGGGGCTGAATATTCTCACTCCTTTACTCTAGGTCCCTTAAACAGCTGCAGGTCTACTACAAATAAAAGCTTCTGATGAGGATTAAGAGATGTATTAATCGGAGCTGGAGAGATAGCTCAGCAGTTAAGAGTACTTGCTGCTCTTCCAAAGGTCCTGGGTTCAAAGCCCAGCACCCACATGGCAGTTCACAGCTGTCTGTAACTACTGGGTGCCTTTAATCCCAGCACTCGGAAGGCAGAGGGAGGCAGATCTTTGAGTTCAAGGCCAGCCTAGTCTACATAGTCCAGGACAGCCAGGGCTACACAGAGAAACCCTGTCTCAGGGGGGAAAAAAAGAGATGTATTAATAAGCCTGGCAGTGGTGATGCACCCTTTAATCCCAGCATTCAGAAGCAGATCTCTGTGAGTTTGAGGCCAGCCTAGTCTACATAGTAAGTTCTCCAGGACAGTCAGGGCTACACAGAGAAACCCTGTCTAGAAAAACAAAAACCAAACAAACAAAAAAAGAGGTGTATCCATCTATGGGTGCTAACCAGAAGTCATTAGGAGTCAATTTAACACTGTGGCCATTAGCAGAGAGTAGGTTCACCCCAGAGCCCATCAACTATCAAGTATTACATTCTTTGCCCCAATAATGGTACCAAATATGAGTTTCGTCTTGTGGAAAAATTTTTAAATCCAATCGGAAAGTAGTTGGTGCTCTCACAGTATTCATACTTAGCCAGTGGGCATGCGTGGCAAGCCAGCTGTTATTGTAGCTTGCATAGTTCACAGCTGGGTAAGAGTGATGATTACTTTTCTCTTTCAGCAGCATCCACAGGAACTTCAAAACTATGAAAGGTAGCCAGTAAGGATGAAGCATCCATGTGAATACTAGCCGCATTCTCCATGTTCTATGACTCATTTATGTCTACAGCAGTAGGGTCTAGTCTTGTCAGCCAGAAAGAACCTGTCTCAGTGAGGAGGAAGGGGAGGACTGAATCCAAAGGTTGTCCTCTGACTTTCCCACATACACTGTGCAACACATGTGCCTATACTCACATACACATACAGACAATAAACAGATAAAAATAATAGTCTTTGTTTTGGTTTTCAAGACAAGCTTTCTCTGTGTAACAGTACTGGCTGTCCTGGAATTCACTTTGTAGATCAGGCTGGCCTCGAATTCAGAGATCCCCCTGCCTCTGCCTCCAAAGTACTAGGATTAAAGTCGTGCACCGCCACACCTGGTATTAATAATAATTTTTAACATTTGAAAAACATTAAGTAAATTACACTGTGGACTTCAGGCCATGAACTTCAATTTAAACACCTGTTAATGTTCTTGCTCATGTTTTTAAGAGAATGTTTGGGAACCATTTCACATATTTCTCTTCTCTCCTCTTTGTACCCAAGCATATGCACTGCCAGTCAAGAAAGAAGAGCTGGGTTCATTTACCCTCTCACTATAAGGAACTAAAAGGAAACAATCGAAACACATAAAGCAATGGATTTAGTACTGGACCACATAAACTGCTATGACTGGCCCCACTGAGTCTGGAGAGAACTTCTAGACCTCAGCGCAGGAAGGGTGAAATGCTAACAGGACTGGACAGACTCAGAGTCACAGAGACAACAGAGAATTTAGGAAGCTCAGGGTGATTAGAGATACAAGGTACAGTATCCCAGAGGGAAAAAACAGAGATAATAACCAATCTCTGGAAAGTGGCAGGGACCACCATCTCATACTCATTCCCAGGTTTAACAAGTGCACAGCTGGGATTAAGACAAGAATGAGCAAGACCCACAGGCAGGAGCACAGAAAATCACTCATTCTCATAGCCTAACAAGGCCATTTGAGTTGCCATCAGCCACAGCTGGAAGACTAATATACAGAATTAACAAAGCATTCAAACAGCAGTGCCTCAAAATGGGGAACAAAAATCTTCCCTATTTTACTAACTAGAAGCTGTTTTAGTACTGCCTTTTAAAAGCTCAAAGGTAAGTCTTTTTTTGTTTTGTTTTTTGGTTTTTTTCAAGACAGAGTTTCTCTGTGTAACAGCTTTGGCTGTCCTGGATTCACCTTGTAGACTAGGCTGGCCTAAACTCACAGAAATGGACCTGCCTGTGCTGGGATTAAAAGCGTTGACACCACAACCAGCTTCAAAGGGAAGTCCTAAAACAAAAACAAACACTGGCTGCTCTTTGAGAGGACCCAAGTTTAGTCCTCAGCATCCTCATGGCTGCTCACAGCTATCCACAACTCCGCTTTCCAGGGGATCCTACACCTTATTCTCTATGCACCAGGAATATGGATGGTGCACATATATGCATGCAAGCAAACACTCATAAAACAAAAATAAATCAAATGTTTGTTTGTGAGACAAGGATTCATTATGCAGCACTGGCTGGCCTGGAATCCACCATGTAAGCCAGGCTGGTCTCAAACTCAGAGATTCTCCTGCTTGTCTCCAATGGGCCAGCCCAGGCAGCCCAACTTCAAAAAACAAATAAATAAAGCAGAAAACACTCGACACGGAACGCTGATCTCCACATGTACACACACAGACATATAACTTTATAAAGGGCTGGGTTTTTGTTTGATGGTTTGTTTTTGGAGAGACTGAAACCCAGGGCCTTGCACATGCTAGTCAAGTGCGCTACCAGTGAGCTGGAACCCAGCAAGAGCTAGTTCTCAAATAGATTGTGGAAGATTACTTTCCAAAAGGGCTGTAACAATGTCTATCCCACAAACAAGTAAGACCTCCTTCTGTACACAGCACAGTTTTCTCTACACACAAAAGGCCTTGCTCTTAATCAGGTGTGGCACACACAAACAGAGACCGAGGCAGAGGACAGGGCCAGCTCGGCCTTCTCCTGTACTGTCAGCTACACAATTTAAAGTCCTAATAACTTCTTTTATCTCCTCAGTCTAAGTACATAATAGAATATCTACCAAATGAAGGAGCTTGGCAAATGCGGCTTTAACTGAAACGCATTTCAAGTTTTATATGTAATATAAAACCTAGATTTGACTGAAAATATGGTATTTATCTGAGTCTGACTTAATTTCATTTAACGTGATTTCTAGGTCCATCCATTTTTCTACAAATGACATAATTTCATCCTTTTTTACAGGTAAACAAACTCCACTGCACATACATGCTTCATTTTGTTAATGAACTCCTTTGTTCTTAGACATGGAGGCTGGTTCCATACTGGTTACTGTGACTAGTGCTTCAGTAATCATGGAGTGCGAGTCCCTGTGCTATGTACTGCTGCCGCCGCCTTACAGTGCAACAGCTGCACATCTGTCTTACAGACTGATTGAGAGAAGTCCGGATACTGACCGCCGCAGCGGCCGCACCTGTTTACACCCCAGCAGCACCACCCTTCTCCACACTCTTCCTAGCATTTGTCCCTTGTTTTCTTGATGACAGGAACTCTGACTGTTAGGGATCTAAAAGTCGTTTTAGTTGGCATTTCCCCAGTAGCTCAGCATGTTCATATGGAACGTTTCCTTCAAATATTTATTGGCCATCTGTATTTCTTCTTTTGAGAATTGTCTGTTCATTCGCCTATTAGTTTCTTGGATGACTGGGGACAAAACTTTTGTGCTCCTCATAAATTCTAGACCCTTCAGAGGCAGAGATGACAACAGATTCTCTCTCATTCTGTAGCCCAACCCTTCACCCTTTGCTGTTATTTCCCTCTCTTCTTATTCAGGGCCATTTTGTCTTTAATGCACATGTACCAATGTGTACAGGGGCTGAAGGGGCCAGAGCAGGTGTCAGGTCCCCTGGCACTGGAGCTGCACTCCACCATGAGCTGCTTGGAACTGAACCTTCATCCTCTGTGAGAGCAGAAAGTGGGCTTAAGCCCACGTCATCTCTCCAGTGCCTTAGGTGTTTTTAAAAAGATAGTCTTGATGAACTTTATCAAATACCTCAGGATACGAATATCTATGCCATACTAATAGCTTGCCATATTTCTTGCTTCACTTGTTGATATGATTATCAAATCTGGTAAGTAATGATTCCTATGTTGAGACAACATACTCCACTGGGCCAAACAATGTTGATAACCTGTTTCTTCATATTCATACCCCACTGGATAACACTGGATTTATAAATTCTATATTTCATGTTTTAGTAGCATCTCTCAGAGAACAGCAAATGCAGACAGGGTTCATGGAGCAGCACCATCTGTAGGGCAATGGAGGGCTTTCCTTATGCAGCCATGACAAGTCAAAACCATCTGCTATGCTACTGTTTCAAAGACAAAGTCTTTTGTCATTGATGGTTTGGTTTTGGTTTCTGAGACAGGATCTCACTATTCTGCTTCTGCTGATCTGGAACTCACTATGTAGACAAGCCTGCCTTGTACTCAAACATCCAAAGACCTCTGCCTCTCAAGAGCTGGTGGCTTTAAAGGCATACACCACCATGCACAGCTTCAAACACAATGTCTTTTTTCTTCTTTTTCTTTTTTTTCTTTTGTTGTTGTTGTTGGTGGTGGTGGTTTTACAAGACAGAGTTTCTTGAGTAGTGCTGGCTGTCCTGGACTCACTTTGTAGATCAGACTGGCCTAAAACTCACAGAGATCCACCTGCCTCTGCCTCCCCAGTGCTGGGGAGCTGTGCCACCATGCCCAGCTCAAAGAATTTTTTAATCATCTTTTAAGTCCTTTCAGGATAAACTTGTTAATTCAAATTGTTAGTTTGTGGGTCAATTTCACTTATTTTGGCATATACCTGTAGTGGCAACTACACAAGAGACTGAGGCAGAGTGATTACGAGCCCAGGATTTGAAAGCCAGCTTGGACAACAGGACCAGATTCAGCCACAATAAAAACGTCTTAAAGTATGGGGATAGAGAGATGGTTTAGATGTTAAGTGTTGGGCTGCTTCTTTAGCATAACTGCAGCCATCTTTGTCTTCAGTCTCCATTTCAGTTATAAGATGAAATTACTCACCTTGTTACTTTGTTACCTTGACACTCTGAAGAGTCCCCAACTACAGCTCCACTTGGGACCAAATTAAAGGTCAATTAGAAATGCTTTGTCTAGCTCGTCAAAATGATGTAGTACTGCCCTCACCTTGTTTCCTACACACGGTTACCTGATTGTTACCTGGATATGGTTTGTTTCATACACAACCTGGTTGCTACTTGGATGTGGTTTGTTTCCTATACCTAGTTACCTGGTTGTTACCTAGTTATGGTTTTTCGAATAAAAAGCCTGCCCTGGAAGCAGATTGATGTTACAGTTAGGTTCAGAGACCTCTGTGACCCTGGTCATTCTGGCCATGACCAGTTTTGGTGTGTGTTCAATAAACCATCAATATCTGACTGAGATCGGTGACTGAGACTGGTGACTGAGAATGGTGACTGAGGAGATCAGTGACTGAGATCGGTGACTGAGATTGGTGACTGAGGAGATTGGTGACTGAGGAGATCGGTGACTGAGATTGGTGACTAAGGAGATTGGTGACTGAGACTGGTGGCTTGTGCGGCTATTCTTGCACTATCCAGTCACAAATCAGACCAAAGCCCAGCTCCAAAACACTAACCATCACTCCAAACAAAATCATTCTAGATTTGTCAATATAAAGTAGTTTTTCATACAAAGAAGAAGAAAAAAATCTGCCAGCTACGATCCCTATGAACCACAATGACCAACATAGCACAATAACCCTATTGGTGCAGATGTGGCACACATACCTTGGCAGTAATCAACAGCTCTCTAATTGGACTTAAGACCCACTCAAGAAGGATTATCTTGCCTGCTACAGGAAATCTAGCCAAATTACCTGGGGCTAGTAAAGTAATGGATCTTGGAGGAGAACCTACAACCATTACTTTACTAAACCCTAACTATGTTGTTAATATTTGTCCTTATACCCACAGAGAACTGTAGTCCTCACCCCTCATCAAGGAAATGTCTATTTGCAACAGAGACCATTACAGAAAACTACAACCTATCTAATTACAGAGGTGGAGCCCAGTCCCAATGGACATATCTACAAAACAATTCCAGCACCTAAGGTTCAGAAGAGGGTGGGAAGATTGTGAAAGCCAGAGGATCAGAGAGTTTACTGTAAATTTGTTTCTCCTAGTAACATCAGAAGCTACTCACAAAAAGTCTCACCAACATGATGCCTGAACATGAGCTGAATAAGGACAACAACTATAGGCATCCCAAAGTGGACTGGGGGAAACCCACAAGGCCTCAACACTGCAAAAAGAACTACAGGCCACTAAGGAGTGGTGACAGCAGGTGAAACAGCCTTCCCTAGAAAAGAGCACACCAATTGGTTATTCAATAACAATCAGTTCTGAAAACACACAGACAAGTAACATTATATCAATTCAGCAGGTTACTTTTAGGAATATTTATGTATCCATGCATATAAAAACATGAAAAACTTAGCCATGAAGCCTGTCATGGTGGCCCACCCTTTAATCCCAGCACTGGGGAAGCAGAGGGGGATGGATCTCTGAGTTTGAGGCCAGTCTGGTCTACAGAGTGAGTTCTAGGACAGCCAAGGCTACAGAGAGAAACCCTGTCTCAAAAAAAAGAAACAAAAAATAAAAAACAAGTAAACAAAAAGACAGGGAAAAAAGAAAAGAAAAGAAAAGAAAAACCTGGCCATGAGTTTGAAAGGTATCAAGGAGAGGTTTATGGGAAGGTAGGTTTGGCTGGAGGAAAGGGAAAGGAAAAATTATGTCATTTATGATAATCTTAAAAATAAAAGAAATAAAAAAATCTGCCCAATAAGTAGCTAGGTATGGTCAATTTTAGTTTACTTAGTTGAACTAATTGTGATAAACATGGAAGAGAGAACATGAAAGGGTTAACAAATTTGACAGATGTCTAATAAAAACCTCAAGTAATCTGAGCCTTAAATCTTAGATCAAACAAGACCAAAATCAGCCATTGGCCTAACACAGTAGCCCATGCCTGTAATTCCACCACTACAGAGGCAGTGGTAACCAAACCTCCACCACTCTGAAAATATCTGCTTTACATAGTGAGTTCCAGGCCAGCCAGAGCCACACAGACAATAAACAAAAAGTAGAGCCAATAAATCTGGAGAGTGCAGCTCAGTGGTCCTTTGTCTTCCCAGCATATGGAAGACCCTAGGCTCCTTCCCCAGTATCACCCCAAATAACTTATTCAGACAGGTACAAACATAGAAAAGCAAAAGCAACCGCCATATTCCAGTGACAGCCACTATAAAGAAAACGGCTGGCCGGTTGTGGTGGCGCACGCCGGTAGGATTTGCTGAAGGAGGCAGAGGCAGGAGGATCACGAGTTCAAGAAAACAGCTGAGTCTTTTTGTCTGTTCACTGAATTATTATCAGCTATCATAAAGCACACTGCCAGGAATGTTGGCGCACACCTGTAATCCTGCCCTGGAGCTCAGTGCTAAAAGACTGTTCATTCAAGGCCACTCTGGGCTTCCAAGAGAAACCATGTCTCAAAGCAAAAGAGCAAATAAAAATTTTAAGTCGTCTGAATAATGCTCCCACCAAACCTATTAAAAATTCCTTCTTTGGGATTTCACAGTTGAATATACTTGTAGCAACAGTCTCATGTATTTCACATTTGCAACTTTAGCAGCTCACTGTACTTCAGGGTTGTTGATGTAGGTTTGCAGTGACATCCGGGCCAGACACCAACAATCATGGACTGGCAGCTGTCTCTGAAGGATCATCCATCTACCCAATCACCTCCCCACCTGCAACAACACTGCCATTCCTTTATTCTCCTGAAATAACTAACTTGAAAGTCCCGGTCAGGTGGCTTTCCAACCCCATTACCCTCTTACCTTCTACTGCCAAATTCTGCTTTCTCTTCTCAGCTCTAAGCCTGTGAGGATTACTGAATGGGAGCACCTGCTAGCACCACTGCTACCTAGCCATCATACCCTTTGAACCTATCTCAGATCCTACTGGGAGCTGCAGTACAGATTCCGGGTACACTCAGAAGCTGCCACTCAACATGCTTCTCTCCTCAGTTCCCCAGCACTTCAGGAGCTTGCCTGTCCATAGCAAGCAGACATTTCTGAAGCAGTCACAGTCAGCAAGGAAAGAGGTAAGTAGAAACCACCCCAGCTGCACGGGGGGACTACAGTCTCTACAGCCCTGAGCCCTTGGCTGGTCATCCCTACGGGCCACCAATTTCCTAACATTTCCTGGACTGGCATCCACACCCATGTGGTTACCATGAGGTCGGATTTCAAGAGACACGGCTGAGAACCCTCAAGAAACGATGCTGTTCGGTATATACTTTGAAATCACATGGAACCCCATTAATAGGCATGGCACAGTCAATTCATGCTCATTTAAATAAGTCTAAGCTGTCAAGATTTAATTTGAGATAAAGGTACCCAAATTAATCTTCCCAGCTCTGTACCCCCACTAAGTAATCACTCTCTACGGGGTGAGGAGCAATATGAAGTGTCTTCCTCAACTAATTTATCCCTCTCAGGTCTCTGAGGTGGTTGAAGAACAGATAACTAGAGCCTCATAATTAAATTTTGAGTTGTTTAGGAGTCAAGAGAGTGTTATAGATCTAAGAAGATGCTTTTAAAATTGTGTTGCAAGTTAGTATGAATGTTGAGTTAGATATAGAACTTTAAACTCATGGAGATGGTTAGATAGTAGAATGTTAAAGTCAGGTGCGAAATACATATGGACCGGACATTGGGAATGTACGCTAAGCCATACAACCCTCATAACTGTGGCCTGATTACCTCTGTTGTTTTGTATTGTATTTATTATTATAAGAGAAAGAACCATTTGTTGGACTGAAAAGGGGAACTGTTGGGGGAAATAAGATATACCTTAAACTTAAGAAGAAAAAAAGGGAAGAGGATGGGGGGTTGAGGGTGGGAGGGTGGGACTGGAGGGGGGAATAGGGAGGGGACTGTGATTGACATGTAACTTGAAGAAATAAAAAATAAAGAAAAAAATGCTGAAAAAAAATAAAAATAAACTCCCAAAAGACCTCTTCTATTATTTATTTGTCCTGAAGAAGATTGGAGTTTTTTAGAAAGGGTTTTAATGCACTTTAAGTACAGGCATTAAGAAAGGAAGAGGCAAACCAGGGAGCAGTGATACATGCCTTTAATTCAAGAGGCAGAGGCAAGAAGATCCCTGAGTTCCAAGTCACCTAGTATCCATAGTGAGCTGTAGGACAGCCAGCCGGGGCCACATAGTGAGACTGTCTCAAAGGGAAAAAAGGATACAGGTGTATATCCTAGAATGGATACAGGTATATATCCTAGAATGGATACAGGTGGTATATCCTAGAATGGGTACAGGCTTCTTGAGAGAGTTAAGCCCGAAGAATTTCATAATTCCCATAAGGTACCGCATGTACTTCGGTTACAAAACAACAACTCTGTCTGCCAGAACTGGTGGCCCAAGTCAATAATCTCAGCTATTCAGAAGTGGAGGCAGGAGAATCACAAGTTCCAGGCTAGCCTAGGCTACAGAGCAACTTTCTGCCTGGTCTACATGACATCTCCATCGAAACAACCAAAAAGAAAAAGAGAAAGAAAATCAAAGTAAAAAGTTCAAGGCTACAAAGTGAGTTCAAGATCAGCCTAAGTACCTTAGGGAGACTAGTTTCAGAATAAAGGGCAAATAGCAGTTAGTGGAGTTCGGGGAGCTTCCCCAGCATGTGCAGGCCCTGTGCTTAAGTCTCCAGCACACACCCTACTCAAGTATACATTTTTAGAAAACATAATGTGTCGGGCGTGATGGTGCAGAACTTTAATCCCAGCACTCAGGAGGCAGGGGCAGGCAGATCGCTGAGTTGGCAGCCAGCCTGGCCTATAGAGTGAGCACCAGGACAGCCAGAGATACAAAGAGATTCATCCTTTTTATTTCTTACTCAGGGGTGCTAGAAAACAGAGTCCAGGGCCCTGTGCATACTAATAGGTGCTCTCTGTCCCATTGAGCTCCATTCCTTTCACTGGGGAGCCTTGCCTCCAACAGACTCAAATCATTGACCTCTCTAGCCTTCTGAAGCAATACAACCCAACATTTCCTTTGATACATGCAGTTTTGTAAATAAGAGTTCTCATGACGTATACAGACACCACATTGCACATAATTCATGTGTCCTACATGTGTCATTCATTTTTATTATTTTATATGTATGTGTGTTTACTGGTGTCCATGGAAACCAGAAGGTGTTCAAGTTACCTATTTGAACTAAGAGCTTAATTCAGGACTTCAGCAAGCCCTCTTAATCAGTGAGAGCCATCTCTCCAACCCCATGAGCCTTCTTATAGAGAGATAAACCACCTGTACTCACCTCAAATTCTTTGGAGCTTTCTACTATCAAAATGCTCCTGAAATCCCACATAGATTTTTAAGAAGTTTTAAAACTACACTAATGGAGCTAGCTGCAGCTAGGTATGGTATACCTGCCTCCAGTCCCAGCCACTGGGGAGGCTGGCAATAATTGAGATTCAGAAAAATCTCGGTGACATTAATTATCTCATTTCTTTACTTTTTAAAATAATTCATATTTCCTCCTCTTAAAAATCTCAAAAACGGGCTGGAGAGATGGCTCAGCGGTTAAGAGCACTGACTGTTCCTCTACAGGTCATGAGTTCAATTCCCAGCAACCACATGGTGGCTCACAACCATCCACAATGAAATCTGGTGCCCTCTTCTGGCCTGCAGATATACCTGCAGACAGAACACTGTATACGTAATAAATAAATCTTTTAAAAAAAAAAAAATCTCAAAAACGCCGGGCATGGTACCACACGCCTATAATCCCAGCACTTGGGAGGCAGAGGCAGGCAGATCTGTGAGTTCGAGGCCAGCCTGGTCTACAGAGTGAGTCCAGGACAGCCAGGGCTACACAGAAAAACCCTGTCTCAAAAACAAAACAAAACAAAAAAACCAAACCTTAAGTTTTTTTGTTTTTAAACAGTGCAGTCTGGTCTGTCTTGGGTAGTAAGTCACAGTTTTATAACCTTTATTTTATTTTTCTATTTATGTTTTGAGACGAGGTTTCTCTGTGCAGCTTGGCTGTCCTAGAACTCGCTGTGTAGACCAGGCTGGCCTCAGAGGTCTGCCCGCCTCTGCGTCTCCACCATTGGAATTAGATTGTGTCACCGTGGCCAGCTCAACTTTCTAATCTTACTCTACCGGAATTCCAATTTTTATCACAGGCTGGTTTGGTAATATTACTTCAGAAGGAAATGCTGATCCTTACACAATCTTGAAACTCTTTCTGACTTGGGGAAAGGGTATTGGCTCTCTTCAGAGGACAGGGACGGGGATCAAGTAAGATTTTGTAAGTGAAAGGTTCCTGAAAGCAGCAAACTACCTATTTACTGAAATTATGTGAAACGATTTGCTTATTCATATGTTACAAGAACTGAAAAAGAAAACAACTAAAAGTTAACAATGGATTATATTTTTTAAAAAAGCAATCATAAGTATCCCCTTTGTGTATTTTTGTAGTGTTTCCCCATCTTGCCAAAGTAAATGAAATAACAAAACCATCAGCATAATGTAAATTACACTTATAAAAAAAGGTTAACATCACCTTGCAATAAGATCCTCATTTTTCCCTACTTACATTAACAGTACAGATTAACTACCACCATTTGTAAGATGGTAGTTACATCTACCATCTAACAGCCTGTTCCAATCATCTGATTTGCTCTGACCTTTCCAAATGATACAACTACACCCTCCCAACCACAGCAGGAACGAGGAATGGTCTTTTTTTTTTTTTTTTTTTTGGTTTGGTTTGGTTTTTTGCTTTGAGATGTGGGCTCCTATAGCGCAGGCTAGCCTTGAAGTCCTTCTTCCTTCCCTCACCTTCCTAATGCTGGCATCCCTATGGTTGAGCTACCTAACCTGGCTGTCATTCTCTTTGGTAACAGGTTTTTCTTAAAGTAAAAATGATCAGATCAAATAAAAAATATTTGACTTGATGTGGTGGCAATACACTTAGAATCCCAGCAACATGGGAGGTGGAGGCAGGATCAGGAGTAGGAGGTCATACATAGAATTGTCTCTCCTTCAAGCCTAGCACCCTGGAGGCAGAGGCAGGCAGATCTCTGTGACTTCAAGGTCAGCCTGGTCTACAGAGGAGTTCCAGGATAGCCAGGGCTACACAGAGAAACCCTGTCTCAAAAAACAAAAATAATAATAATTAATAATAATAATATTTTAAAAAGGACTGTCTCAAAAAAAGAAAAAGAACAAATCTAGAATTCTACACTAAACACCAACTCTAGAGACCTTTGGTGAAATGCATCCTCAGTTTAGACTCTGTTCCAGCCAGGATGTCAGCTCCTGGCTCCATTTTGCAGGCCTAATAATGATTCCGAGAGAATGTAAACCTAACAATCTTTAGGTTGAGTGCAAAGCCCCTAAGACAATCAATCTCGTTGCCTAACAGGTCAACATTACGAATTTTCCAAGGAAGAGCATTTTGTATTTGAGAAATACCTAGGCGCATAAGGAAAGCACACACGCCGTGGAAATGTGACCCGAACAAAAGCTGCGGACCACAGACGCTAGGACTGGACTCGACCCAAGCGCAGCGTCGGCCGCAGACACGCCACTGGAAGGGTGACACCTCAGTTTTCCCGTTCGCAGTAATAAATACCAGGGCGCCCCGCACGGGTCGCGGCTCCCGACCCGGATCGCTGTCCAGGGAGCCGCCCGGGCCGCGCGCGGGAGCGAGCCGCAGCCCGGCCGCGCCCGCCCTCCCGCCGCGCTCACCTCCGCTGCCGCCCAGCGCCCGCGCGCTCCCCGCCGCAGCCCCGGGTGCTCGGCTGCGCAGGGACCCAAAACGGCCGGGCAGCGCGGCCCGCGGGATCCCGACCGCGGTCAGACGCTCCCCTCGGCGGCCGCCGCTCCTTCCGGTGTCTCCGCGGCCGCTGTGGCGTCCGGGGGCGGGACCTTGCTGGGACACACCCCGGGGCGGGGCCTCGAGCAGGCCTTGGTGCCCGGCGTGGCCTGCGCTCGCCCAAGGCCTTCGTGATTGGGAAGCGCAGCTGACGTGTCCACTACTCGGGCCGCTTTTCTCAGTTTCGCTCCTGTTCTCCCACCCGCTGCAGTCCCCAGACGACTTCCCAAGGTCTCGTCGCAGTGCATTACAGAGTCCGCAGAACGGAAAGGCGCCGACAGGTCTCAGGTTTGCAACCCGAGGTGGCTAGCTCCTATAAATTTTGCACTTTGATAGGCTGGAGCAGGAGGATTGCCACGACTTCGCGGCCAGCCTGGGCGACACTGTAAGACTTTGTCAAAAATTTTTTAAAAATAAAAATGTTAGCCCTACCTCAATTCAACTCCAGTCCTAACCCTTGTTTTTCATCTAACTTTTCAAGACCTACATTCTCTGGAAGCAATTGCGTTTCCCTTTTCCACATATACAAAGAAGAAATTAATTAGTCTCTACTGTTTTCCACTAGGTCAAAATCAAGGTCAAATGAAATATTTATTGAAATCTTGTCTTCTTGGTGCTTAGAGCAGTGGAAAAAAAAACCTAATTGTGTCACTGTTACAATTCACTGGATTGATTTTAAAAGATGTGAATACAAACTGGGAAGCTGAAAGGTTTGTCAGCTAGGCATGGTGGTGGTGTACCCCTGTAACCCAGCACTTGGGAGGTTGTAGCAGAATTATGAGTTCAAGACTAGCTTAGATTACAGTAGAGCCTATCTGATTACCCCAAAAGTCGGTCTGTATGTGGGAGCATGTATCTTTTTTTTTTTTTTTTTTTTTTTTTTGGTTTTTCAAGACAGGGTTTCTCTGTGTTGCCCTGGTGATCCTGGAACTCACTCTGTAGACCAGGCTGGCCTTGAACTCGAAGAGATCTGTCAGCCTCTGCCTCCTGAGTGTTGTATGCCACCACACCCAGCCAGGAGCATGTATCTTGCATTGTGCAAGATGTCAGTCTCCATCAGAAGGAGGCAACTAACATGGGGCCTTAGTGGAAATGGAGGACATTAGCCATGATATTACATGCTGTGTGGGACTTGACACTGAGGACATGGAAGCTTCCCTCTGGGGAGAGTCCCCATGTGTACCTCTACTCTGTTTTCACCTTATTTCAAATATTGCTTATTTGTTTTCCACTATGTCCAAATTAATTATATTTTCAATTTTTATTGAATGGCTTTTCCCAGGGAATCCACTTACCAAGATAGGAAACAACAGACCAAATAAATGTTTGCATTCACATGCACCTTGGTGAGCCAATGAATTTAACTGAGGTCCATCAAGCATGGACCACTATCTTGGTATATGGCAGTATCTCTTATGCCTCCAGCAGTTGTTAACCACATGTACATCCTCAGAGATGGGAGGAGCCACATGAGCTGGGTGTTCTCCCCTGCTTCCAATCTGGTGAGGCTTTCATGCTGCTAACTACAGCTTCTCTGATTTCAAGATAGTGACAACATGAACTGCCCAGAGAACAGAGTTCCGTACTATGCCCTTTTACTATAATCAAAGTTTATTAGCCAGGTGTGGTGGCACACGCCTTTAATCCCAGCACTTGGGAGGCAGAGGCAGGCAGATCACTGTGAGTTCGAGGCCAGCTTGATCTACAAAGTGAGTCCAGGACAGCCAGAGCTGTTACACAGAGAAACCCTGTTTGGTTTTGGTTTTGGCTTTTTTGGTGATTTTTAAAAATGTATTTATTTATTTATTATGTGTGTGGGCATTTTGTCTACAAATATGTCTGTGCATAATCTGCGTATCTGATGCCCCAGGAGACCAGAAGAAGGTGTTGGATCATCTGGAACTAGAGTTATTGATGGTTGTGAGTCGTCCTGTGGGTGCTGGGAATTGAACCCACTAGAAGAGCAGCCAGTGCTAAACCATCTCTCCAGCCCTTGCATTTTGTTTTTAAGACAGGTTCTTGTTATGTAGCCCAAGGTAGTCTTGAACTCTTGATCCTCTCACCTCTCTTTTCTGATTTGTGAGATTATGGACATGAATCACCATGCCCAACTCAAGAAATATTTTTCCCCATTGAGGCAGGATTTATTTTGTTTGACCCATGAAATGAGAGGGTACAGTCTATCATGTAAGAAAAGCATGGTGGTAGCATGTGTGATTTGGCTGGTTACACAATAGGAGCAGTGAGGAAGCAGAGAAAAAATATTTTTAAATTCTGTTTATTAATATTGCATATGTACACTATGCGTGTGCGTGTCAGTGTGTGCACACACAAGCACATTTGCTCTTGCAGACGGCCCAATGTTGAGTAGCTTATAAACCTCTTTAACTCTAGCCCAGAAATGCTGACAGTATTCCATACCCAGGCCTCCAAGGGTACTTGCACTTACATGTACATACCCCAACACATACACACATACAATTTGAATAATAATAAATCTTACATAAGCTGGGAGGGACTAGAGAGATGCCTCAACAACTAAGACTACTTGATGCTCTTGAAGAGAACCTGTTTGTTTCCCAGAACTGACAGAGGACCTGAGTTAGTATCCTAGCACCCACATGGCAGCTCACAACCACCTGTAATTCCAGCTCAAAGAGCTCTGATGTCTTTTTTTGTCCTCCTTGGGTTTCTGAATGCACATGGTACACAGAAACTCATGCAGGCACGTACACACACATTGTGGTTGTTTGAGTAAGATCTTCCCCGTAAGTCTTTGGCATTTAAACATTTGATCCCCAGTTGGTGGCTGTTTGGGGAGGCTAGGATGGTTGAGCTTCCTGGAGTAGATGTGCCACGGAGGGCAGGTACAGAAGTTCCCCAAGCCCTTAACACTGCACTATTATTTCCTGTTTGTTGTTCAGTGTGTGATCTTCAGCTAGCTGCTACCACCTGTATCCTGCCATCATGGAAGCATAAACCCCAAATAAATCCCTTCTTCTATAAGTCCATAATCGTGGTCTTTTATCAGAACAATAGAAAAAATAACTAATACACATATAAATTTAAAAACTGAAATAAAAACTTTAAAATGAGCTAGGGTTGTAACACAGTTGTAGAGAACTTGCCTGGTATGCATGTGGTCCTACAGTCTACCTCTAACACTAGGGGCAGAGTGAAACATGAAGTCATGATTTCTTTCTTTTTCTTTTTTTTCTTTTATTTATTTATTTTTTTTTTTGGTTTTTCGAGACAGGGTTTCTCTGTGTAGCAGCTCTGGCTGTCCTGGACTCCCTTTGTAGACCAGGCTGGCCTTGAACTCACAGTGATCTGCCTACTTCTGCCTCCCAAGTGCTGGGATTGAAGGCGTGCGCCACCATACCAGGCTAGAAGTCATGATTTCTTTACTGGGCATGGTAGCACATCGCAGTAATTCCAGCACTCCAGAGTTGGAGACAGGAGGATTAGAAGTTCAGAGTCATCCTTGGCTAGGTAGAGGGTTCAAGGACTGTGTGATATACATAAGACCCTATCTCAAAACAAAACAAAACAAAAAACAAAAAAATATAGGTCAAGATCACAAATAGAAAATATTTGAAATATATACAAATAGAAGAAGCTGATAATGTATAGCTCTGGTCGTTTATATACAGGAGAGCTCAGTCGTTGTAGACAAATTCGCTGAATGGTCCTGTCCTCCTAAAAGGTTACCAATGCCCACTGGCAGGTGTATAAAGAGCATAGTTAAGACAGAGCACGCTGCCCTAAACAAATATGGCGGGAGCGGCCTCGCACGTAGCCCCTCACGCAGGCCGCCTGCAGCCCCTCCACTTTCCCTACCTTTGCGACGTGACACCGGAAGGACTCCGCCTCCCGCAGCCAGAGGCTGCTGCGTGCGGGCTGCGGCGGGGAGGCGGCGCAGGTGCTGGTGGCCGGGGAGAAGGGACGGCCACGGGGCTGGTGTGGCTGGTGGGGCTGGCGGGGAGGACACGGCCTGGGAGAGAACAAGGGGGGGCGGAGGGGGAGGGTTGAGGAGACAGGACCGAGAAAGCGCGGGCGGCAGGGACTGTGAGCAGCTGCATGGGTGCACCAGGGCCACTGCAGGGAAGCCATGGACAGAATCGCTGAGCACCTGCTCTGCTGAGAGACGCCCCAGACATCTTGTGTTCATTGTGATTGTTTTTATTCAGACAGCGTCTCATCTTGTAGCCCAATGGAATGGTCTGGAACTCACCATGAAGACCACACGGGGCTCCAAGTGGTGGTAATCCTCCTGCCTCAGCTTCCCAAGTGGGATTATAGACGTGACCACTAGCCTTCCTGTTTTTACACAGACTTCATAGTCCATTGTTGTAATCAGGTAATTGTCAGTTATGACCGACTGATGTCTCCTCAGATAACAACAGGAGTTGTTGCACACGAGTTTTCTCGGCAATGGGAAGGTGGAGGCAGGAAGACCACCCAGTCAAGGGCATTCTCGGCTGCCTGGCCTACAGGGGCCCCCTCCCTCTCGAGTGTGTGTGTTTGTCTATCCATCCTCAGACTTAAGTTGTGTAGAGAGTCACGTATCATGTCAAATTGACTCTGTAGCTCAGATTTACTTCTTGCTCACAGAATCGGAGTTGTAAAATAGAATTTTAGGATGTTTAAAATGAAAACTCCATTGATGACACATTTAACAGATCAGTGCTTGGAATGGAAAGAAGGAAGCGATTTTCAGTGTTGTTTTAAAATTTCTTTTACAAATTTGAATAGTCGTGAAATTGCTTTCATGCTCATTTTAATTATCCTTTTTTTTGGGGGGGGGGGGTTCGAGGCAGGGTTTCTCTGTATAAGAGCCCTGGCTGTCCTGGACTCACTTTGCAGACCAGGCTGGCCTTGAACTCACAGAGATCTGCCTGCCTCTGCCTCCCAAGTGCTGAGATTAAAGACGTGCGCCGTCACCGCCTGGCAATTATACTTTTTATAAGCAACTAAAATACCTACTTTTAAAATCTTTCAGTTAATAATGATCATGTTTGGATTCAGCTTCCTTGGTGATTTTCAGTGAAATGAAGCAAAGATTTGGCAAGACTGTTTGCGCAAAGTATCGAGTTCAAATAAGCATTTTCGTCACCAGAGAGTATTTTTGTTTTTTTTTTATTCCCGTAAGTGTATGGGTGTTTTGCTTGCAGGTATGTCTGTGTACCAGGTACATGCAGTCCCTGGAGTCCAGAAGAGGGCATGGATTCTCTGGGAGTGGAGTTAGAAATGGTTATGAGCCACCTAATTGTGTCAGTGCTGAGAATCAGCTCCAGGTCCCCTGGAAGAACAGTCAGTGCCCTTAACTACTGACCCATCTCTATCCCAAACACAGTTTTCCTTAATTATGAGCACATACAATTGTAAGCTGATATGTACTTTAAAAAATATATTTCCTGTGTGCAACTGGGTGCTCTCATTAGTAACAATGAGCTTGTAATTCTGTAGACACCCAGACTCCACACTAGTGGTTCTCAACCTGTGGGTTGTGACCCCTTTCACAGGGTCGCCTAAGACCATCAGAAGACACAGGTATTTACATTCAATACAGTAGCAAAATTAGAGTTATGAAGTGGCAAAGAAAGTAATTTTATGGTTGTGGGTCAGCACAAGATGGGGAACAGTATTAAAGGGTCACAGCATGAGGAATGCTGAGACCACTGCTCTAGAACATGCAGCTCTCTGCATGCCGCCCTCTCCTTTTCCCATAATTTTTTAGGTTAACATGAAAGTAATGGCTTTTCCTCATTGAGTCTCCATACATATGTGTTCTTGTAGTTTTTTCTTAATTCATTCTGCTCACCGGTAGAGCCTGTAGTTTTCTAAGGAAAAATTATGACTTGAATCATAAATCATTAAGTCTACCTCATTTTCATCACTGTTAGCCTTTGGGTCAAGACTGAGTATAAAGGTAGATCAGGTTCTCCTTTGCTGTTTTGGTAACTAGTAAATACAGTTTTAGCTCCATTGGAATATCATGCATGCATAACTAGCTAAAAACTAATACACTTAAATATTTTTATTGTATTTATTTACTCAGTGCTCTTGTGGGCATCAGAGGAATCAGTTCCCCTGCAGGAATAAGCCTCTCATTTTACCAGAGTTTAGCTTTTTTTTTTTTTTGGAGACAGGGTCTCCAAAATATGTATCTCTGTGTGGCCTGGAACTCGACGTGTAGACCACCCTGACCTCAAACTCACAGAGATCTGCCTGCCTCTGCCTCCCTAGAACTGGAACCAAAGGCATGAACCACTATACCCAGCAAGAATTTAACTTTCCATCTTTCATGAATAAAGCAACCAGAAATCCCCACAACTGATAAATCTCTCTCTCTCTCTTTTTTTTTTTTCATTAAATTAAGATTGGACAGAGGCGTCATGTCAGAAGAAACTGTCAGAGAATCACAGCTCTCCTTGAAGACATCTGCAGTAAGAGTGTTTGGTCTCCCTGTGTCTTGGTACTATTCTCTCTCCCACGTAAGCACGAACTGGATTTGAATAATTCCTTTATATTGTTCAATAATATTTCTCTCACTTGAGGCTGTTTTGTTTTGTGGTACTAGGGATTTGAAACTGGAGTTTGCTAGGCAGGTGTACTGCCACTGAGCTACACTCCTAGCCTCTGAGGTTTTCACACAACACAGTCAGAATGTTAGTTAAAATAGTTCATACCTACTTAAAAATTTACTTCATTTATGTGTGTATATATAATATACATATATTTCAAAAGAAGGGGGCTATTTTACTTTAAAAGTTTTCCTTATCCGGGTGTGACAACATATACTTTTAATCCTGTCTTCATCATATTTTTATATCTGCTGTACTTTACTGGTGTAATAACCTTTAGGATGTATCCACATTGTAGCACATATTGGAATTTCCTTTTCAATATGGGATTAGTATTCCATTGTATGGGTGTGTAAATTTTTGCTTGTATTTCCATCCATGAGACACTTGAGTTGTTTGCATGTTTTAGCCCACTTGAGCAATGCTTCTCTAAGCACTGAACTCTAAATAATTGCTTCAAGACTCTGCTTTTAGCCAATCATGAGGCCACACCCCGGCAGTCTCAGCACTCCAGAAGCAAATGCATGAAGACCATGAATTTAAGGACAGCCTGGGCTACAAAGGGAACTCCTGTTTTAAAAAATTAAGGGGGAAAATGGGGCTGGGGAGATGCCTCAGTTCAAGTATGAAGACCCAGATTTGATCCCCAGACTTCACAGTAGAAAACAGCTAAGCAAAAAATGCCAGGCACAGTAGGGAGCACCTGTTATCTAGACAATGGGGAGGCAGAGACAGAAGAGCCTCTGTGCATGCCCTTCAACCCTGACTGTGAGCCATCCGGTCTGGCCAGATCAGTGAGCTCCAGATTCAGTGGAGGACCGTGAGACCTGATGTTGATTCCTCCACCTGCACGCCACACGGGCACCAGAACACAGAGAAAGGAACAGAGCAGTTCTTGTTAGAATTATTTTTCAGAAGTAGAATTTGTGAATCCCACCTTAATTCCTTTCTCTTTTTTCCGGAGCTGCTGCGCTGGTTCCCTTAGCAGGTGCACTGTATGATGTCCCCACAGCCTTGCCAGTGCCTGTGGTCTTGTTTTGCTGCAGGGGCCATCCTACAGGTGCATTCTCCCCAGACCTTTCCTCTCATTCTGTGGATTGCTATATATTCTGTTGTTTGTGTCTTTTAGTTTAGTTTTAAAATATTCTTGTTTTGCCTGTATGTATATCTTGGCACTGTGTGCATGCCTTGGTCCAAAGAGACCAGAAGAGGTCATCGTCTCTAAGTTCTGCAACTGTCCAGATAGTAGGGCTCTAAAAATATTTTTGATTAATTTATGAATAAAACAACTTATTTGTTTTTTTAAATGAATGTGGTATTTAGAAATAAGTTAACTTGTGTTTGCTTATGATTCCAGACATGTTTTTAAAAACTGAGTTCAGCTTTAAGTTGGATTTAATCATTTCTGTAGTTAAAAATCTTGGTAATTGTTCAGATAGAAGATTCAGTTGCATGAATTAATCATCACTTGGTCAAGAAAAGTTCACAGTTGAATTATTTTATGTATCTGTTGACTTTTGAAACAATAATGTTAATCTCAAACTTAGATAACTTCAGAGCAGTGGGTACTATACTGTTAAATTAAAGCAGACTGGCTGGCACAGAGGCAGTCGTCTCTTCATAATGTTTATAGATAAGTAAGATCTAATTTTAGTTCCTATGCTTTGGCTTTTCGTGAAAAGATATGAGATTCTTTTAAACTATCTATTCCAGATAAAATTTTCACCAGTCGCTAAAAAGCTGTGTGTGGTAACTGCTGTCAGTGCTCTCTCTGTAATTTTCCTGGCTCATCACTTTAAAAGAAGACGTGGGAAAAAGAATGGAAAAGTATTGGCACGGGAACCAGAGCACCTCTTCCTTGAACACACTAAACGAGCAACATCAGACAAAGGTATGTGGAAACTTCAGATTAAACCTGTGGCACACAAGACAGTGTGTCATCAAAGCTATAGCAACGATCTGAAACATTAGGAAGTACTGAGCAGAAAAGACAGAGGTGTTAGGCCCACTTAGGGTCCTGCACCGAGTGATCACTGACAGTTCTCTTTTGGTACATGTGACAAGTACATCTACGTATGGTATATTGACTTAAACATTGATATGCTTCAATAATTATTTCGTGAAATTGTGGAGGGTGGAGAGATGGCACAGCTGCTAATATTGAGAACTGCTCTTGTAGAGGAACTGAGTTCCATCCCCAGCATCCACACCTGGCAGCATCAAGGGGTCTGACAATTCTGTCCTCTGAGCAACACTCATGAGCTGCCCTCGGATGCATACACACAAGATTCAAAGATAATGTAAAATATTTTGTAACAAACTGCAAAACCGTGATAATACATTCATAACAATGTATGAGAATATCATTCTAAGCCAGTACTGTGTGTTGTATGCTATCATTTGTAAAACATAGTAATTATTAAATTTGTACAAATATACTGTAATTGATTGAATTCTATCTCTGTTACCTTTATGGTGTTTGTGCTTTTCCTCTTTAGGAGACTTTTGGTTTTTTACAAAGTCTTATGTAGCTCCAGTTGGCCTCAAATTCACTGTGTACTGAGGCTGGCTTTGAATTTTGATCCTCATGGCTGCCCCTTCTAAGCACTGAGCTGATAGGTGTGCATTACCAGCATGTTCTGCATACATTTGTGTATTTCCTTATCAAAAGTTCTAGAAGAATTTCTGATCTTTAAAGAATTTGTATTCTTTTTTTTTTTTTTTTAATTTTTTTTTTAAAGATTTATTTATTATGTATACAGTGTTCTGTCTGCAGGTACATCTGCAGGCCAGAAGAGGGCACCAGATTTCATTATGGATGGTTGTGAGACACCATGTGGTTGCTGGGAATTGAACTCATGACCTCTGGAAGAGCAGCCAGTGCTCTTAACCGCTGAGCCATCTCTCCAGCCCCAGAATTTGTATTCTTTATAAGAGATATGGTACCTACTGCTGAATTGTAGCAATAAAAATAATTCCCTGAGGCAGATGAGATGACTGAGCAGGTAAAGGTGCGACTGCAAGCCTGACAGTCTGAATTTTATCCTCAGGGCCCACACGGTGGAAAGAGAATGACTCTCCAAAGTGTTGTCTGACCTCCACATGCTCTCTGTTGCACATGGGCCTGGACACATTCAAAATAAATAAAAGTGTAGTAATAGTAACAATTTCTTGACCAAGTTAGATTTTAGTATTTTATGATTTTGTTATTTATTCATCCAGCATATGCAGTGAGTCATTATTTGTTAATTACTGAACTCTTATTAGGTCTCAGTGAAGCACTGTGCTCAGCATTTTATTCAATGTGTATAATAGTCCTATGAATGAAAACTACAGTTCTGTGTTCTCATTTATGTATCTAAAATACTAACAACTAAATTACCCAAGGTCATGGTATGAAGAAGTTACCAAGGTCATATGACTTATGTGTATTGGGATTTGAAACCAGAAGGGTCTGAACTGCCCTGCTGAGAGAAGCTGGACCCGACATCTGCTGTGCACATAAGTGCACAAGCAGGTGGAGGGGCCAGAAGCACACAAGACTAAACATATTTAAGGTGGAGAAGTTGTAGTTGTAATTCAGGGAAAGAAGAGCTTACATTCTAACCTGAGAATTTGTGAGGTAGTTGCTAATATTTTTACCTGATTACAGCAAGCCATTCAAAACTGTCCTGATTAGTTAGTGTTACTCTGAGTGCGTTACTCTGTTATAAAATCTGGTTGTAGTATCACTACAAACATTAGAAATGTATATTTTAATGATGTCACACATTTAATAGTTTATATGCTTGAATAAACTGTTTAAAAGTCAGGTGCGTTCTGAATGGATATTATATAACTTGAAATTTTGCCTGGAAGTTATTGTTGGAATTGCTGACGCTTTTGATGTTGGTGTGTTTGTTTATCAGGTTCAAGTTGTTCCAGTAGTAGACAGAATTTGACCTTGTCATTAAGTTCCACCAAAGACAAAGGATCTCAATCTTGTAACTATGCTAATGGAGGACTTTTCAGCAAATACTCCGGTTCTGCCCAAAGCTTAGCCTCTGTAAGAAAAACATGCTTTATGATGATTATTATTATTACTTTTTGTTCACATATCTCTTATTAGCTTAAGTATCACATATCTTCTGCTCTTAGTATGGAAAAAGCTCAGGAGACAGTCTGGTTAAGTCTGTTTGGTGTTGCTGTTGGCTCGCAGTTTCATTGAGTAAGTGGTATGGTCCATTTGGTCCTGTGAGAACAGCTTTGATGGGGTGGTGGTTTCAGAAGTAGACGCAGGCACACTTTTCCTGACTGGTGTGTCAACTTAAGCCTATAGTTCCAACTACTGGGAGAATCGGTCTCCTTACATTGTCAAGCTTGCCTTGTACTTCCTGTGCTCAAGCCATTGAGTTGCTTCGGCCTACTAAGTAGCTCGGACTGCTGAGTCCTAGAACATCACGGTGCCAGTGAAACCTGGAGTGCAGGCCTGTGGACTTGCAGTTCTGGGAAGCAGAACACCCTGTCTGAAGCGCTGGCTCACTGGCTTCAGGGGCATTTTCTCCAGTGAGTGGTAAAGCTGCTTTTCTTAGCAGAAGTAGCTGTGGGGAGCTTCAATCACTGCTTCACTTGCTCAGCCAGCCTTTCCATTCCTCCATTAAGGCTGTGAAACAGGCAATAAATACTCAAATTAGGGTCACAACACAGAAGACAGGAGCTGTCTAGGTCCACAAAACTTGACCAATGGGCTTTTTGTAACAATACTGATTTATCTTCAAAATATTGTTCTATTTGTATATTTTGAACAACCACACCAGAATAGTTAAGAGTCACATGAGGACTAAATTTGAATATAATCAGAATTATTTCTTCAGATAGAATTTACCCAGACTATGATTATATGGCATATGTAAATCATTGGTAAATATGCAATACAAGAGCAGGTTTGGCATGTAGCTCAGGATAGTGTTTACTATCATGTATGAAACCCTGGGTTCCAGCTCTAGCACTGCATAAGACCAGGTGTGATGGTACACACCTGTAATCCCAGTGCTTGGGAGGAACAGGCAGAAAGATGAGAAATTCAGGTTCATCCTTGGCTATATTGGAGATGTACACATGCATGTGTGTATGTGCACACACGTGTAAGAGATTTGAACTATTTTCCATCGGTCTTCGCTTCAGGTCCAGAGTGTTAACTCCTGTCATAGCTGTGCTTGTGGAAATTCTAATTCCAGGGACAAAGCAGATGAGGATGACATTAAACTTGTTAACATTCCTGTGACTACTCCTGAGAACTTGTACTTGATGGGTAGGTATACCACTTCAGAGTCCTAAGATGCTATCATCAGGTTTAACTTGGAGGTAAAGGGAGAGTGTGCTGGGGCTGGGGAGGCACTCATTGGCAAAAGAGTTTGCTTGGCTTGCTCAGTGTCCTGGGTTTGATTCCAAGCACTGTGGAGGATAAAAAAAACAAAGCCACAAACAGTGATTTCTTCCAAGAGAATCAACTGTCATTTTAAAATGGCCTGTGTCTGTCGAATCTATCCTGTATTCCATCACTAGCTGTACTGGTTTCTCAAGAGTGATGTAAAAAATTACCATAAACACAGAGGCTTAAGAAAACAGCTGTTTGTTCTGTAACCAGAAGCCCGAAGTCACTGTACTGACGAATCAAGTACTGATCAGAAATCCGGGTGTCCACTCAGCCATGTTTCTCTTGGAGACCTATGGGAGGATTCAGTCCTTTCCTCTTCCCAGCATTCCTTGGGCTTATGGCCATATCCCTCTCAATCCTCATATCCCATTCTCTTCTGTGTGTCCTATCTGCCCAAACCTCTCCATTGTACTTGAAATTCAAGTTACCAAATACCCAGTGGACCAGATATTCTAAAATTACATCCTGAGGGCATTCTGATCTCAGTGGCTTCTTCAAAGACCCTGAAGATGTACTTTTAAACTATTCATTTATTGTTGTATTAATGACTTTGCCTTCCTTACAACCCACTGACCTGAGGCATGGGAGAAAAAAGGTTAGTGGAGACAGAGAGTGCAAACTTCCTTAGACATAAGTCCTTGGGGCGATTTGTCAGGATTCAGCAGTCCAGCTAAACAGCATACGCAGGAACAGGTACCATCAGCAACACGAACCTGCAGCAGTTTGGGGGAGGTCTAGAAGGGACAGCAGCATCGGCAGTGGCTCCAGTATTGGCAGCAGTGATGACAGCAATTGCTGCACCAACTGGGGCTGAGGTATTTTTCAGCCCCACCTTGTAGGCCTAACTTTTAAACTATTTATTAATATTTCTAAACATCTACCAACCCACCAACCCATGGCACATTAGAAAGGATATAAAAACAATCACATTCTCAGGCTCCTTGAGGTTCCTTGAGGCGAACTGGTCAGAAGTCCATCCAAATCACCATACACAGGGAACACAGCAATCAGCAGCTGCTGCAGTGGGCACCCAGCTCTGGCATTGGGATGGCTTCTGCCTCACTTCTGCTTGGGGTTGAGGCCTCCTCTGTACATCAGAGACTGCTAGACTTACATGGGGCAGGTGCCACACTCCACTGAAGACCCCGGTGGTAGCCACCACCTCTCTTCAGACTGTCCAACTTTTCTGACCTCTGGGCGGGTCCTGCATCACAGCCCCTTCTGTCCACCTGAGCATGCTGCCTCGGGCCAGTACTGTCACTTGAGGCTGTGGTCTCTTCTTTGCCCGTTGGCCCAGGTTCAGGCCGTTGGCACCCCTCCACTTGGCACCACAGTCTCTGGGCAGGTCTCAGGTTGTGACTTTGGCTATGCCCAACCTCAGCTCCACCCAACCTCGGCTAGAATCTTTTTAGAGTCTTTCGAAGTGAGGCAGCAATGAGCAGTGATGTGAAACAATGCCAAGTAAAAAGCCCCCTTGAGTTTCCCAGGCCTTCCTTTTTTATCCACTCTCTTATTATACATCAGGATGTTTTCTCATTGGTCAGCCTTATGCCCTCCTCCTGGGGCACAGAGGTGCTAGCAGGTGTTCCCCACAGGTGCTGCCAGGTGTTCCCCACAGGTACAAGTCTTTAGGCTTTTTTTTAACATTTATTTATTAATTCAAGTTACATCTCAATCACAGTTTAGGCTGTTTGTACACTGCTTTTATGAGTGTTTTTCAGAAGTCCTTACATACTCATTCAACATAACTGTGTTTCCAAAGAAATCCAGGCCTCCACCACACCACCTGGGCTGTGATCTTCAGCAGCAAAGGCAGCAGTTAAGTTTAAGTCTTAGAAGAAGCAAGTCTTAAAGTATTGTCTGGAATATTTTGAAGTGAAGCAGTGATGAGAAGTCATGCCAAGAAAAAGCCCCTCTGTGTTTCTGGGGTTTCTATTTGTACCTCCTAAACATCCGCACAAGGATGTTTTCTAATTGGCCAATAGCATGTCCCCAGCAAAAGGTGCTTTCCTGTTGACCAACATCATGCACTCTCCAGGGAGTCCATCCATCAAAAAATGTTTTCCAACAAAAAGCACATTCTCTGCATGTGACAGTTTCCAGCTGGCAAGACATCGCACGCCCTTCCATCAGGATGTTTTTCATGTCCCTCTCACAACTCTGTTTTTTAGCAGTGGATAAAGCACCCCTGGCATCCCATACTTGAGACCAAAACAGAAAACACCTTCATTCAACAGAACTGTGTTTTTAAAGAAATCAAAACTTTCACCACAGACCCCTTATGAAAGAATCCAGGTTTCATATACTAAGACGTGATGTTTTAGGGTGCCTTTATTCTGCCTAGTATGCTAACCAGCTCTAATCTGTTGACTCTTGACTAGTGAAGTTACCAGAATCTGATTTACTTGGTCTCTTTTGTCTAGATATCATTTATGTTCTATATCCAGAAAAATCACTAAGCAGGAAGAAAACCTGTACTCTTGGCCTCATGAGCACAGATGATTTGGAGCTGACTGCAGTGCTGGGGATCAGCTGCTGTGCCTGATGTGCATGGGGTCATTTAGCATGCCTCTCGTCTTGTGTCAAGCTACATTCCCTTCAGCAGACATTCATACTAGATACAAAATGCTCCCCAAATCCACGTGTGGCCTGGTCAGCAAGCAAGGAAGGCAGTGATCTAGCACAGAGCTGTTTGCTTCTGAGTGTTTTCCCACTCTGGGGATTTTCCCACTCTGGGGACAGTCAGGCTGCATGTCCCCTGTTCCCATTGTAGCTACTTCTGGGAAGCAGTATTGAACCCAGGTTGGTCATGGAACCACCTGCTGGTCCCTGGTTCGTCACATCCTTTGCTGTTGCTTTAGACAAGATCTCACTATGTAAATCTGGTTCTCCTGGAACTCTCTCTTCAGACCAGGCTGACCTCAAACTCACATCCACCTGCCTCGGCCTCCCAAGTGCTGGTATTAAAGACGTGCCCCACTAGTTAGTTAAATCTTCCAGCCTCACAGAAGTTCTCATTACATTGCCAGAGAGCAACCAGATTCTTTTGTCAGAATGTAAACTCAGTAGCCCTCTGCACAGTTCCCAATAGAGTCCTTCCACAGTTCCTCCACAGTGGCCCATTAAGCTCTGCTTAGAGCATCCTAGGGCTTCTTTCAGCTGTGGCTATAAACACATTCCTCCTGTGAGCCTGCAAGTGACATCATGCTATGGCAATATCCCCTCTGTATATTCAGCTTTCTTTCCACTTTCTGTTTTTGTTTCTTACGTGTTGAGGAGGCATGGCTTTGCACATTTACAGTGAGTCATTCTGCTCTTAATTTTTAGGTATGGAATTATTTGAAGAGGCGTTGCGTCGATGGGAACAAGCTCTGACCTTTCGCAACAGACAGGCTGAAGATGAAGCCTGCAGCTCTGTTAAACTGGGAGCCGGGGATGCCATTGCAGAGGAGGGCATGGACGTAAGGATGATCTGCTGAGGAGTGGGCCTCCGAGTGTTGAAGAGCCTTTTCTGTGGCAGATGACACAAGTTGTTTGTTTTCCCAGTTTGGGACTGTGTGAGATACTTGTGAGGTTTTTGTTTTGATTTATTTGTGAGAGGGTCTTGCTATGTAGCCCCAGCTGATTTGGGACCAGGCTGGTCTGAAAGAAACATGCAGAGACTGTCTGCCTCTGCTTCCTTCCCCAGTGCTGGAATCCTGTTGTATTAAGCCCCAGAACTTTAACTCTGGTGAAGAGGCCTGAGACCCAGGGCAGCATTTATGCCCATAAAATAAATACACCAAGACCTTTCAATGATTCGGTGCTTGGGCCTTAGCTGTGCAGACTCTCAACTAGCTCTTCTAAGTTAACTAGACTACTAGTCCCAACCAGCCACATGGTTATCTATACCTTCTGAGCCCACAATACATCTCTTAGGGTCAGAGTTAGGGTTTAAGGTTAAGGTTAGAGTTCTGGTGGAAAGAGAGCGTCTTCTGTCTCTCCCCAGAGTTTCTTTCTTCCTCCTAGGAGGTCCCACCTTTCTATTCTCTCTCTGCCCAGCTAAGGCCATCAGCAACTTTTACTATCCAATCAGGGAATGCCTCAGATAGGGCAGTAGCCAGATCTCAGAGCATTGAAATCAGCATTTGAAAACCAAGCATACGTCCTTTCTCCAACAGAATCCTGCCCAGCATGAGGTACTTCTTTCTGGGCATTCCCTATTCAAGCTTTTAAGCATTTTTGATTTTTTAAAAATTATGCAGATGTCTTACCTGCATGTATAGATGCATACCATGAGGGCTGGCTGCCTGCTGAGGTCAGAAGAGGATGTTGAGTCCTCTGGGGCTAGAGTTGCAAACAGTGAACTCCCATGCAGGTGTTGAGAATCAAACCCAGGTCCTCTACTAAAGCAATAAGTGGTCTTAACTGCTGAGCCAACTTTCCAACTCCTAGCCTTCAAATTTTCTGACTTTCTAAGAATATGTAGAAGCAGCAGATGGAATTGATTGCTATTGTTTTTGTAATACAGAGGTGGAACTGGGTCTTTATTTATCATTTCAGAATTGGAGAGCATTGCTGAGTCAGAAACCCAGGGCAAGGAGCCCTAAATCTAATTTAGCAAATCCTGTAGATGGTTCTTCCACATGCTCATCTGAAAACTCTTAGTCTACTTAAGTGATCAGTCAGGACCAGTTCTTCCTCTCTATTACAAAAACATCAGGTATGGCTGGGATTTTGTGACTAGGTACAGCTGCCCGCACCTTTAATTCCATCGTCAGCCCTGTCTACATACTGAGTTTCTCTTTCAAATACACCGTTAACATTGAATGTAATAGTTGCTGTGTTTTACTATTATTTTTTCTGTCTTTGTAGGATATTATTAGTTTGGAGTTCATCCATAAACTTGAAGCTCTGCTGCAAAGAGCATATCGTCTCCAAGAGGAGTTTGAAGCTACCCTTGGGGGATCTGACCCTAACTCCCTTGCAAACGATACTGGTAAGGTGAATGCTTCATGTGATTTTCTGAAGCATATGGTTTTTTCTTTTATATTTATAAGTCATTTGCTTAAGTGTCATATGTATTGTTAGAAATGCTTTAGGACATGTCCAAGGGGAAAAAGTATCTGCTGTATCCCTGGGTAGCCTGGCTCACTGTACAGACCAGGCCTGGAACTCAGAACTGCCTTGGCTGCTCATGCACAAGATTAAAGGTGTGAGAATTTATAGGGTTTGGAAGGAAGGTTGATTTAACATTGTTTCTGTAAATCCCTCTTAAGATCAAAATGATGGGATGAGTGGGCTGGGCTAGACATCGTAGTGGTTTCGAGCACTTGTTCTTGCAGAGAACTCAGGTTTTGTTCTGAGCACCCACATGGCAACTTACAACTCCCAGTCACAGAGGATCTGACAGCTGCCTCTGACTTTTTCTTTTTTGTTTTTTTCGAGACAGTTTCTTGTGTAGCCCTGTCTGTCCTGGAACTCACTCTGTAGATGAGGCTGGCCTGTGAGGCATGTAAGGGGCCCTTGGAGGCCAGAAGAGGGGATCAGATCCCCTGGGACACAGCCACAGAAGGCTGTGAGCCACCATGTGGGTGCTGGGAATGGAACCTGGGCACTCTGCAAGAGCAGCAAGTTCTTCCAACTTCTGAACCATCTGGACAACCCCTCCTTTGTCTTTTGAGGCAGGCTTTCCCCTTACAGCTTTGGATGGTCTGACAATCACAATGTAGACCAGGCTAGCCTCAAACTTTCAGTGATGTGATGTCTCTCCTGAGTGCTGAGATCACAGGTATTGGCAACACCTGGCTTGTAGAAAGAGTGCATCTCACCATAGTTTAACTCTAGAACAACAGAGGAAGCTGATCTGTTTACCTGAGGCAGATGGAGCCAGAAGTGTGTGCTGTAGACTGTGTGTGAGAAGACTTCCTCTGATGCATTATCTTTGCTATCTGTCTGTGTAATAACTGAAAGTATACACGGTGGACTCTCACCACATGGATCCATACCCCATCATTATCATTTATTTAGCTGTATGGCGGTATCACTTTTCCAGGCCTCAGAATCCTCATCTGCAAAATGGGCACATACTCTGTACATATTGTATAAGCTTCGAGGCTATGTGTGAAGTTCTAGGACAGAGTGACATTGATTAGGTTGGAATTTGGAACTTACCGGCTCTCAAGATGATCACCATTTACCTTTAGAAACTTACCTTTAGAGGCTTTTGAGAAGAAGTGGGAAGGTTTTGTTTATTTGTAAAGACAGGGTCTAACTCATCCCAGGCTGTGTAATGAGGCTGTCTTTGAACTTCTGATCCTCGTGCTTCTGTCTCCTAGTGGTTTTCACTACTGTGCCTGGCATATGTGGTGCAGCTATTGAACATAGGACTTTATGCAAACACTACCCACTGAGCTATATGCTCAGCCATTTTGACATTTTGTTTTGGTTCTGTTTTTTTTGGGGGGGGGTTTCATGTAGGCTAGGAGTTACCAAGTTCTAGTCCACTTGCCTGGTCCTATATGTGCTGGTTTTAAGGTAATCTTTACATTTTTTTGGCACTTGTTTATGGACAGGTTCTCACTGTGTCACTCAGGACGGTCTTGAGTTCTTGGGCTCATGTGACTATCCTGCCTGAGCCTTTTGATCAGCTGAGGCTGCAAACCCATAGCATTGTTGGAGATGGAAGGCACTCCACGCATCCTGAGCTAGAAGTTGTGACTATCACAGTGGTGGACACTGGGGATTATATTAGTTTCTGAAACATTGCTAGTGGCTGAGCTAGGGTTAACCAAATTTCCACACTCCTCTTCCTTGGTGTCGGACTCTCTCCTTGCAAGCCTGCCTGCCTACATTTGTTTCTAAAGTGTACATATCCCATTTGGCTTTCTTGGTAAACTGCCAGGTCTGAATTTTTCTAAATTGTGAAGTTTTTACAGATTTAGACTTGATTTCTGTTGTCTTATCACTTGCACTTGGGTAAACGTCACATGATCATCAGGGCTGCCCTCCACACCTTTAGGAACAGTCTAAAATGGACAGCGAGAATGGAGGCACAAGGCTTTCTGGTTTCTTTAGGTCACAAAGAATTCTTGTTTTGTTTTGAGACACAATTTCTCCATGTATCCCTGGCTAGCCTGAAGCTTGCCATTTAGACCAGAACAGCCCTGAACTCACAGAAATCTACCTGTCTCTACTTCTAGAGTGCTGGATTTAAGGTGTGTGCCACCACCTCCAGCAGGTCACAAGGAATTCTTAAGTTTGGCCTACAAGACTCAGTGGGTAAGGATTCCTGCAGCCAAACCTGACAGCTCAGCTTCAGTCCCAGAACCCACTCATGGGATGAGAGAACTCATTCCCACAGTTGCCCTGAGCCCTCCATATGTCCTAAACACCACACTGAATGGACCAGAAAGCTAACCTATTAAAGGTCCTTTTCCTTTCCCATTTCCTCTTTCCTCCCAGCATTCATGCAGTTTGACGCTTCCAAAAACTATAAAATTATTAGGTAAAGATTTAAAGCTTTGTCAAAAAAGTTTTCAAATTGAAGAAGTTCAAGCCTTAGAACCCTAATTTCAACTTCACATGACATTGCTTCCTTTCCTAACTGCAGGCCCCACTGTGTCCCATGCTCCCAAGTTCTGAACAGCACCCTAGAAGTCTAAAACACACACTAAATCGATCAGTCAATCAATCAATGTAATTCTTTTTTTAAAATGGAGCTTAGAACAAACCTTTAAAAAATAAGAATTCTTGGTAGGGCATGATGGCACATGCCTTTAATCCCACCACTCGTAAGGCAGAGGCAATCAGATCTCTCTGAGTTAGAGGCCAGCCTGTCTATAAAGCAAGTCCAGAATGGCCATGGCTATTACACAAAGAAATGCTGTCTCAAAAAGCCAAAATAAATAAATAAATAGTTAAATAAAATAAAAAATGAAAATTCTTAAGACATTTTGTATATTTCAGGGATTCAAGATGACTCTTTTCAACATACACAACATTTTTATATAAACATAATAGATGTGTTAGTAGTTTTGCCCCTGAATATATATAGTTTTATATGCTGACAGTGTGTCAAAACTGTTGAGAAAAGACTATGTTAATTTCTTTTTTGTTGCTGGACAAAATACCTGGCAGAAGCAAGTTAAGGAAGAATTTGTTTTAGATCACATTTTGAGGGTACATGGCCCCAGGAGCATGAAAGAAGTAATCAAAATGCATTTTTAGGCAGGAAGTAGGACGTTAAATGAAGGAAGATAATGGTATTTAGCTCAGTTTCTCTTTTTATTCAGTTGGGGATGCTGGTCGTCAGAGTGGCTAACCTTTAGCATGATCTTCTTACCTCCTTTAGCTAGTTTAGAAACCACATCAGAGACATGCTCAGAGGTTTGTCTCGAAGGTGATTCTAGATCCTGTCAGCTGACAATCAGTATTAGCCAGCACACGACACTGCCTTGTTCAATGAGCTACATACCCAACATAACATACTCTTGTTTTGCATATTTTCACCTTGAGCTCTAATGAGGCCATGGGCTTATTTATTATACTGAAATATAAGTCCTGCTGAAATGTAAGTGTATTTATCCACTTGGGAGTTAGTGAAGCGTAGGCTCCTTTTGAAAGGAGGCCAACATGCGATCATATCATTTGGAACCTGTGAGGATTAAGCAGGTCATAGTTGATTGACACTCACCAGCCTCAGCTTTGGAGAGGAGATCATGGGTGTCAGGGTTTTTTGACAGTAGTGGGATCTTCTTGGACTAATTTAAAATTCAGAGGTTCAACAGGAACTGTATTTGTACATTTGTGTTATATATACAACAATTATTTCCCAACTTAATACTATGAATGAGATTATTTTTATGTGTACATATATATGTGTGTCTG
Source organism: Lophiomys imhausi (assembly GCA_907164525.1). Lineage (NCBI taxonomy): Eukaryota > Metazoa > Chordata > Mammalia > Rodentia > Muridae > Lophiomys > Lophiomys imhausi. Next base: position 2,092,750 of record CAJQZJ010032781.1, read on the forward strand.
AGGTATGTATGTATGTATAACCCCTTGGAACTGGAATTACAGATGGCTACCAGCCACTATTTAAGTGCTGGGAACTGAGCCCAGGGTCTGTGCTTGCAAGAACAGCATTCATCCTAATCACAGAACCATCACTCATGCCATGTTTCTTTTTAGATAACTATGTTTATTGAGAAACGATACCTGTGCTAAGCATTCTGCCACTGAGCAACATCCCAAGCTCCTAGAGCCCTGAGCATCCTAGACAACCTCTAGCCCCTTATTTTGTGTTTTTAAAAATATACTTAAGGGCTGGAGAGATGAGTTAGTGGTCAAGAACACTGACTGCTCTTCCAGAGGACCCAAGTTCACTTTCCAGCAACCACATGATGGCTGATAACTGTCTGTGACTCCCATTTCCACAAGATCCAATGCCCACTCCTTGCCTGTGAGGGCACCAGCCATGCATGTGGTGCACAGATGTACATGCAGGCAAGAACAGGCACATAAAATAAGTAAAACATACTTAACCCAGATATGGTGGTTCATACCTTTAATCTTAGTTCTCACAGATATAGAGACAAGCAGATATCTGAATTTTGAGGCCAGCCTAATCTACATAACAAGTTCTAAGCCAGTCAAGAACTACATGATAAGACCCTGTCTCAAACAACAACAAAACTTTGCATCAGATTTTATTATAATAATTTGTTGTGCATTAAAAATATGCTTGAGGGGCTGGAGAGATGGTTCAGTGGTTAACTGGCTTGACCACTCAAGAGTTCTTCCAGAGGATGCAGGTTCAATTCCCAGATGGCTGCTAACAACCCTCTGTAAATTCAGTCCCAGGGGATCTGATGTCCTCTTTTGGTCTTTAAGTCATTAAGCATGCAAATGGTACACAGACGTGCTTTCAGGCACGTAAAATAAATATTTTTACAAAATGTTTGAGGGGCTGGGGAGATGGCTCACCAGTTAAAAGCACTTGCTGCTCATGGAGACAACTCTGATTTTGTTTCCAGCACCCACATGGAGGCTGACAACCATCTCTAACTCTAGTTCCAGAAGACTGAACACTCTTCTGGCCTGCAGGCACTACATGCATGTGCTGCACAGATTTACATGCAGG
>CAJQZJ010032781.1:2109113-2122429 GCA_907164525.1 Lophiomys imhausi
AGACTATCCTATTTCCTGACTCCGGAAGTGTTGCTGTTTTCCCCTTCTTATACTTTTCGGTATGGCACTCTGAACATCTCTCTCTCTCTCCCTATCTCTCCCTCCCCAGCTGCTCACAGGCTTGCACCATGAAGCCTGCCTACTTTTTTACTTCCAGCTCAGAAAACATGCCTGGTTTTCTTGTATTCTTTTCCCCACTGCTAGTTGTTCCAGCTTGCTTGCCTTGTTCTTTTTCTCTCAAACTCTGTCAAAATTGCCCTTTTCTTTCATTTTTAAAAAATGTATTGACTCATACTTTATTAACTGACTCATTTCCCCTGCTCTTGAGTAGTAGTAATGTTTTCCAACCCCTTTTCTTATAAGCTGTATTGGACAATGTGGTGAGGCCTCTTGTAACTTCCTCCCAGCCTTACCTGTGCAGCTATTGAGACCCCTGTCTCATAGTCTAGCCCAGGAGAGTGAGCTCAGGTTCTGCCTAGCAGTGACAAGCTTGCAGGCAGACTTGCTGCAAGTCCTGGAGCACAGGCAAAGCTGTGCACTTACTAGTTCGTTACAATTACACTGTGTTTCCTAGCTGCATAGTTTCCTTAGCTTTTCAGTGTTAGCCACATTGCACTTCTCACAGGGAGAAGCAACTTACAGTGCAAGCAGAGAGAATACTTTGCAGGACAGACTTCAGTTTGCATGCCTAGTGCCCATGTAGAAATGTTGGCATGGACCTGTAATCTCAGCTCTGGGATGGTAGAGACAAACAGACTCCTGAAGCTCATTGGCTAGCCTTCCTAGCTGAATTTGGGAACTTCATGTTCAATGAGAGACCCCCAATCAACAAATAAGATGCTCTAAACAGGGTACTTAGACCACTCCCTCTAAGGCTCAGGAAACATTACACCTGACAGAGCAGAACAAATGTAAGAGCTGTAAGAGAGATGTGAAATGCTGGTCAGGCATGACACAGCCATTGCAAACATGATCTCACAGCAGTTGTGTTTGCCCACAGTGGGTCTGCAGACTGGGCCAGTCAACCACCAATCATGGATGGGAGGGGCTGATGGGACCCTTTCCCTCCCTGCTGAACTGTTGGCAACCAATTGATTCTGGGTAAGGCACAGTTATTGCCTTCCATTGCGTACCACATGGTGAGTTCACAAGGCTCCAACACGTGCCCACACAGATGGCCCTGGTTAAAAACAGTGGATCACAAAACCGAAAAGGAGGATGGGGCATGAATGTGGGAAAGGGAACTGTAGGAAGGAAGGGAGATAAAAGCAAACAGAACGCACTAGGTATGTGCATGAACTTATCAAAGAACAAATGTAATGGACACTAATAATAATAAAAAAGGTGGAGAATAACTTCCAAAGACACCTGCCATCAACTTCCGGTCTCCATATCTAAGCTTCTGCATATGCTTGCTTAGGAGTATACACACACACACACACAAACACACACACATACACACACACATACACACACACACACACACAAACACACACACAAACACACACATACACACACACACACATACACACACACACACACACATACACACACACACACACACATACACACACACATCTAAGCTTCTGCATATGCTTGCTTAGGAGTATACACACACACACACACACACACACACACACACACATCTAAGCTTCTGCATATGCTTGCTTAGGAGTATACACACACACACACACACACACACACACACTGCGTGCAAAAGAATTTCAGCAGAGTAGTTAATATAGTTCTACCTCTCTTTAATCCTGTGATGAGAAAATGCCTTCACATTAGCCAAGTCAGGGAAGGGTGCTTTCCTCAGGCACTGCACTTTTGGTTCTTTTCAATGCCTGATGACACCAGCATTTGGAAGGCAGGGGTAGGAAGACCAAAATTTGGAGGCCAGTATGGACTATTTAGGGAGACTGTGTCAAAAGAAACCCTCAAGCAATCCGCCTTGCTGCCTTCACACAACATGGATTCCTGAACCTGATCTAGACCTGCTAGAGGGAACCTTTGGGTTGAAACTGTGAAACTGGTATTTCAGAGTTTAGCAGATGATTTATTTTTAACGCAGGTGATTTTTACATGTACTTGGATAGATAAGGTGACATTAAGATTTTCTGGTCTGTGCTGGACAATGTGACATGTACTTTTGATACAACAATTGGAAGGAAGAGAGAGGTAGAAGCCTGTGAGTTTGAGACAAGCCTGGTTGCTCTACATAGTGAATTCTGGGCTAGCTAGGGCTACATAGCCAACCTATTTCAAAAAAAAAGGAGGAGGTGGATTTGCTGGCTACAGGATGGCTCAGAGAATATGGGTGCTAACTGCCAAGCCTGATATCTGAATTCAAGCCAATCTGAATTCAATCCCTGGAGCCCACATGCTATATAAAGAAGAGAGAATTGAACTCCCACAAGTTGTCCTCTGACACCCACATGCACAAATACACAAGCCATAAATAAATGTAAAAGAAGTAAATGAATAAGTTTGCAATTATTTGTTGAACTGTTTACCATGTACATTTTGTGTTACGTGATTCAAATGAAATAGTACTAGGCCAGGTCTTCAGCCTTCCTCATATTAAACAATTGGAGAGTAATACAGTGTATTTTTAATATTGATTCAGAGCCAAAGCTCCCTCCAGAGCAGACCCCTTAGCTTCCTGTCCCTGCCTGACTTTCCGTATCTTGTAACTAACTGTAGCTTGTCCACTAAGAGCCCAAGATAAAGAACTTGAAAATAAACAGATGTGGTTCAGAACGTTTGGGGTGTGAGTCAATTCCTGGCTTATCTACTGCTGTCCTGAGGATTTGTGGAGTTCATTTACAGACTCAAATGCCACGGATATTAAGGAGTAGATATATAGTAGTCTACATAATTGTTTTTTTTTTCTTTAATAAGTAAATAATCTTGTAAACTTTGAAAAAAGTGGTTTAAGTAGATGGTAGATTCAGAAATACAATTTTTATTCTCTATCTGTATATACATGCTAAGTATAACAACTTTCATATATACCAAATCTACAATAAAAATATGTTTATATTTTACAATAAATAGAAATTTTTATCCTTATTATTTTGTTATCTTTGATGTATTTTGATAGAAACTACTTTTTAGTTGGTCACAAAAGCTGTGTGATTGGTAGACTATGGGATTAAAACCTGACACCAAAGGATGACGTCCACTTTGGGAAGGAGGCTTCTGTCTGTTACCATCATGTACATAAGCTTGTGTGACATCTGTCACACTCTGTGTGTCAGTTTACGCTTTGGTGGTGTGTTGTGTGGTTTTTTATAGCAGGTTGTTTCAGTGGTCCTTTATTTTAAGGGAGTGATATGAATGGTAGGCCTTAGTCATAGCCTCATCTCTAAAGATTCAGACTAAGATTCACATAAAATATTCAGGAATTAGTATTGATCCTTTTTTTTTTTTTTTTGGTTTTTTTTTTTTTTTGGTTTTTCGAGACAGGGTTTCTCTGAATATCTCTGGCTGTCCTGGACTCGCTTTGTAGACCAGGCTGGCCTCGAACTCACAAAGATCCGCCTGCCTCTGCCTCCCAAGTGCTGGGATTAAAGGCGTGCGCCACCACCGCCCGGCTTGATCCTTTTTTTTTATGGTGCTGAGAATCAAATGCACTGCCTTGTATGCTATATAAGTGCTCTAACCTTGAGACATTCCAGCCCAATATGTTCTTGACTTTTGTTGGTTAGGCTGTTTGTGTAGGACCAAATTGATGGATTTAATGCCAGTTTAAAAATAAATGTGATTTACAACATATGGAGCTTGCTAATAGTTTGTGAACATTGTTTAACTGATAGAGCTTGCATGAATAAAGGTCTAGCTTATTAATCTATAGTTTCCTCTTAAAATTAATCAGACTTTATGTTTGTCTGCTTATTTTTATAAAAAGGATGTGTTGCAAAGTCAGTATTAGAAGCCATTCTAGAGCAGTGTTGGCTGTGGGTTTTTTTGGTTTCTGTTTTTTTTTTTTTTTTTTTGGCTGAGGCAAAAGATTTTGGGATTCTTTTACACTGATGTGTAGGAACAAATTTAGACCTTAAAAACAAACCAAGAATTTTTATACTTCAAAAGCATTGCTATAAAATACACATACTTTAGGTTCTAGGTCTCCTTTTGATCTATGTTTTGAGCAGAATGAACTAAGGATCTTAGACCTGGAATATGTGTTTAGAAAAACTTTTTTGTTGTATATAGTTTTTGTTATTGTTATTTGGGTTTGTTTGGCTTATTGCATAGCATAGCCTGGCCTTAAAGTCAGTATCTGAACTGGCCAGATGGCTCAGTCGGTAAAGGCACACACCTGAGCACTTGGGATCCCGGGAACCCACATGATGGAGAATGAAATCTGCATCCTATAGGTTGTCCTCTGACTTCCACTCACATGCCATGGTATATGTGCCTGTTCACATACATACATACAAACGTACATACATAATCCATACAAAAATACATACACGGGCTGGAGAGATGGCTCAGCGGTTAAGAGCACTGGCTGCTCTTCCAGAGGTCATGAGTTCAATTCCCAGCAACCACATGGTGGCTCACAACCATCCATAATGAAATATGGTGCCCTCTTCTGGCCTACAGATATACCTGCAGACAGAACACTGTATACATAATAAATAAATCTTTAAAAAAAAAAATACATACACACAACAAATTAATGTTTAAAAAAAACCCTGTCTCCTGCATGCTGGCATTACAGGGGTTTGCCAGTACACATAGCCCAAATATGTAATTTCTTTGTGTATAGAAAGCATGGCATGAATATGCTACAGGAAGCCAAGCTCTTACTACAGTTTAGTCCACTAGCATCTGGTGTTGAACAGCCACTACAGGTTACATAGCACAGCAGAGTAAACCTTGTTCCATGTTTACTCCATGTACGTTAAGGGAATATCGTGTGGGACACTGAAGAGAAGGCCTCATCGAAGGCTTGAAAACAGACAATAGGTCTGCCAGGGTGAAAAGGATATTGCTAGCAGAGAAAGCCACAGAAGAGACCTGTTCAGGCAACAAGTTGTTTGTGGGGTTTGTGAGCACCAGGTGCACACAGCAGTAAACCTAGAAGGGTGGGCTTGAGAACTCATGCAGGAACTTTGTTTCTTTAGGTGAAAATGAGCCATAGAAAATTATTTAGATATCAAGTCAAATACAGGGTGGCTGATAGAATTTCAATTTTTTATTTTTTATTTTTTTTAGGTTTTTTGAGACAGGGTTTCTCTGTATAACAGCTCTAGCTGTCCTGGACTTGCTTTGTAGACCAGGCTGGCCTGGAACTCACAAAGATCTGCCTGCCTCTGCCTCCTGAGTGCTGGGATTAAAGGCGTGCGCCACCACGCCCGGCGAATTTCAGTATTTTTATCCTTTCTTGTAGCTCCTTTTTTTAGAAGTGCTTATGTCTCTTTGAGTTTTGTATTTTGTTTTGAGATCATGTGATTTTCTCTCAGGGAAAATAATTTCTTCTAGTCTAGTACTGAGTACACAGATATCTCTTGTAGAAAACAAGAAACAGTGTAAACTGGGACCTCCTATTCAGAGGAGAGATATTTCTCTGATTTAGTAAGTAGCCAGATAGAACATTCAGAAACTCTGGATGAGCTTGGCTGCAAGCAAAAATACCTCAGCCTCTCCTCTGATCAAGTGACCCAGAGTTGATGATGTGAGACTGGCATCCTCTATTCCCGCAGAGTCACTGTGGTAGGATAACCTCCCTGAGGCTGTATTTTTAGGGAGTGATCTTAGCTGCAAACTTAAGTTATATACTCAGATCTCCAAGTATACAGAGTGCAAATCACACAACAGTTGGTAAATGTGGTTACTAGTTCCTCTCCAGTGTTAACTCTCATAATTTTAATTTCAGAGGGCATGAAAATAGCACAAAAGAAAGCTGAAGTAGTGTCATTTCTGCAGGTCGGAACAGGTTCAGACATGACCAGTACAGTCATAGTTCCTGTGGGTGTCAGAAACAAAGGGGTGCCTGATGCCTGCCTTTGTCTGTTAAGCCAAACTACATCTCCATAGCTGTGATTTATCTGCTGAGGACTTCACTCAGCCATATAAGCCTTTGCAGTGTTAGGAAAAGGTGCACAGGAGGCTAAGAGTCACCTGACTCCAGGAAGAAGTTGGCCTAATATTTGGACCAGTTTTCTGTCCTCACTTGTCCCCTTAATCAGGGCCTTTGTAATATAAAGAGCAATTGTACCTATTAAGTCTATAACTTTTTAAATGCGAATTCATTCTTAATTATATCTCATTTCAGTGTTTTTTTTTTTTAAGAAAGAGAGATAATGGTACCACCTAAAAAGTAGAAGCTCCCCCTTTCTCTGTACCACCCAGCTTATGTTGGCAGCTGTATTTCCCAGTTTGGAATCACTTGTTATATTGTGCTGGCATGGTGTGTGGAGAGCCAGATACAACTGTTATGGCAATCTGTTCTTAGACTGTGTGTGCTGTAATGGCAAGCTGTTCCTGTACATGTGTCATCATCTCATGTAGGTAAAGCTGTATGAGTCAGAACACATCCAGAACGATCAGTCTTTGGGGCCAATGGGTCTCAGTGCTGTTCTTAGCAGTACAGAGCCACATTGAAGGTTAAATCAAGAAAGTATTTCAGAACTTGGTCTTAACCTTTTTGAAATTATGTTTGACTTGTAAATTTAATTCTGTTCTTTCAAACTATATATTTTAGCATTGTAAAACCAGGATTGCGGGAGTAAAATATGGGTAGCAGAGCCTCATACAAAAGAGGATGGAGGTGGTAGCAGAAGCTAGCCTGGTCTACATAGTGAGTTCTATGCCAGCCAGGTTTACATAGCGAGACCCTGTCTCAAAACAAACAACAAACCCTCAAATACACACAAACCATCCACAAAAGAGCCACAGTAGTTTTCTAGACTGTTGATAATTTGAACAACTTAAGACTACAAAATACTTGGCAGTAGGAACTAGTCTATTTCCGATAAAACTATGGAAAGGACAAGGTCCCTAGTTGTAGTTAAGCTTGTAAAACTCTTTTGGAGACTAGCCAGCAGCTGTCAGGTGACAGTGAGACACCAGGCAAGCTCCCTTTTCTCCCTGGTGTTATGGAGCCTGCATGGACAGCGTGGTTATAAAGGAAGAGAGGCATCTCTGGAATCTCTACTGGAATCTGCAGCAGCTAAAATAGACCCAGAGCCTTCTCGGCAACAGGAATAGAATGTGCCTAGAGACAGCAGGGCTGAGACACGGAAAACCTACTTGGCTGGATCTAAGGAAATAAAGTCAGCCAAGCCTGAGGGCCAGGGTCAAGGCTGAAATGACTTCTGGTTTTCTTTTCCTTTCCTTCTTTAAAAAAAAAAAGCAATCCTTCTTTGGAAAAAACTTAAGTTAATATGTGAATTCTAAGGCGTGGAAGGAGGAAGAGGGCTCGAGTGCAGTTGGAATCTGGGCCTGCAGCATGGTAACTGAGCTGAGATTAACCACCACAGCGTCTCTCTCTCCAGAAAACATTGTCAGTATCTGTGTGAATCTTGTAAAGTTCCAGCTGACAAAGACAGACGGAAAACATTTAAGAAATGTTTAGATTTGCTTTTAAAGATTGCCAGTCAACTAACCCAACAAAAAGGCCACTCCAGTGAGAGCCAGTGTGTCAAATGGTGGCTTGTAGAATGTCACTAACATGTAATCATTGTTGTGGGTAGCTTTAAGGACTTCTAAGGTTGTTTTCAGTCATTAAAGGGCATGCGCCGTGTATTTCAGGTTTATAAATTAATTTCTCATGATTAATTTAGGTCTCAGTATTAGAAACATCAGAAATTTAACAGGGTTCTGAAAACATGTTGAAGTCTTATTATAGATCGTTGGCCATGGTTCTCATGCGTTAGGAATCACCAGCTTATAACAACAAATGAAGAATGTTAGTTTACATGAACCAACATTTAAGTGCTTTTAATGTCCTTGGTGCTCTCAAGAACTGTATAAGTTACTGGGGGACAAAAGAAGAAAATGTTCCTTGCTAAAGTTCCTTTTTCCAGCCCACAGATTGGTTTATTCTTCTGTGTTACACGCTTAGGCAATAGTTGCTGAAAAGTAGAGTTTATTAAATGCTATGCAATTATGAACTGCTAACTTTGGATGTTTATATATATTAACATTTAATTCTTATGAAATTTCGAGGTAGGTTCTATTCCTGTGTTTATGTGAGCTTATTAAGAAACAGAGAAGATAAACTCCCCCAAGGTCCTGACTTTAATACAAGCTGTGCGGCTTTCAGTTCATGAATTTAACCCCTTCAGCACTACATCATGTATCAAACGATTTGGGAGGATGTCTGAAGGGGGTGAGACTTGAGTGGGTGAATGAATAACGTGTTTCCAGGGAGCAGGAGGGCAGTATAGATGTCAAACCACTGTGGAAGAAGCCAGATGCCTGTGCAAGAATGCGTATGGTCACGTGGAAGGCAGTAACAGCAAATGCATTCTGTGCTCACTGTATACTAAGCACTGGTCCTCTACGAATTTCATCTACTCCTTTCCATAGCTCTAAGTTACTACTGTGGCTCTCACTTTACCTGGATTCTAAAGTAGCAAGTTGAGGATCAGGATAGGCCGGGCCTGCTGACTTCAAAGCTCAGGCTTCCCCTTTATGACCGGTGAGTGTTGATCACTCTCAACGAATGCAGAGGGGATTTTGGTTTTTTGTTTTATAGTAATTAGTGGAAAATAACATCAACGAGGCAGAGTAGACAATGACTATGGATGGTTTTGAAAGCTAGAGAGATTTGGTTAGGAATGGCTCTTCCATTCTAGTTACAAGAATAGAAAGATTTACGGGACATAATAGACCAGTCCTGTAAAATTTACCCATGTTAGAAAGAAAGCTCTGTGATCACCTTTAGCCTAACACTTGGGCACATGGTAGTCACTGAACATATGATGAGTTCAGTCAGAAATCTCTAAAGAACTTGCAGTCTCTTTGCTGTGTCAAAAACAGATCTGGGCATGGTATGGTGGCTCATACCTGTAAACCCAGTACTTAAAAGACTGAGGCAAGGGAATGGCTGAGAGTGTGAAGCCAGCCTTGTCTCCCTGGTAAACTTTATATCAGTCTGAGCTACAGAGTAATACCTTGATTCAGAAGGAAGAAGGAAGGAATACAAAAAGAAATATTGTTACATGTCTTCCCAGTAGAAATGTGAGCCATGAATGTGATTTTAAATTTTTAAATAGCTACATAAAAATTTAAAGACAAAGGAGAAATTAATTTAAATATTCTTTTTATAGTTAATGTATATTAGGTAGTAAATCCTTAAAATCTGTTGTGTATTACATTTGGCATATTGTATTCCATTCTAAAATTCCATGTGCTTACTGAACAGTGCTGGATACCACAGCTCTTCAGTTCTATAGTGTGGGATCGGGGTTTGACTTTTGCCACTCTGCTAACTGTATCATTGAACCGCTCTGTTCCTTGTCTTCCTAAAATATAAAATGGGAATACTAACAGTATCTAACTGAAAGTAAGTGTGGAATTAACTGAGATAATATATTAAAGCATGCAACTTGGTATCTGGAGAGCTGTGAGTATAAAATAAATACTTATTTTAATTTCACAGTTCTTTATTCTTTATTTATTCACTTTACATCCTGATCACTGCCCCCTCCCTCCTCTACTCCCAGTACCCCCCTTCCCTCCTCTTCCCCCCCCCCCCCCCCCCCCCCTCCTCCGGAGAGAGGGGGGCCCCCCCCCCCCCCCCCCCCCCCCGCACCATGCCATCCCATCCCGGCACTTCATGTCATATCAGAACTAAGTGCACCCTCTTCCACTGAGACCAGACAAGGCAGCCCAGCTAGGGGAGAGTAATCCAACAGCAAGCAATAGAGTCTGTGTCAGGGACAGCCTCTGCTCCAAATGCTAGGGGACCCACATGAGGACTAAACTGCCCATCAGCTCCATAAGTGTAGGGGGCCTACCAGTCCAAGAACACTCTTAGGTTGGTGCTTCAGTCTCTCTGAGCCCCCATGGGCCTAGGCTAGTTGACTCTGTTGGTCTTGTGGAGTTCTTGTCCCCTTCTGATCCCTCTATTCTTCCTCCAGCTCTACCACAAGATTCCCAGATCTCTGCTAATGTTAGGCTGTGTGTCTCAGCATCTGTTTCGATCCACTGCTAGGTGGGGCCTCTCAGAGGACAGTTAGCTAGGCTCATGTCTGCAAGCATAGAAGAGTATCTTTAATAGTGTCAGGGGTTGGCTCTCTCCCAGGGGTGGGTCTACACTGGGCCAGTCATTGATTGGTCATTTCTTCAAACTCTACTACATCTTTATCCCTACACATCTTGTAGGCAGGGTAAATTTTGGGTCAAATTTCAGTGGAGGTTGGTGCCCCCTCCCTCCACTGAAATTCCTGCCTGTCTATAGTGGGTGACCACTTCCGTCTCCATATCCCCCACTGCTAGGAGTCTCAGCTAGAGTCACCACATATCTCCCTGGAACCTGCCCATTACAGGTCTCCAGCTTGTCCTAGAGATCTCATCCCCCACACCTCCAGCTCCCCTTCTCTCTCCCAGCCCTACCACCCCCACCCCCACTTCCCAGCACTTGATCCCTACCCTCATTCCCCCCGCACCCCATTTTCCACGCAAATCCCTCTCATCATCTGCTTCCAATGTCTATTTTGTTTCCCCTCCTGAGTGAGAGTCAAGCATCCTCCCATGGGCCCTCCTTGTTACTGAGCTTCATTCAGTCTCTGGGTTGTAGTATGGTTACCTGTACTTTATGGCTAATGTCAGCTTATAAGTAAGTACATACCATGTCTTTGTGGGTCTTGGTTACCTCATTTGGGATGATACTTTCTAGTTCCATTCATTTGCCTGCAAATTACATGATTTCCTTTTTTTTTATAGTTGAATAGTATTTCATTTTCTAAATGTAACTCATTTTCTTTATCCATTCTTCGGTTGAGGGACATCTAGATTATTTCCAGTTTCTGGCTATTATGAATAAAACTGCTATTATATTATATTGCTATAGTTGAGCAAGTGTCCCTGTGTTATGGTGGGGCATCTTTTAGATATATGCCCAGGAGTAGTATAGCCGAGTACCACCCTCCCATCCTCTTCCCCCACTGTCCCCTCCCCTTCTTCTCAGAGAAGAGAGGTAGAAGTATTCCCAATTTTCTGAGAAAGCACCAAATTGATTTCCAGTTGTATAAGTTTGCACTCCCACCAGCAATGGAGGAGGGTTCCCCTTTCTCCACACCCTCGCCAGCATGTGCTGTCTCTTGAGTTTTTGATCTTAGCCATTCTGACAGGTGTGAGTTGAAATCTCAGGGTCTTTTATTGTTATCTTTTCTTTTGTGATTCTCCTTCTTAAGAATATTTTCTTGTTTTTCTTAAACATTCCCACTTAAAGAGGGTGTGATTGTCTGTACCTCCAAGTCATAGCAAGTGGTAGCTGTCCCAGCTACATGAGAGACTATGACACCATCTAAAATCAATAAAAAGATAATAGATTATCATTCTCACTTAAAATCCTAAACACAGCACCAAAGAGTAAAGTGAAGAAGGGACAGCTCAGGGAACTTCCTGGGAACATGCCTTCACCACTGCCATTAGTTCACAGCGTGTAGATAAGTTATTTTCAGTTTGCTTTTGCACTTAACTGACTAATCAGGTCTTGATATTTTTGTCTTTGCTTTTTCTAGACACTTCCTCAATCATAGAATACAATTAATGTGTGATTGTCAGCTTCATTGGCAACACTAGAACACAGACAGTCTTTATCTTATCTCATATTCTCCCAGCTCTGAAACTTCTTTCTGCTCCCAGGCATTTGAGGGCCAAAATATATGATCAGTATTTTCTTTTCTTTACTAATACTTAAACTTAAAGAGTGTTCAACTTTTGAGATTATGAAATAACATTATTTTCTACAAATGGGTAGGGCCATACTCATAATTATTATGGGATTCATGTGGCCTGCAGGCAGCTGATTGAACATGCCTCCAGAAGAAAGAGCAAATCAAAAAGTACATTTTATAATAGATTCTGAGTACCATTTCAATCAAAAAAAAATGTTGCCAACTCCCCACTTTTCCACCCCCAGTCAGTGCCCTGTTCGCCCCCACAGACCTGACCACTGTCTTGTTGATGGCAGCACAGGTGACTTTTAGCTTCCACTGCAGCCTGACAGACAGCAGGGAGCCCTGATCAGTGCAGCTTCTCTGTCTGTGAGCTTTTTTTTATTGTTTGCTGTTGTTGTTAAGACAGGTTTTTATGTAGGTCAGGATGGCTGCAAATGTACTATGTAGCTGAGGATGACCCTGAACTCCTGGTTCTGGTGCCTCTGCCTCCTAGCTGACGGGATGGCAGGAGAGCATTGTCATGCTCAGGAGTTGTGTGCTTTGTATGAATGAAGTCATGCGTGTAATTCTTCCCTTAATGTATTGTGATATTTATCTGATTCCTTGCATAAAGCAGCAATTCATATTTTCTGTATAATATTTTATTGTGTAAATATACTAGTTGCTATATTCTTGATAGACAGCTTTTCCCACAATTTCTATTAGGAACAGTATTGCTATGAACATCCTTGTGCCTATAAGCATGCATTTATATAGAACACATCTGCTATAAAGTTGCTATTTCACAGAGGAGGCACTTTTAACCTTTTTTGTTGTTTTTGTTTGTTTGCTTCACAAGACAGGGTTTCTCTGTGTATTGTTGGCTATCAAGAACTTGCTGTATAGAACAGGCTGGCCTTGAACTCACAGAGATCCACTTGCCTCTGTCTCCTGAGTGCTGAGATTCAAGGTGTGCACTACCACCCAGCTTAGACTTTTTCTTCTTTTTTTTAAATTTTATTTATTTTATGTGTATTGGGGGTTTATATGCACATCACTTGCATGAGTGACAGACAGCTGTGAGCCGCCATGTGGGTGCTGAGAATTGAACCCGGGTCCTCTGGAAGAGCAGTCAGTGCTCTTAACCATTGAGCCATCTCTTCAGCCCCGACTTTTTCTTAATATTTATTTATTTTTATTTTATGTGTGTGGGTGTTTTGCCTGCATGCATATATGTGTGTCACATGTGTGAGGTACTCTTGGAGGCCACAACAGGGCTTTGGATCTTATGCTGGATAGATTATGCCAACTTAACACAAGCTAAAGTCATTTGAAAGGAGAGAGCTTCAATTAAGAAAAGGCCTCCATCAGATTAGGCAATAGACACATCTGCGGTGCATTTTCTTGATTAGTGATTGATGAGGAAGGGCCCAGTCCATCATGGGTAGCACCATCCCTGGACTGGTGATCCTG
>CAJQZJ010032781.1:2122439-2169838 GCA_907164525.1 Lophiomys imhausi
GGCCCAGTCCATCATGGGTAGCACCAACCCTGGACTGGTGGTCCTGGCTTCTATTAGAAAGCAGGCTGAGCAAGCCATGAGAAGCAAGCCAGTAAGCAGCACCCCTCCATGGCCTCTGTCTGCATCAGCTCCTGCCTCCAGGTTCCTGCGCTGTTTGCGTTCCTGTCCTGACATCCTTCAGTAGTGAACAGTGGTGTGGAAGTGTGAGCTGAGTTAACCCTTTCTTCCCCACGTTGCTTTGGTTGCGGTGCTTCATCACAGCAGCAGTCACCCTGATTGACACATATCTCTTGGACAGAAGGGTCTGAGCCGCCATATGGGTGCTGGGAACAAAATCTCCTCTGCAGGTGCATCCAGTGCTTTAACCACTGAGCGGTCTCTCCAGCCCCATAGTCTTTAACTTTCATGTTTAGCAATAAACTTCCCCAGAGTCTGCCATTGTTGTTTCCAACAGTGGTACATTAGGCTTTTCATTTCTGTGTGGCATTGAAAAGAATTACTATGGTTTTCAACTTGGACATTCTAATAAGCGTGTAATGACATGTCACTGTACTTGTGGCATTTCTCCCACTGTACTGGCTTGTTTTGTGTCAGCTTGATGCAGGCTAGATCCAAGAAACTAGAGGGAGCTTCAACTGGAGAAATGTGGCTGTAGTACTTTCTTGACTCCATTTCCATAGTGGTAGCAGCAGCATCTGTGGGTTCGGCATCCTCGGGCTAGGTGACCACAGGTCAGTTGCCAACATGCAGCTCTTTGCTCCCAGGAACTACACACCCTCGAGGTGACTGGTTAGGAGACAGTAACCCAGATCAAAGCTCATGTGACCTCACTGGAAGCGTTGCCCTGGAAGATGAAGTTGTGCTTCTAGCAGGCTCACCACTGGAGGATAAGGCTACCCTAGGCCAATGTGCCATAGAGATCCTGACCACTCTGGAAGTGGCTGGCTCCATGCTGAGAGATAAAGTTCGTGGTTACCTGGCTCATGCTGGAGAAAGGGTCAGACTCCCAAGGTGGCGGAACAGTAGGAGAACAGGCCAGACCAAGTGGTGAATGCAGTACATCTGTCACTTTGTCAATGCTGTGCCCACCTTTGGCAAGAAGAAGGGTCCCAATGCTAACTTCTAAGTCCATTTGTGATCTTGACACTCTGATAAGGCCACTTTGCCCAGAAGGGGGCGGGGGGATCAGCCAACCAACCAAACAAACAAGAACCAAAACAAATAAATAACAGGTTGTAAGCAAGTCTGCATTGTGGGTGGTGCCATCCCTGGGCTGGTGGTCCTGGGTTCTATGAAAAAGCAGGCTGAATAGGCCATCGAAAGTAAGCCAGCAAGCAGCACTCCTCCATGGCCTCTGTCTGCATCAGCTCCTGCCTCCAAGTCCTGCCATGTTTGAGTTCCTGCCCTGACTTCCTTTAGTGATGGACTATGATGGGGAAGTGTAAGCTGAATATACCCTTTTCTCCCCAAGTTGCTTTGGTCATGGTGTTTCATCATAGAAATAATAACCCTAAGACATCTACTAAGAAAAATTTAGTAAGCAGTTTCTGAAACTACTAAGATGAAAACTTTAGTTTTTAAATTCTCAAGCTATTCTTGTGTGTTGGTAGTACAATCAAGAGTTGAGACTCTGGGGCTAGAGAAATGACTTGGTGGTTAAGAGCACTGGCTGGTTCTCTTCTAGAGAACCCAGATTCAGTTCCCAGCATCCACACGGCAGATCATAGCTGTGTATAACTCCAGCTCTAGGGGATCCTACACTCTCATGCAGACACACATCCAGGCAAAACACCAATGCAAGTGAAATAAATAAATAAATGAGTTGAAACTTTTGAAACAATGTGCATTTTAATTGGGTGTGTGAAAACAGAGAGTATGGGGTGTTGCCCAACCTTCTTTATGCTTTTTATTGATTCATCCAAGAAACAGATGTGTTATTTCTCTCCATCATCGTTAAATTGCCATTCAGGAATTATAACAATTACTGAAATAAGAGGCATGGTCTGTGATTTTTCTGATGCATAGAAACACATTAGTGATTAACTCAGAGTCACAAATAACTTTTTTCTTTTTTTATTGTTTATTACTTCAAGTGTAGAAAAAGGCTAATTAAATTATTTAACCAATATTTATATTACCATTAAGTTAATCCTTAACCCGCCATTATAAATGAGCACACAGACACTGCATGGATTTTAACAAGCCTTGGCCGGAATTGTGCAATCCTAGCCCATCTAAGCTAGCTCATAATTCTATTACCCAAATATGACCCCATATATACATACGTCCCTTTGGACTGCTTTTCTCCACACTATGTTGATGTTCCAGGCCACATGGAATGATCTTCTTTTCTCTAACTCATGGCGTGTATCCTGCTTGCCTGTTCCTGGCTTCTCTTGGAGCTTCTTCTTTCCAAGATGCTCTCTGTCTCAGAAGCCCAAGTACCTTAGTCCCACCTCTCTCTGTCTTTGCCCAATCTCAGGCCTCAGCATTTTATTTAACCAATCAGAAACAATGTAAGTAACAGACAGCAAGCAAGACCAATTAATTAACAATTAGAATGCTTAACATAACCCCATCAATTCCCTCCTTTTGTCTAATAAAAAGGCTAAATTTTTTAACTCATATAGTAAAAGTTACATACATAATGTTTAGCCTATTTGTATCAGGAAATCTGGAAGAAAAAAAATGTCTATAAAGTTCTGAACCTAAATATTTTCTATCATATCCTATATTTCCTTTTAAATCCTACATAACTCAAGTTCAATTGAAATTTTATAT
The DNA here is from genome assembly GCA_907164525.1 of Lophiomys imhausi. Classification (NCBI taxonomy): domain Eukaryota; kingdom Metazoa; phylum Chordata; class Mammalia; order Rodentia; family Muridae; genus Lophiomys; species Lophiomys imhausi. The sequence continues at coordinate 2,125,221 of CAJQZJ010032781.1, forward strand.
CTATTATGCCTTCAAGCCCATCAAAGACATAAGAAGGGATAAAGTTATTATTTGAGTGAGTAGAGAGCATATAAGAGCATCTTCCAGAATGAAATATGACAGTTTGCTGCCTAGATAGTCCCAAATATCTCTCGACACCATTGGAGCATCATCTTCAGCCTTCTGGCCGAGCATATCTCACAGCCATAATTGTTCAGCAGGAAATAAGGATTTTTCCATTCTGTCTCTCTGCAGAATCAGGGCATCGACTTACCTGCATTTAAGTTCTGGTCCATCTTTGGAGTGTATATAGTCTGTTGAGAGAGCAGGGGCGTTTTTTGCCCAATAGGAATTATCTCCTGATGGGAGATTCCTTTTGATAATCATTATCTCCTTTAAAGTCAAATGGGAGCTGTCTGGAGCTGACTGACTTAAGTCAAACCATTATTAAAATAATAGCATCTTTAAATGCCATTTTATGTATGTTTCTGAGGGGTTTGAAGACATTTATTGATTCATAAATCTATCATCTATCTATCTTTGAACAAGCAAACTGTATATTTTTAGCCATTTATTATCTGTTTAACCTAGTAAATCTATTTTGTGATAAATTAAGACTAGTATTTGACATGACCAGGAGCTTGACTGATCAGCAAACAACACATATTACCCAGACTCCTAAATTGATTGCAGTAGCAACCCATAAAGGATTGTAAGTAAACCTGTACTTTTAAATGAGTTGTATAGGCATAATACCTTCCATAAGAGTTTAAATATACATAATGTGTCAAAATATAAAACTATACCAAAGAATCAAAGTTAATCTTATTTTTTATCAATATACAAAATTATATACCAACATGTCAAAAAATAACCTTATTTTGAGAATAACAATAGCTCTAAGTTTCAGAGCAGATTCAATAATCTACCCTTATATCTTATCATTTCTATATTATATACCTATATTCCTCCTCTTTTTTCTTTCATATCTTTTCCCCCTATATAAGAGAGAAAGAAAGACAGAGAAAAGAAAAAGAAAAGTCCTTGAACCCAATCTCCTATATCTTGTTTAACAGGACCATATAACAATTTGTAACCAATCCCCCTAAACAATATCTATAACCCATTAAATGAACAAAGAATCATCCACCCCACCTTTTGGGAATGGGACGTCGCTGTCTTAAAATTCTTTCCTGATGAATTGGGTCATAGAAAACCTGTTTGGGGGCCCAAATAAAATGGAAAAATGATTAAGCAAGTTAATAGTAACATTTGTTGTCCAGTCTCTGTGTATTCAGCAATTTGAATGTCCTGAGCAGTTTGTAGTCCGAAGTTGAACTTTGAGTGGGTAAGTTCAGGGCTTCATTGAAGTCCTGGCTGGAACAGTCTGTGAGCTGGACCATCTGGGCTTGTCTTGTCTTCTTTGGTGTTTGGTCCCTTTGCTCTGAAAATATGTAATTTCTCACAATTAACATATCTCTCTCTCTCTAGTTTTTCTTTTGAGACAGGATTTTTCTATGTATCCTAAACTCACAGAGATCAGCCTGCCTTTGCCTACCAAGTGCTGAGATTAAAGGTATGCACCATCACGCCCAGCGATTAACATATCTCTTTTAGAGGCAAAATGTCTCTTAAAACCAGTTTTTCAGTGGGTGCCCCACACCTAAGGAGACTGGCTTATGACCCCTTTCTCTTTATGTCTCACAAGTAACATATTTATATATATAAAATTTTTCTTCCAAGACAGAATTTCTCTGTGTATCTTTGTCTTGGATTCACTTTGTAGACCAGGCTGACTCTGACTTTGGTGAAGGTCAAGGATCCACCTGTCTTTGTCTCCCAAGTCCTGGGATTAAAGATGTGCATCATCATGCCCAGAGATTAACATATCTCCCTGAGGGGCAAAAATCTCTCTTGAAACCAGTTCTCCTGTGGGAGCCCCACATCTAAGAAGACTGGATTGTGACCCCTTTCTCTTTACATCTTCAAAAATCTCTTACATTTTAGCATTGATATATGACAAAACTATCCTTTCTACCTCCCATCAATATAGGGAAATCAAAGACATCTAAACAAAAATCAAGCAAAGAAACAAGAACATTCCAAAAGACTTGGTCTAACTGTGTTATCCCATGTTGTAATTAAAGCTCTGTCATTATTCCCTGGAACCTAGCTTCGGCGCCACATATTTCCTTGGTGGGCCTTTCCCAGATACTCTTGATAAGCATTTAGTAGCCAGGGAGCTGTGAGCTCCAGCTGCCATCAATATTTTATCTATCAGGAAGGGCCTCCCTCCTTTCCTCATTATCATTGTCGGCAATTTAGCATTCCATTTGTAAGCTCCCTCCTTTTTAAAGCTTATCGTAGTCCAATCTTTCTCAAAAAGGATATGTAGAACCATAATTATCAGTATAAAAATCATCTGTATGCTAAGAGAAACAAACTCAATTGGAATTCAAACATATTGAGACATTATGAATTCCTCCATTTTTAATCTAGGCAGTTAATTCCATTCCCCAGCTCATCTAGAAGGCTGTTGGTTTTTTAGCATATAAGGACAGCCTTAGTTCTCCATCTTTGCTGTAAGGCAGTAGCTTTTGTTAAGGGAGCTGCACCTTTGAAATGTATTTTGGTTCGGCTCCCCGCTCTTTGGCTAGGAAACTGCTTTTCATGTGGGCCTTCTCAGGCTATAAGTGTGGATTTTAATTGCCCCCACCCTGGGCGCCATATGTAGAAAAAGGCTAATCAAATTATTTAACCAGTATTTATATTATCATTAATTGGTTTGGCAGCTGTTAATCCTTAACCTGCCATTATAAGCACACAGACACCACATGGATTTTAACAAGCCTTGGCCTGAATTGTGCAATCCTAGCCCATCTAAGCTAGCTCATAATTCTATTACCCAAATATGACCCCATATATACATATGTCCCTTTGGACTACTTTTCTCCACGCTATGTTGATGTTCCAGGCCACATGGAATGATCTTCTTTTCTCTAACTCATGGCGTGTATCCTGCTTGCCTGTTCCTGGCTTCTCTTGGAGCTTCTTCTTCCCAAGATGCTCTCTGTCTCAGAAGCCCGAGTACCTTAGTCCCATCTATCTCTGTGTCTTTGCCCAATCTCAGGCCTTAGCATTTTATTTAACCAATCAGAAACAATGTAAGTAACAGACAGCAAGCAAGACCAATTAATTAACATTTAGAATGCTTAACACCACCCCATCACTTCAAGTTACATCTCTATCACAGCCCCTTCCTTCCACCCTTCTCATACCCACCCTCCCACCCTCTCCCACCTATCCTACCTCTCCGGTGTGAGGTGACCCTACATATCAGCCCCTCTGAGTTCATCAATCATATGACGGCTAAGAGCTTCCTCTTACACTGAGGGCCTACATGGTAGCTACACTAGGGCTAAGTGTCCCACTAGCAGGTAACAAAGTCCATGTTCCTGTTCCTTTCGGTCTGTTGATTGTGGGATGGTTATCCTGAACTAAGTGACTAAAATCCAGTTGTAAGTGAATACATGCTATGTGCATCTTTCTGGGTCTGAGTTAGCTCACAAAAGATGAGCTTTTCTAGTTCCATCCATTTAGCAGCAAATTGGATGATTTCCTTGTTTCTGATAGCTGAGTAGTATTCCATTGTGTAAATGTACCATAGTGTTGTTTTTTTTTTACCCATTCTTCAGTTGAAAGACATCTGAGAACTCATTAGTATAGGTGACAACTTCCTGAACAGAACACAAATAGCTCAGACTCTAAGACCAACAATCAATAAATGGGACCTTATGAAACTGAAAAGCTTCTGTAAGGCAAAGGATACTGTCATTAGAACAAAACCACAACCTACAGATTGGGAAAAGATCTTTACCAACCCCACATCAGACAGAGGGTTAATATCCAAAATTTATAAAGAACTCAAGAAATTAAACACCAAGAAACCAAATAATCCAATCAAAAACTGGGGTAGAAAGCTAAATTGAGAATTCACAAAAGAGGAATCTCTAATGGCCGAGAGACACTTGAAGAAATGCTTATCATCCTTAATCATCAGAGAAATGCAACTCAAGACTCTGAGATTCCATCTCACACCTGTCAGAATGGCTAAGATCAAAAACTCAAATGACAGCCCATCCTGGCGAGGTTTTAGAGAAAGGGGAACCCTCCTCCATTGCTGGTGGGAGTACAGGCTTGTGCAACCACTATGGAGGTCAGTCTGGTGATATCTTAGAAAACTTGGAATAGCTTTGCCTCAAGACCAGCCATTCCACTCCTAGGCATACATGCAGAAGATTCCTCACCAAACCACAAGGACATCTCCTGAACTATGTTTATAGCAGCTTTATTTGTAATAGCTATTCACCAATACTTTGTAGGCATTGCATTAAGGAAAGAAATGAAAGCACTTTCCTTTGGCATCATTAACCAAGAGCAAGCCCAGATTTGAAGTCTCTATGCACTTTGCTCAGGCGTTCTGTCCTGTGTCGCTGTGTGAGTCTGAGTCTGTGCCTACCTGAAGGCTGACTTGTGAGTCAGTCATGGTGCATGTGTGTCTGTCCCTAAAAGGGGGCTTTGGTTTGTCTTTATTGAACAGCATAGAAAACACCACATGGGGAAGAAATGGGGTGCTTTACAGAGATCTTTAACAGAGTTTTACAAGGGATGAAGTTGCTAATTCCAGCTGACCCCATGGATATTCATTTATAAGACTACTTTCAGCCTGTTTACTGTTTCCAGCAAATGATTATATAACAGACATTGCTCTGGGTCTGGAGTATGGGAGAGTACATAATGTCAGATTACAGCTATGTATTAGCTTGGGTTATAAAAGGTGGTTACATGGGAAATCCAAGTCAAGTAACTTGATTGTTACATTGGTCTCTTAAAAGCAAGTTAAGGGGGGCTGGAGAGATGGCTCAGTGGTTAAGAGCACTGACTGTTCTTCCAGAGGACCCGGGTTCATATCCCAGCACCCACATGGCAGCTCACAACTGTCTGTAACTCCTGTTCCAAACAATCTGATGAACACATGTAGTCAAAACACCAATGGACGTAAAATAAAAATAAATTATTTTTTTTTTAAAAAAGCAAGTTAAGGGGCTGGAGAGTTGGCTCAGTGGTTAAGAGCACTGGCTGCTCTTCCAAAGGACTTAGGTTCAAATCCCAGCACCCACATGGCAGTTCACAGCTGTCTTTAATTGCAGGCATGGAGTCACACACCTTTAATCCCAGCACTTGGGAGGCAGAGGCAGGCTGATCTCTGTGAGTTCAAGGCTAGCTTGGTCTACAGAGTGAGTTCCAGGACAGCCAGGGCTACACAGAGAAACCCTGTCTCGAAAAACTAAAAAAAAAAAAAAAAAAAAAAAAATCCAGATTAAACAAAGAGTCTGGGTACACAGTAGGATATCAGTCTTAAATCTTAAGTGACCTCCTTAAGGTGTATTAGTAACTCTGACCATTGAGTTCAAGCACATGTTCCAGTCTGTTAGTATGTAAGAGGTATTTTCATAATATTGCATTGCCACAGCAGGCTTGGACTCAATGAGTAAGTATCATTCCTCTGGAGTAAAATCAGATTTTTTCTTTATTTAAATGAAGCACAATCATAATAATTGATCTAGATGGCATTGAATAGCTAGTTACTCTCAGCTGAAGCCAAACGGACTTGATAGCTCATGTGTAGTATGTGCAGTGTGAACTGATTCTAGATAAGTGTGGTACACTGAGACTGTGACAGCAAGCATATGGTGCCTAGTCACAGACTGTGAACTAACCCAGCTTTAAAGCTACTGTGCATAGTGAAGCTGTGCTTTCTTGTACCAGCAGCACTAGCAATGCAAAATAATTAAAGTAAAACTTTGAAACTTAGAATTTTATCATCTCAAAGTGCGTGTGTGTGTGTTTAAATGTTTTAAATTACTGAAATGAAAATTATGGGAATCTCCCCCATAATTGAGTGTGCAAAGATACCACTTACCAATTATGAAACTGTTTATAAAAGTGTAAAACGACTGAGGTTGAAGGCTGGCTCAGCAGTTAAAGGTGCTTATTGATCTCACAGAAAACTTGGGTATGGTTCCCCGCACACTCTTGGTGGCTCACAACCACTAGTAACTCCATTTTCTGGGGACTGACATGATCTTCTAACTTTGTGGGCATATACCTGTACATGGCTCATATAAATTTATTCAGGCACATACATAAAGGGAAATAAGTAATAACATAAACTTTCAGTGTAAAGCAATTGTTTTATTTTTTTGTTTGTAGAATACTGTGAATTTCTGAGGTTCTGTTGTTTTCTTTTTTGTTTGTTTGTTTTTTGAGACAGGGTTTCTGTTTGTATCCTTGGCTGTCCTGAACTCACTTTGTAGACCAGGCTGGCCTTGAACTCACAGAGATTCTACTGCCTCTGCCTCCCGAGTGCTGGGTTTAAAGGTGTGCACCACCACACCCGGCCTGTTGTTTCCTTTTGGCTTGGTTTGGGGTGGTTTGTTAATTGGCTATACTAGACAGAGAACTCACGGCTCTGGACCCTATGAGTGCTACTGAAGTATTGTACCCTGAGCTACATCTCCAGACCAATGTTTTTACATACAATAATTTAATTACAGTTTATAATAGTCATTTAGTTGAAGAATTTTATTTCTTTGGTTTTTGAGATGGAGTCTGACTATGTTGCCCATATTAGCTTTGAACTGTTGGATTAAACTAGCTTCCTGTCTCCTAAATAACTAGGATTATACCCATATGCCACCATGCTTGGCTTGGTAGAATTTTAAGCTGAAAAGTTAGGTGCTTTCAAAGCATTGATACAAGCCTAATATAAAACAACTATAATTTTAGAATGTAAACAGTTAAAATGTAAATGGGGGTCCTCCACACATGAAAGAGAGAGTTAATGTGCTTCACGTAAGGAGTTTCTCCACATCTTCTTGAGGGCTTAACACTGTTTGGGATATCTCTTCTGTTGTACATAGGACTTAGAATATAATTGGCTGCCCAACTTTTGAATTTAAATTAATGGGGCTTGGGTTTTTATATCCCAGTGGAGTCACAAAAAGTTTTACTGATTTACTGTACTGGTTCTCAAGAAAATTTGAAAAATTTCTGGTAACCTGGTAAACATTTATTTATGGAAGGCTTAATAGAATGGTAATTTAAGTAAATGAAAAAAAAAGAAAATTTCTTGCTTCTTTCTAAAGAGGATAAAGCTTTTGCCAAGTTTAACAGATTAAGAATCTTTTCTTTGTTTTTATCATGATACATTTTTAAAGTATAATAGTTATTTGCTACAATCTAATCACATAAATAAAGAGTTTTTACCTGAAAATTCAGTGTCCTCAAAGGGATTCCTGTTGATGGTACATGAGGCTTTTCAAGCCCATATTCAGAGTGTTCTGCATTGCTAACAGATGGCCTGCCTTATACGGCCAGATAATTTCCAAAATATTTGATAGTCACTGAGGCCATGAGTTGTATTTGGATTTTAAGTCAGAAGAACAAACATGAGAAACTTATGTCTGATCCTTGTGGGCTATTCACATTATTAAAGTCAGTTTTAGGGTTTAAAGAAGACACAATAATTTTGCATTAATTGATCACCTTAGAGTCCATGATTAGCCAGAGACTTTGTATTAATAATTCAAGGAACTCCAAGTGTGGCGGGTGGCACCTGTCTTTTTGGTATTTTGGAACAGTCTCACTGTGTAGCTGCCTGGCTTTGAACTGGTGATTCTCCTGCCTCTTCCTCTTCAGCAGATGCTACTGGCGTGGGCCATCACAACCTGCATGGTTCATTTAATCCTAGCTCAAGAGGCAGAGGCAGGTGGATCTCTGTGAGTAGAAATCTTGGTCTATATAGTGAGTTCCAGGGCAGCCCAGGCTACATAATGAGACCCTGTCTCAAAAAATTGCTTTCAGTTGATTTGCATAAACCTTACAATTTTTAAAATTTAGGAAAGACCACTTGCAAATAAATTGTTAATTTTTGTTTTATTTTGGTTTTTTTGTGGTTTTTGAGACAGTTTTTGTTTTTTTTGTTGTTGTTGTTTTTATTTTTGTTGTTGTTGTTTTGGGTTTTTTTGGTTTTTCAGGCCCAGAATGGTGTTGCACACCTTTAATCCCAGCACTTGGAAGGCACAGGCAGGCAGATCTCTGTGAGTTCTAGGTCAGCTGGTCTACAGAGTGACTTGAGGATAATCAGGGATACACAGAGAAACATTGTCTCAAAACAAACAAACAAAAAAGCTCTTTTAATAAAATAAATTAAGTTTAATCTCTTTAAATTAAAAAGGGGAGCCGGGCGGTGGTGGCGCACGCCTTTAATCCCAGCACTTGGGAGGCAGAGGCAGGCGGATCTTTGTGAGTTCGAGGCCAGCCTGGTCTACAAAGCGAGTCCAGGACAGCCAGGGCTACACAGAGAAACCCTGTCTCGAAAAACCAAAAAAAAAAAAAAAAAAGGGGAGAGCCACCTGATTCTAGAGGCATTGCAGATGTGGCTGCTAGATCACATGTGCATCACTAGGTGGAAGAGAGGAGAGAGGCTATGTCTACATTCAGTGTTCTGACTTATAAACATCCAAATGAATAGTAGCCTAACATTCCTGGAAAAAAAGCAAGCTGGATACCAACACAGCGTTGGTGCCATTCGAGTAGACTGTGATGACTACCAGACCAGTACCACTGGCTGCTCTTCCAGAGGACCTGGGTTCAATTCCTAGCACCCACATGGCAGCTCACAACTGTCTGTAACTCCAACTTCAGGGATTCTGACACCCCACCCAGGCATACTTGTAGGCAGAACACCAATGCACATAAGATTAAAAATAAAAAATAAATGAAGTCTGCTTTTTGTAGCATGCCATGGCAGTATGTTAACAGCAGAAGCATTGCAAGAGTTTTGTCTGAGTGTAGCCTACTATAGTTGTTCCTGTTTTCCTTAGGCCTAGCTGTCTGAGGACGGAGTAGAGGTAAAATCAGCATAGAAAGTGAACATGGCAGAGGCAAAGAATAACAGTTTTGGACTTTCACCCTTTTTGCTTTAAGATAAAGACACAGATGTGAGCATGAAGAATATGGATGACTTTGGCCTGCACAACACCTTGGACATTGAGTCAGCAGATCTCTCTGCTTCAGCAACAGAGGTGAGACATGGTGCAGTGGTTTGCCATTGCACTGCAGTTCAGCTCAGTTGCCATGTGTGTGTGCGCGTGCGCGTGCACGTGCTTTGCCTGTACGTATGTCTGTGCATCATGTATGTACCTGGTGTCCACAGAAGCCAGAAGAGGGCATCACATGCCCTGGAAATGAAGTTACAATAGTTGTTGGCCTCCATATGGGTGCTTGGAAAATGAACCCAGGCCCTCTGCATGGACAGCCAGTGCTCTTAAATTGAGTCACCTCTAGCCTTACCTGTGTGGGGATCAGGAACAGGGGAAGGGAGATACGTGGCAATGGAGCCCACGCAGAGTCCCAGGAATCAGACTGGAGACCAGACTCAAGGTGCCCCTGCCTGTGTGAGGATCAGGAACCAGGGAGTGAGATGCATGGCAATGGAGCCCAGCAGAGTCCCAGGAATCAGACTCTGGAGACCAGACTCAAGGTGCAGATCTAACCTTATTGTTCAGTGCAATAGACTTTATATTGTTAAAGGGCCAATCAGACCATCCCATGCTAGCCTCAAGCACCAATAGCAATCTGTCAGGTTGGTGTAGCTATGAGGAAATGTGGGGGGCAAGGTCACCTCAGGAGACTTCCGTAAAGAAGGGAGAAGCAGTAACAGCCCTAGCCTCGGATCCATTTTGAGACTTCACTAGTGTGCTAGGAGTCCCTAGTAGATCATGATTTGTGTGAGGATGATCAGGATCATTTGAGGAGCCAGAGGAGCCTCTGGTGCCTCACTATGAGCCTCCAGAGACTGATCTCGACAAGCCCCACGTGCCTGCTGTAATTTTATTTTTCAGTTTTCTTGAGACAGTCTTGCTCAATCTTCCCCTGCTGGCCTGAAACTCAAGTTCTCTTTCCTTACCCTCCTGAGGGCTGGAATTGCAAGCATGTAACCTAACAACAAATCCTGGATTCTGGAGAGATTACTCAGCAGTTAAGAGCACTGACTGCTCTCCCCAATGACTCGGGTTCTATTCCCAGCACTCCTTGGCAAGTTTGAGGTCAGCCTGGAATAGTGAAATTCCGTCTCATAACAACCAACCAAATATATATCTTTATGGAGATATTATAAAATATACTTTTGAATATGTACAATTTGATGGGTTTTTTTTATTATTTTCATAATTTTGCTAACAATGCTACTAATTCCAATTTTTAAAAAATGAGGGAGGGTCTCACTGTGTAGTCTAGGCTGACCTCAAACTGAGAGTCTTCCTGTCTCAATGTCTTGAGTGCTGACATTATGGGACTATAGGCATGTACTGTCCTATAGCTCCCAGATCATTTTTTTTTGGTTGTTTGTTTTTTGGTGTTGTTGTTTTGTTTTGTTTTTTCATTGCTAGGTATTGAACCAAGAAGCTTATTGAAAGTGCTTACAGGATCTGTGTGTGAGGAGTGTGAGAGACCCCACCAACAACTGTATCCCTGAGATGTCTTACCCCAGCATGGTGATGACTTCCTTAACCCTGAATAGGTGGAGCCCCTCTTCGGTTGACCTTCTTTCTTGTGTGCCCTAGCAGCTCCTGAGATCACACACAGCTGGTGCAGAAGCACACACAGCAGGGACAGGTGTATAGCGAGGACTGGCAGGAATCTCCCAGGAGAGTCTAATGACTCTTCACTCAGTCCGCCCTCAGAGGGAACATCAACAGGTCTGATCCTGTTACAGATCTGTGGTGTGTAACTATACTTTCCCTGATAAAGATGGTGATGGCTGTTACACTCACATCCAATTCTTCAAGTGTCTTTTATAAGGAATTTGCACTATAGGCTCAGCATCAATGTCCTGAAATGTTTGAGACTTTATATGTGCATGGGTATATGTGTGTGTACATATATATTTGGAATATTTGCAAAGTAATGGCATATCTAGGAATGGAGTGCAAGTCTAGGCAAAAAATCCATTTATAGTGGAGTTGGAGAGATGGCCCAGCACTTGTTGTTCTTGTAGAAGCCCTAGGTTTGTTTCCCAGCACCCACATGATAGTTCACAACCACCCATAGGCATGTGTGATACACATACATGCATATAGGTAAAACATTAGTATATGTAAAGTAAATAAATCTGTTTTTCATATAGCCTGAAGGTAGTTTTTGGTAGTATTTATTATCTTGTTCTTTGGCTGCAACCCATACAAGGAATTTTCCACTTGTGAGAACACATCTGGACACTGGTTTCAAATTATGCACCACCCTGGTGTGGATTTTCAGGCTAAGTATGCTCTACCTGTAATAAACGCTAAGTTATGTTAGTGACAGTAGATATTAACAAACTGCTATTTCCTTGCTACAGTATTGAGGTCAGAACTAACCTGATTTTTCTGTGTGGTCAGATTTAATGTCCTAAATAATGCTGTTGTGAAAGTTAATGAAACCCTAGCTAGCTAGTCTTTGCAAAGCTACAGTTTCCAAAGGTTTTTCTCTGGTTACAAAGCCCCATCATCCTTCAGTCTTCTTTCAGCCATTTACATTTTGTAATTTTTTACATTTTGTTTCTTCTTTTGCTCTTTCTCTCTTGCTGTAATCATCTTGGCCAGTTTCCAGGATTGCACAAGTTGTGCTCCAGACAGTGAGGACTAAGTTCTGTGGTAAGGAGCTATGTGCTCCTCTGCAGCTGCTCCCCAGCATTGGAGTGTCCCCAAACTTACATCAGACATCTTTGTAGCAGGTTTAGGCCTGAGTAATGACTCCTAGTTCTTTCTCTAGGTTTGTCACAACTGCAGATGGCCCTTGGTGGTTGTCTTTTTTTTAGTTCTACCATAAACTGTTGAGAGATTTAAACTCCATTGTCCCCAGCACCTCAAGAAAACTCACTGGTTTGAACTACATGCAAAAGTGGATATCAGAGAATGGTTTGAGGAACTTGGTTCTCTCCTGTGGGGGTGCTGGGGCTTGACCTCAGGTTATCAGACTTGAAGCAAGTACCTTTACCCACTAGCCATGGCGCTGGCCCTCAGCCATGTGTGTCTGTAGCCTAAATGGTGTGACAGAGGCAATGTGGTCTGTGGAAGTGCCTGCTGCAGAGTAGGAGCCTCTGAGCTGCAGCCCCGGCACACACAGCGAAAAGGCCTAAGCTCTGGGCTATTATGTCTGGGTTTAAATGTAATGCTTTACTTACAGGAGTTAGAGCACATTTCCTGTTACTACACACTCTCCTTTGCCTGTATGTTGAGCAGTCTTATCAAACTTACGATTTGATGTAAGGAATAAATGAGAGCATTTACTTTAAAGCATTAAACACAGCACCCGCGGCATTTGGTGAAATGCAAAAACTCCAGCCTGCAGAGGTGCTTCTGGAGTTTTGGGGTTCAGATGTCCAAGGGCAGCTGTACCCCCTTACTTATAGTGCTTGTCCCTCCTGCACAAGGCCCAAGATTTAATTCAAGAACTCTGAGAGGATTTTGAAAAGTCCAGATAGCACCTATTCATATAATAGCAGAATCTGTGGAGGAGCACTCAGCTGTGAGTTTCTCACTGTTCAAAAGTTCTGTCTCTGCAGAAGTCTGAAGACCAAGTCTGGTACTATAGTTGCTGTACCATGTTTTTGGCCACCACAAAAGAACCTAATGGTGCCAGCACTTCCCAAAAATTCTATCCCTCAAGAATTGTTAGAATTTGACCTGTGAGGAAGTTTCCAAAAGCTGGATTCTCAGCATTTGCTTTAGTTTGGTTTGATTTGTTTTTTTTGTTTGTTTGTTTGTTTTTTTTTTTTAGTTTGAGTCTCACTATGTAGCTCTGGCTGGCCTAGAACTCCCTACATAGACCAGGCTGGCCTTGAACTCACCAAGATCTGCTATGCTGAAAAACACCAAAAGCATATTAAGATAGTAAAATAAGAAAAAATGTTTACAGATTATGTATCTGATTTAAAAAAGGCTTACATTTCTACTACATATAATAAAATACTAAATAGATAAGTAGCCTAATGTAAAAATAGGCAAAGAAATTGAACGGACAAGACATTTCTCCAAAGAGAATATACAAATGGCTAATAAGATGCAAACCTGCTTCATATCAGCAGACATTTTGGAATCCACACCAGTTCCCATCTGCTACAGTTGTCATAATCAGGGACGAAAACAGCCGTTGTTTTGAAAGGATGTGTGGACATTGCTACTAGTATTGGAACATGGGCACCCACTATGCAAAACAGTCTGGCATTTCATCAAAGAGTAAAGCACAGAGTTACCATCTGACCCTTCTGTTTAGATGTAACAAGAAAGTGGAGAACATGTATCTATACAAAAACTTGTGCACAATATTCATAGCAGCCTGTTCATGATGATCAGAATGTGGAAAAAATCCAATGTCCATCACTGAGGAATGGATTTTTAAAATATGGTATGTCCATGCATTGGAGTTTTGTGTTTTTAAAATTTTACCTAGATATTTGAATTATATTTTATGTGTATGTGTGAGTAACCTGCATGTATGTGTATGCATCACATGCTGTTTGGTGCCGTGGAGGCCAGAAGAAGGCAATGGATCCCTTGGGCCTGGAGTCACAGGTGGTTGTGAGCAGCCTGATGTGGGAACTGAGAACCAAACCCAGGCCTTCTATTAGAGCAGCAAACGCTCTTAACCACTGAGGCATCTCAGCTCCTGATCCATAAAAATGGTGAGCTGGTGATGTATGGTATGTCACGTATGGTATGTCACGGTTGGGCCTTGAAAGCATGCAGAATAAAAGCAGCCAAACACAAAAGGCTGCACACTAGCTAACTCCATTTATGTGTCATTTTTCTCAGTAGGAAACTGATTTCCTACTAATAATTCCCAGAAACCAGGAGAGGGGAATGAAAGACTATAACAGAAAGGAGGCCTCTAGGTGGAGTGAAATACGTTCTTGAAAGAACTGTTGGTTGCATAACTCTGAGTGTTCCAAAAACCAATGAGTTGTATACTTTAACAGGGTCGATATTATGGTGTATGAAATAAATCTTATTAATACTACTTTTAAAAGTTCCAAGCTGGGAACTTAACTGAGGAGATGAAGTGCCCTCTTATTGTGCACAGAGCCTGGGTTCTCTCCCCATAGCACCATAAAAAAGGAAATACAGTGTCCCAGTAAGTGTATTATTTGGTATTGAAAATAAAATAACCTCAGGGGATTTTTGTTTAGCTGGGGCCACCCAATTTATTTGCAGTTGATTTTTAATGAACTGTAAGACTGGGATTTTATTTATAGAGTTGTTAGACTATTTATAGAGTCAAAAGAACATGTTTCAGTTATGTAAAAGTTAACTAATGCCACAGATAAAATTAAGTTCCTCAGGACAGCAAGTTGAATTTGTTTCCATGTTTTTTAAATTTGCCTCATGAGTTTGAAGTGTTCTTTGGATGATAAAAATCCTCCTTTTCATCAGTTATTCTGCTGTTTTGCACACCTGGTAGATTTAAGTAGTTTGATTCAAAATGAACTAAGCTTGTTAACTTTTAATCTTTTGAGTTCTTTGAGACAAGGTCTCACTCACCACATAACTCTAGCTATCCTGGAACTTGTTATGTAGCAAGGCCAGCCTCCTGAGTGCTGGGATTAAAGGCATGTGCCACCATCATACAATGGAAAAAGGACAACATCTTCAACAAATGGCGCTGGTCTAACTGGATGTCAACATGTAGAAGAATGTAAATAGACCCTGTTTATCACCCTTCACAAAGCATAAGTCCAAGTGGAACAAAGACCTCAGCATAAAACCAGACACACTAAATCCAGTAGAAGAGAAAGTGGGGAAAGCCTCGAACTCATTGGCACAGGTGACAACTTCCTGAACAGAAGACCCATAGCTCAGGCTCTTAGACCAACAATCAAAAAATGGGACCTTATGAAACTGAAAAGCTTCTGTAAGGCAAAGGATATTGTCATTAGAACAAACAACAGCCTACAGATTGGGAAAAGCTCTTCACCAACCCCACATATGTCAGAGGGCTAATATTTTCAAAGAACTCAAGAAATTAAACACCAATAAACCAAATAATCCAATCAAAAAATGGTGTACAGAGCTAAATAGAGAATTCACAAAAGAAGAATCTCTAATGGCCAAAAGACACTTGAAGAAAGCTTATCATCCTTAGTCATCAGGGAAATACACCTCAAAACGACTCTGGGATTCCATCTCACACCTGTGAAATGGCTAAGATCAAAAACTCAAATGATAGCACATGCTGGCGAGGATCTGAAGAAAGGTGAACACTCCTCCATTGCTGGTGGGAGCGCAAACTTGTACAACCACTTTGGAAAGCAGTCTGGTGATATCTCAGAAAACTGGGAATATTTCTACCTCAAGACTCAGCCATACCACTCCTGGGCATATATCAAAAAAAAAAAAATTCTTCACCAAACTACAAGGATAGCTCAACTGTATTCATAGCAGCTTTATTCATAATAGCTAGAAACTGGAAACAACCCAGATGCCCTTCAACCAAAGAATGGATTTTTTTAAATCCTGTGATACATCTATACAATGGAATACTACTCAGCTATCAGAAACAAGGAAATCATGCAATTTGCAACCAAATGGATGGAACTAGAAAAGCTCATCCTGAGTGAGCTAACCCAGACCCAGAAAGATACACATGGCATGTGCTCACTTATAACTGGATTTTAGCCATATAGTACAGGATAGCTATCCTACAACCCACAGACCCAAAGGTATAGAAACCTAGCATAACTATGCTGTGAGAAAATCCACCCAGCAGCAGATCAAAACAGATGCTGAGAGACACACAGCCAAACATTAGGTAGAGCTCTGGGATTCCTATATGAGAGAGGGAGGAGGAATAGAGAGACCCGGAGGGGTCAAGATCACCACATGAAGATCAACAGAACCAACCAATCTAGGCCCCTAGAGACTTACAGAGATTGAAACGCTAACCAAAAAAAGAAGAAAAAAGCTTAGACTAGACCTAGGACCCCTGCCCCCCCTTATACAAATATAGAGGATAGGCAACTGGATGTTCACACAGATATGGGGCAGGGTGGTTTCTGTCATGGACCCTATTGCCTGTTAGTGGGACAGTTTACACTAGCGTGGCTGCCATGTTGTGCCCCAGAGAAAGAGGAAGCTCTTAGCCCTCATAGGACTGATGAACTGAGGGGGGTGGATATGGGAGAAGCCCCCTCACCCAGGGAGAAGGATAGGAGGGAGACTGGGAAGAGGATGGGAGGTGGGATGGGGAGGGGAGGAGGGAGGGGGCTTTGATCTGGAGTTAACTTGAATAAATAAATGTTCAAAACAAAACAAAAGGCATGTGCCACCATGCCCAACTAATTTTACTCTTTTTATCAACTGAATTTTTTGCACAATATTTTATTTTTAGTAATGTGTATATGCGTGTCTGTGAGTAGCTGTGTGCATGTGCATGCACATGCTCTGGAGACCAGAGCTTCCAGGCACCCTGCTGGAAGCTGATCGTGGTGCAGTTAAATGGAAAGCCATCTCCACCCCAAAGCCTGCTGGGACTCTTGTTTGTGTTTCTTTATTGAGACAGAACCCTGTCCATGTTTGTTCAGGCTGATCTTGAACTTTAACAACTGAATTTTGTGTTGGTTTGTTTTGTTTTGTTTTGTTTTTAGAGACAGGTTTCTCTGTGTATCTCTGACTGTCCTGGACTCACTTTGTAGACCAGGATGGCCTTGAGCTCACAGAGATTTGCCTGCCTCTGCCTCCCGAGTGTGGGCCGAATTTTGAAGAAGAATGAATTTAGGTTGTTGTTACATAAAGTCTTATATGGGCTAGTCACATTTAGCATATTTTGTCAACATGGAGTCCTAGTTTCTTTATAGCTCTCCTTCAGTGTAATCATTTTGCTATATTCGTAGCTGGCAGAGCACGGAGAAGCACAGCACACCTACAGCCTAGAGTCTTTCTGTTGCTGCCCCTTTTACGAAGAAGCTATGCATTTAGTAGAAGAAGGAAAAATTTACTCCAGAGTACTGAGGTATCATTCCAGCTTAGCTTATGGCTAAGATTTTACTTTAGTTGCTAATATAGTATTTTATAATAATATGTTAAAGTGCTGTTGCTCTTTTTGTGTGACAGTTATTAAGTCATGCTTGTGAATATGGGAAAAATACATTTTTCGTCCAAGTAAATTTTTACACGGTCTGTCATGTCAGTATGCAGAGGACATGTGTTTTCTATTAAGGTCCTACGATTAAGCCCTGCTCAAGTCCAGATTTGTGGAAGGCTTGATCTTGAGTGACACTTAGGATTGCTCTCTGCTCTTCACTACACAGAACTGAAATGCTCGAGTGCCTAGGAGACAGTGACTTTCTCGCCAAACTGCACTGCATCCGGCAGGCTTTTCAGGTATGCCTTATAGCACTAAGTGACGTCCCGCATGCCCCAGCTGTCATGGCGCAGGACCTGCCTGTGCACAGGACAGCTCTTCATTGTACAGTGCTCATGGCGGGCAGTTGGTCGGCTGCATTGATCCTCCCTGCACACTGCCTGTCTCCTCTGCCGCCGTCCTTCCACACACCTTTCTAGACCCACCACACTTAGTCTAAAGAGAACATTGTGATGGGGCAGGTGTGGGAAAATGACTCTTTGTTGTGATGAAGCAGTGTATATTTAGGTTGTTAAGATTTGAATCACTGGTAAAAAGTACTGATCTCCTAAAAAGAAGTAAGGCTGTTAACAGTAAAGCCAGAAGTGCTGGCACACACCTTCAGTTTCAGCACTCTCTGTGAGCTCAAGGCCAGCCTAGTCTACCTAGGGAGCTCAAGGTCAGCCAGAGCCACACAGTGAGACCCTCTCTCAAAAAAACAAAAACCAGCCGGGCATGGTGGCACACGTCTTTAATCCACTTGGGAGGTAGAGGCAGGCGAATCTCTGTGAGTTCAAGGCCAGCCTGGTCTACAGAGTGAGTCCAGGACAGCCAGGGCTGTTACACAGAGAAATCCTGTCTCGAAAAACGAAAACAAAACAAAAACAAAAAAATAAAAACCAAATAATAAAGGATCTTTATTTTCTTATGTTTGAGAACATAAGAAAATTTATCTATATAAAATTTACCTTAGATTTTTTTTTAAGATTTATTTTACATAGATGGGAGCTCTGTCTGCATGTACCCCTTCATTCCAGAAGAGGGCATCAGATTCCAATATAGATGGTTGTGAGCCATCATGTGGTTGCTGGGAATTGAACTCTGGACCTCTGGAAGAGCAAACAGTGCTCTTAACCGCTGAGCCATCTCTCCAGCCCTAGAATTTTTTTTTAATTTCAAGATTATTTTTATAATTCTTTAAGTGTGTGTGTGTGTGTGTGTAGGTAGGTAGGTAGGTAGATGGGTGGGTGGGTGGGTACACATGAGTTCAGGTGTCCATAGGGACCAGAAGAGGATGTCAGATCCCATGGAACTGGAGTTGCAGGTGGTTGGAAGCTACCCAGTATGGTACCTGGAACCAAATTTGAGTCCTCTACAAGAGTGCATGCTCTTAACCACTGACCCATGCTCCAGCTCCTCACTGTACATATTTAATTGTCTAAAACAGAATTTAAATTCAGATTTATCTGCCTTTAATCTTCTTTTGATCCTTGGGTTATTTCTGTGAATTTGGACTTGCTCTGTCCATAGTATTGACTTAGTGTCACATCCAGCACACTGACTGTCCCATTAGTCTTGTGTCGTTAGCCAGCATGCAGACCCATTTCACTTTGGGGGTTGGTGTTTTTCAGCTAATTCTTTCAGAAGCAGACAACAGGACATTCCTTGCGGAGAGTGGAAGGAAGATTTTGTCAACTTTAATTGTGAAAGCACGGAAGGTAAATATATTCTCTAAGAAAGTTTGGTTTTTGCCAGCTTATCTAACTGAAGACTAGTTAGATAATCTGGTCAGATAGTTCAGCAGATAAAGTCCTCACCACCAAGCTGACAACCTGAGTTTGATCCCCCAGAACCCATGTAATCAAGAACCAATTCCAACAGCTGTTCTCTCACCACACACAGATTGAGGCATGTGCCATATGACCTGCCAAATGAACATTTTTAACATTTTTAAAAATTAAAATATATTTAACTTTTGATAGTGGAAGAAATCTTTGTAAGTTATTAGAAAGGTCCACAAAACAGTATTTATTTCTCTTTTGAGACAGAGCCTCTGACTGGTTGGCCTAGAACTCCCTTTGTAGATCAAGCTAGACTCACAAGTGTGCTGATTCTCCTGCCTCTGCCTCCTGGGGACTGGAATTACAGATGTGCACCACTCCTTCTAGCTCGAGGAGCACTAGCTTCTATCTGAGTTGTTTCCCTGTGTAAGGTTTATGTCCTTTTGACCAGGTTGTTCTGATAACTTAGAGCTGCCTGTAGCTCTGAGATGCCTGGTGGGACCTGTAGGTCGAACTGCTACTATAACCAGGTGTGGCCCTGCCTCTCAGGCCTGCTCAAGAAGAGGGTGGAGGGCAGAACACTGAAAACCTGGGCACAGACTGTGCTGCTGCCCATGGCTCATTTTCACCAGACTGAGTGAGGCAGAGACTTTGATAAGAAATTCATTCAGAGAGCCGGGCATGTGCCTTTAATATAAGAACTCCAGAGGCAGAGGCAGGTGGATCTCAGTGAGTTTGAAGCCAGACTGGTCTACAGAGTGAATTCCTGGATAGCCAGGGCTACATAGAGAAATCCTGTCTCAAGAAACTGAAAAGAAAAAAAAAAAGTTTGTACAGGACTGGAGAAATTACTCAGTGGTTAAGAACGCCGGCTGCTCTTCCAGAGGACCCAGGTTCAATTCCCAGCAACCACATGGCAGCTCACAACTGTCTGAAACTCCCAGTTCCAGGGAATCACACAGACATACATGCAGGCAAAAGACCAATGCACATAAAATAAAAATAAATTAATTTTAAAAGGATATGTTCCTTCTCCTGAGAGTGGAGAGAATGACAATTTCTTTAAAAAAAACAAAAAACAAAAAACTTCATTCAGACTGTGTAAGGAACCACTTTATTCAGACTTGTCCAGATGAAAACAGGCCTGCCTTTAGCCCTTTGCCCACGTGGCATTCAGCTCTAGTATTCACTCTCATTTCCTCATCTGTAAAGTGAATAGAACTGCATTCATTTACCATTTCGGAAGACTTAATGGTTAGATAAATGTTAAGTGGGAAGGAACTTGTACTAAGTGAATCTCAGGTGATACTGTGTCATTGCAGTTCACAGTATAAATCTTGGGTTGCTTTCTTGGCCTTCCCAGTGTAGACAAGTGCAGCCCTTTAACCAGTGTGCTCCCAGGGGGAGCCAGGCTGCACAGGGAGGACCCCAGCCTTGAGCATCGGTTTGCTGATGCTTTACTAACATTGGCTTCTGTGAACTAGGATAAGGTGGTAAATAAAGGCTGAGAGTGTAGACCACTTGCCTAACATGTCATATAAAAGGGCCGCAGTTAAACTCCAGCACCATGTGACCAGGTGAGGGCCACATATATGTAACCCCAGAACTTGGAAGGAAAGTAGAGAAGCTTGAGGCCATCCCCCACTATATAGGTCATTTGAGGCTAGCCTGGGATACTTATTGGTCATTTGAGGGCTAGCCTGGGATAGTTATCGATCATTTGAGGGCAGCCTGGGATGCTGGAGTCAATTTAAAAAGTAGATAACTTGGCATCCTTTGAAAATGTTTTCTAGAATAATTAAGATCCAACTAACTTTCTTGACAAGTAACTTATTTTGCAGGCTTAACTCTTGCTATAAAGTTATGTTTAGACTGCAATATGTTTTCTTTGCAGAATCCAAAGAAATTTGAAGATGTTTTTGATGAAATGATCTATTTTTTAGAGCAGACTGATCACTGGGATAGTACTGAGATGGAACTTGCTGCCAGAGGGGTAAATTCAAATTTTATAGAATCTTTATTCTTGCTATCTGCATAGATTTACGTAATTGAGGCACTGTCTTTTTTAAGTAGTACATCTGACTGTGTGATGGTAGGACATTGTCATATCCAGCTGTGCGGTGGTGGGCACCATCATATCCAGCTGTGCAATGGTGGGGCACCATCATATCCAGCTGTGCGGTGGTGGGCACCATCATATCCAGCTGTGCAATGGTGGGGCACCATCATATCCAGCTGTGCGGTTATGGGCACCATCATATCCGGCTGTGCAGTGGTGGGCACCATCATATCCAGCTGTGCGGTGGTGGGCACCATCATATCCAGATGCGCAGTCGTGGGCACCATCATATCCAGCTGTGGAGAGGTGGGCACCATCATATCCAGCTGCGCGATGGTGGGCACCGTCATATCCAGCTGTGGAATGGTGGGCACTGTCATATCCAGCTGTGCGGTGGTGGGCACCATCACATCCAGCTGTGGAATGGTGGGCACCATCATATCCAGCTGTGCAATCGTGGGCACCATCATATTCAGCTGTGCAATCATGGGCACCATCATATCCAGCTGTGGAACAGTGGGCACCATCATATCCAGCTGTGAATGGTGGGCACCGTCATATCCAGCTGTGCAGTGGTGGGCACCGTCATATCCAGCTGTGCGGTGGTGGGTACCATCATATCCAGCTGTGCAATGGTGGGCAGCATCATATCCAGCTGTGCAATGGTGGGCAGCATCATATCCAGCTGTGCAGTGGTGAGCACCATCATATCCAGCTATGTGGTGGTGGGTACCATGATATTTCTGTTATTCATAAGCTATGGAAACTATATCCTTTATATTAATTGGTTTAGAGAAGTAGCTCTCTAAAAGCCATTTTCTTCAGTAACATCTTCCATTTAAAAGGCAAGTGGTAGGCCTTATTTTACAAGGCAGTTACAGTGTCCTGTGCAAGAGGAATCTAAGATGAACAAGAGGCAGGGTACCTTAGGAGAACCAAGGAAGTAGACTTATCATAGAACTGAAGAAGTAAACATACCAAGAAAAATCAGAGACAGTCTTACTGTCAGAGAAGGTATAAAAATCTAGAACTTACATTGCAGCTGTATGTGTGAGTTCATAGATTTTATACATAGTAGAATTTGATACAGACATAAAGGTTTGGGTATATAAATAATTTTTAGCTCTGGTTATGTTGGGATCTGGGAACTACAACAGTACAAAAATATTATTCCCAGCACATGGGTCTTGGCTTCTAACCAGCATCCACTAAAGCGTAGTAGGAGTCCTTGGGAGAATGCCGTGCTAGCACTGGGTGGTGAGAGTCCATGCTGAGCCTGGAGCATCTTGCTGTGGTAGAAGCTTACAGAATGAATTTACGGGTAGCGGAGAGACACCATAGCAGAGGAAACAGTAGACACAGCATCCTTCCTTCACCTGCTCTTTTTTTTTTTTTTTTTTTTGGTTTTTCGAGACAGGGTTTCTCTGAATATCTCTGGCTGTCCTGGACTCACTTTGTAGACTAGGCTGGCCTCGAACTCACAAAGATCCGCCTGCCTCTGCCTCCCAAGTGCTGGGATTAAAGGCGTGCGCCACCATGCCCGGCCCTTCACCTGCTCTTTACCCATTTTTCCATATTCATTCCTAAATTGGTTAATCTGAACCCCAAGTCTGTTTTAAATTTTTTCAGCTTTTCTCTATCCCTGTTGCCTTTATCTTGGCCTAAATCTCTATTGCCTTTTGCCTAGTCTGCTTCATATCTTTGTACTCTATGGCTTTCTGCCCACTACATCACTGCATCCCCCTTGCATTACTCTTCTCCTATCCTGTTCCACCTACACTTCTGCTAAAATTATGTTTTTGTTGTTTTGAGACAAGGTCTCATCGTAACCCAGCAATGAACTCTGAGGAACTGGTGGTGAACTTGAATTCCTGATCCTCCTGCCTCTACCTCCTAGGTGCTGCTTACATTACCGTTATATGTCACTATGCCTGGCTTTCCAAAATCATCTTTAAAATATGTGACCTGATTATCTGCCAGCATCAGCAACTCTGTCCACCTGTGAGGATAAACTAGAAGTCCTTCGTGTAGGCCTAGATGGTTACAGGGTCTCTTCCTTGTCTCCTGCCAGATTTTTCACCTGCTTGCCCATAGCACACTCTCATATTTCTTTCTATTCAACACCATTGTATCTTTTCTGACCTTAATTAAGCCTGTGACAGGAATTTCCTGTAACTGGGAAGACTCACACCCTAGGGGAAGCCATTCTAATATACAGCTTAAAATCAGTGCAAAAGCTCAGTTAGCTTTGTTGTGTTTATTGGGGGTTGGATCTCTGTGGGATCATTTTCTTGCTGTTTTCCCCAGTAGACTCCAGGTTTCTAGTTTGCCTACTGTTGATATCAGGGTACCCAGTACAGCACATGGTACAGCACAGCGCGGGAGGCATGATAAAGAGAGATGGATGGCTCGTGGGTAGAACAGGCAGGTCTGGGTGAGCAAAGCCCATGGGCACTGCCAGCGCTTGGACGGAGAGTAAGGAGAGACTGGTCTGACCTCGGAGGCCAGGAAGGAGCAAACACATGGAGCTGCAGCTTTGCACTTTACCTTCTCGCTGTGGAGAAACATTGTTGGAACAGCTCAAAAGCCTGGCATTGCAAATCACAGGCTTCACTCCAGCACCCGTAATACTCATTTCTATCTTGCAATTTTAATACAGGTGAAAATTTTAAACTTTTATGATGTGGTTCTGGATTTTATATTAATGGATTCCTTTGAAGATTTAGAAAACCCACCGATATCCATACAGAGTGTAGTGAACAATCGCTGGCTCAACTCTTCCTTCAAAGAAACCGTAAGTGGCATTGACACTCTTCACATATCCATCAGCTTTGACCAGAGATGGACAGCTGATTTAAAAGTTACCTATAGGTCAGGAGTGGTGGCACAGGCCTTGAATCCAGCCCTTGGGAAGCAGAAGCAGGATGATCGCTGTAGGTGTACTTTTTTGGGCCACTTTATTGGGTTCTTATATCTACCACCCTTCCAACCTTTATTCCACCCCAATCCCTTCCAGTCCCCCAACATTAGGTAGGAGACAAAGGTTAGAGGGAAAAGGGGGTATAGACCTCTTTTGACTACTTCCTGCTGATTAGGGGCATCAAGTTCCTAGGGGCAAGTCCGGTCTTGTCGTCAGAATATCCAGCAATAGCAGGGACCTGCAGTAGCTGCCATAGGCTCTCTCAGGGTTCACCCATTTATACCCAGTCCAGAGTCCCCAGAATTAGACTGTCTGCAGATGGCAAAAGTCACACCCCTCCTAGAGCACAAGACAATCATAGTTAACAGCTGAATTATCCCACACCTGGGGTTAAAACAAAATATTAATATAACTGGGTGGTATAAGAAACCAGAATTCTCTGTGAGTTCAAGGGCAGTCAGAACTACATAAAGACTCTGTCTCAAAAAAAAAAAAAAAAAAAAGGAAACAGCTCATCCTTTGATATTGGGATCACTTGTGTAGTACATAACACACAAGATGGTATGTAACTACACTACAAAGGAGATGGAATCCTCCTGTGACAACCATGCCTGGGCACCAACAAGTAGCATGGGGTATCATGTTTCATGATGAAGTCTGAATGCTATAAAAATGCCTTTAAAAACTTCCACTGGCAGTTTCATATCATTTTAGAACTTCCAGATGCTGCATTTTAAAGTGTTTTAAGTGTAGCTCTTCCTTCACTAAACCGCAAAAAGTGCATGTTCTTCATTTCAGCCACCAATTTGATAAAGTTGGGTCAGCCAGAGTGGAGGTGGACTTCATCAGGATCCATTAAGACATTTCTTGTGCCTCTTCATGGTTGCAGTTTCTTAGTTCTTGAAAAAAATGTAGCATTACCCCCAGATATTTCAGCAACACTGTCTGTCCTTGAAGGAAAGACAATAATTTATCATCATTATTTGATAGAGAACATTTGTTTATATGTTTGTATCTATATATTCTTTTTGGACCTCTGTTTTTTGGAGGGGGTTGTTTGTTTGTTTGTTTGTGAGACAAGTTCTCACTCTTGTAGCCCAGGCTGCCCAGAACTCTGGGAATCTGCTGCTTCAGCCTCTTACATACCAGAGTCACAGGCGTGAGTTGCTGTGTGTAGTCTCAGAATTTATGAGCCTTGGAAATTGTGTTGTTATTGCTAGGCTCTTTGGCTCTAGAGTGCAACCTTTTTCTCTTACCAGTTTTGTGTTTAAATTTTAATTTCATAAAAATGAAAAGTATCTCCTCTGATGTTTGTAAACAATGCGAGGAACTGAGGTCATCCTTACTCTTTGGGATTTTTAGACCAAGAAACTTTGAACTCTAATAAAAATCACTGTTTTTAAATGGAAATATTGATAATAAATATAGAATTAAACCTTGCTTTTCTCCTCTGTCTATATTTAGGCTGTGGCTTCAAGTTGTTGGTCAGTGCTTAAACAGAAAAGGCAGCAGATGAAGGTAAAACTCATATGCCCAGATCCCTGCATTAGTACATTTCTGTGGCTGTGAAAACAACTGACTGGATAATTTATATGGAAAGAGGCTGGTTCAGGCCCCATTGTGAAGGCTGCAGTATCTTATAAAGCCTTGTGCTGTCCAGCACTGCAGAACAAACAGCCTGTGTGTAAAGAGGATGCCAAGGGCACCCTCACAGGCCAGAGTGATGGCTTACTTGGGCAATAAAGGCAGTAATAAACCCCCAGGATTTCTGCATCTGTGATGAACACTCCTTCCCATGTGTGTTCCAGTCCATCTTACCCACAAGGCACTGCTCTCACTGTGCACTGGAAGTAGTGATGCATGTGGACTCTGAGCTGAGACTGTCTGGGTTGCTGTACCACTTACTGATACTCTGACTTTGGGTAGTTGCTTAACCTCTCTATTGCCTTAATGTTTTCATCTTTGAGAAAGAGAATCAATGACAATATTTACTTTGAACAATTTTTAAAAGATTTACTGTAAAATGCTAAGGTCTCAAATGTAACTCAGTGGCCTTCAGTTCAATTCCAGGAACAAAAAATGTAAACATCCAACAATAACAAAGCAGCAAAGAGTTCAGTGGGAAGGGCTGAGCACAGTGTATCTTGCAGCTACTGACTGTTACTGTATCATTTGCCAGTGACCTGTGTTATTTTACCATATCCATATTTTTCAGTTAAATTTTTTACACTGAACCTATAAAGCTAACCCTAGATTTTTCTGCAACATAGTCCTTCCAGCTTCTTCAGTAGGTATTGTTAGAAATCATTCTAAGGACTCTATTTGAATAATTCTGGCTTAAAATTATTCTAGAAACCATACAATGTCTGTCTGTCCCTCTGTATGTCTCTCTGTCTCTTTTTCTCTCTGGGAGTAGGTGTGAGTTTGTGTGTAGTATGAAATGAATGGTAGATGATTGTGTGTGTGTGTGTGTGTGTGTGTGTGAATGTGTTATGTGTGTGTGATTGTTCGTGTTCAAAACAAAATGATAGGGACAGGAAATAATATACACTGTTCAATAATAACTAATATTAATAGCCTTAATTCCCCTAATAAAGAGACACAGATTAACAGGGTTGATTAGAAAACAGACTCACCCTCCCCCCTTTTGTTCTGCTTCTAAGAAACACCTCATCATCAATGATAGACAACACCTTAGGGTAAAAGGATGTTTAAAAAAAGAGTATTCCAGCAAATGGAACTAAGAGACAATGAGAATTAGCTGTTCTAATGTCTGACAAAATGACATCAGACTGAGGCTAGTCTGATGAGACAAGGACACGTTATACGCACTAAAAGGACAGAGCTGTCATACAGAGAAGCCCTGTCTCAAAAAAAGAAAAAAAAAGCCGGGCGGTGGTGGCGCACGCCTTTAATCCCAGCACTTGGGAGGCAGAGGCAGGCGGATCTTTGCGAGTTCGAGGCCAGCCTGGTCTACAAAGCAAGTCCAGGACAGCCATAGCTGTTAAACAGAGAAACCCTGTCTCGAAAAACCAAAAAACAAAACAAAAAAGAAAAAAAAAAAAGGTTTTTTTTAAGATTAACAATTGAAAAACCCTTAGACAAATTAAACAAACCAAAAAAAAAAAAAGATAGGACGCAAATTAATAAATTTAGAGATGCAGGAGGCAGAGGCAGGTGGATCTCCATGAGTTTGAGGCCAGCCTGGTCTACAAAGCCAGCCAGGGCTCTGTTACACAGAGAAACCCTCTCTTGAAAAACCAAAAAATAAAATAAAATTAGAGAAGGAAAGGGAAACAAACATTAAGCAGACACTGGAGAAATTCCAAGAATCCTAAGGGCATAGTTTAAAAATCTACGGTCTACTAAACTAATTAAGTTAGTCAGTGGCTTAGAGATTTTCTTCAGATGCAAATATATGCACCAGTATTTCCTAAGAGTCAATCATATGACTAAGTTTAGTAATAATGACTTTCTTAACCAGGGTGTAGAATTCTAGTAAGAGTAATTTAATTATTTTTTTGTTTGCTTGTTTGTTTTTCTGTTTATAAGCAGGATCTCCTATATCACAGGCTGGCCTGGAACTTTCTGTGTTGCCAGAAATGACCTTGAATTCCTGATCCTCTCGTACTTTCCATGGGCTAGGATTGCACCTGTGTTCCACCACACCTGACTTATAGAGTGCCGGGTGTCAAGCCCGGGGTTTTGTGCATACTAGACAAGCAGTCCACCAACTAACCCCTCCCCACGCCCTAATGCTTAACCATTTAAAAACATTTTAGAGGGGATTTTGATCACTTCAGTTGAGTAAGACTTTCAAATCATGGAAACAACAGTAGTCAAAATACACCTAAAAATTACATGGAAGAACACTTTAACATTGATACAACTTGCTACAGCATGATACTTGCTTTTAGGAAGTAGAAATTAAGGGTAAAACCCAAGAGGCTCTGTGGTGGTTTGACTGAGGATGGCCCCTATAGGCTTAGCATGTATTTACATGCTTACTTCCCAGTTGAACTGTTTGGGAAGGTTTAAGAGGTGAGGCTTGTTGGAGTAAGTTGTACTTGTTAGAAGACGTATTCCAGAATTTTATAAAATCTGAAATTTGGCTGGCTGGAGACCTTGGATAAGGAAGGTTCAATGTATATTTTCATGAGGTGAATTTGCCTTTGAGAAAGTGTTTCTCATCTGAAACTGCTGGCTAGAATATGAAAACTATATAGAACCTCTGACTCTCAGTTTCTTTTAAGTTTATTAATGTTCCAAATAGGCTCTCTCATGATGGGACCTTGGTCTGCTCCTAAAGACTGTCACCCACATAATGGCTGGCAATTTATGTTTCATTACTAGAGAAAGTAAATTTAAGAAGATAAGAATAAGCTGATTCCCTTTTGTTTCCCAACAGATCTCAGATGGATTTTTTGCCCATTTTTACGCCATTTGTGACCACATTAGCCCTGTCTTAGCTTGGGGCTTCTTGGGTCCTAGGAACTCCCTCTACGACTTATGTTGCTTCTTCAAGGTATGTTCAGTCATTGAATCATTGCTTTAAAATAAAACCATGCTGTTCACTTTTGTATAACATATAAAGCTGCAGAAATCTCCTAGATCTCTAAATGCCACTATTCAATTGGTGACATTTTATAATACCAGTGTTAATAATATAATAGACCAGTACCTTTGAGAGCGGTTGCCCACAGTAGCGTAGACTCCAGAAGTCCACTTTTTCTGTTAGGATCTTGATCTGTTACCATGTTACAATGGCACTTGTGAAATACTACAGAACTGAGTTCTGTACAAGATGATATGAGTGTTGAGATCCAGGCCATAAGAGATCACATGGAAATTTAAAGTTGTATCCTCAGGTCGGAAGTTTGTTTGCCACAACGTTTATTAGAGCTTAATTGCAGAATCTTCTGACTGTCAAATACCAAGGAAATGTTATTTTTTGGCAGTATTGAGGTAACTAAATTTCAGAGGACCAACAGTCCTGATGAGTTTGAATTTGAGTGCTTGGATGCCTTGCAGTATTATGAAATTTTTTAAATTGTGTTTGCTTTATTAATATATATATATATATTGGTTTTTCAAGACAGGGTTTCTCTGTGTATCTCTGGCTGTTCTGGACTCGCTTTGTAGACCAGGCTGGCCTCGAACTCACAGAGATCCGCCTGCCTCTGCCTCCCAAGTGCTGGTATTAAAGGCGTGCGCCACCACCGCCCGGCTAATATAATGTTTTGTAATATAATCAATTAGGAAGTATTCCTTCTACTGTCATTTGGAACTCATTAATTTGTTACTAGTCTACTTAACCTTCCAGTTGTAAATTATGTGCTTCCATGGAGAGAGTAGAGCTGCTGGTTAAATTGTCCTTTGTTCTCCAGTTCCCACCTTCCTCATCGCCTGTAGAGTGGGGCACTGGACAGTTGTTGGTTCGTGACCCTCCGGTGACTGCGATGGCGTTCCTCATACTTTTATCACAATTTCTAGAGGATTGAATTCGATGTTGCTGGTTTTCTCTTTGCAGTTCATTTTCTTCCACCATTTATTTCATAGTAGTTGAGATTTAGTATTTAATAGTAAACAACTTCCCTTAAATATGCCTTAATGTATTAATTCACTGAATGAAACTCTTCAAGACCTGTTACTGACTGTAGACATGAAACTGATATTTTTCATTTATGTCTTTTTTTAATAGAAAAATATACATTTAAAAGTATTATGACTATTGAAAGTGGTTTGCTTTTGTATGCTTACAAGGCCCAGCACTCAGAAGTGACCTGAGAGGAAACGCTGGTAAAACAGCTCCTCATGGTTACACAAGTGTTTTGGGTGCTTCTCATAGATTGCCTTTTGTGATCATGTGAGCCCTGTGTAGTAAACAGGACAAGTCAGCTGGGCCTGGTGGCGCACACCTTTAATCCTAGCACTTGGGAGGCAGAGGCAGGCCAATCTCTGTGATTCTAGGCCAGCCTGGTCTACAAATCAAGTTCCAAGACAGCCCGGGATGTTACACAAAGATACCATGTCTCAAAGAACACACACATGAACAGGACAAGTACTATTTGCCCAAATTTTATAGACATAGGGAACAACAGTCCAAAAGGCTAACTAACTTGTTCAAAGTCTTTTGCTGATGAGATGTGAAACCAGCCCCAGAACTAAAGTGTCTGACTCCTGGTTTAGTCTGTTTTAGCATTAGCAATTCATAGATTAAGGAATTGTGACCCAATAAATGCAATTTCTTATGTATTCATTCTCCAGAATCAAGTTCTTTTCTTTCTCAAGGACATATTTGACTTTGAGAAGGTGTGCTACTCCAGCATAGACTCCTTGGCGGAGGACCTCCTGCACTTACTCATGCGCCGTACAGAGCTGCTTGTCGCCGGTCTTGGTGCAGACACCCAGAGGCACGCCACTGCTTGTACTAGTGGACACTGCCATGCCATGTCCACTGCACTGTTAGAAGGCAAAGTACAAGAAGTACGAGAGGAAGCTTGAGAGTGTTGTTCGGCACTTTAGGGTGCCACTGACTTGTGGGCGTGCCTCAGGATCCACGAACTCATGATGTGGACTCAGGGAGGGAGGGAGGAAGGAAGGAAGGCGCGAAGTACTGTATCATGCAGAGATTCTGTCATTGAGTCCGTGTGAATCGTTCAGAGTGAGCTTTTAATACTCTTTAGGTAATAATGTAAGTTGTGATATGTTGCATATGCTTTGCATTGAATTGAAGCCAATGCTGCAGGAGTTCACAGTCTTCACGCTGTCTGGAGTGCCCAGTGTCATCCTCAGAATGTGTCTTGATGCTTTGCTCCCTGAGAATACACTAGCCCAAGATGATTGGGGTTCACATGTGTAAGAATTTATTTATTACTTCTGCTGTCAGCATACTTAACTTTGCCTGAGCTGTATTTGTGACCATAGTTACTGCTTTGTTTAACCGAATTTAGGCAATAGTGATGTTTAGCTGTACTGTTTACCTATGACTTGTATATTTGCTTATGATTTTGAATCAAAGAAATTAGAATCACAAGGGATTGGTGTATAGAACTAAAAGGAAATGAAACTGAGCAGGTTATAGTGCACACCTTGAGGAGGATCACCTGTAGTTTCTTGACTATATTACTATTGTCCTGTGAGTTATAATACACTGAAGTATTTTTAATCTTTTTATAAATTGAAACATTTTCCCTCAGATTAATATTAAATTTGAAAATGTAATTTATTTATCAAAAAAAGTTAAAAATATATCCTTTTAAATATAATTTTGAGGCTGGCTTAGGGTATTAAACTTTATAGAATAAGATAATTTCCTTTTTTTTTTCTCCACAAAAACTTTTATTAACCTGCACACAGAGTTCAGAACACTAGAAGTTTGTCAGGTTATGTGCAAATTTTAAAAATACTACTACTTTGAGCTTGGATATTAAAGGAATTTTCCTCTCAGATATAGAACAGAAATATTTTAAATGATATGGGAGTATATTTTATGTCCTTATGATAAACATGAACAAGTGGGTTATTATTCTAAGTAAGCTTCAAACTACATTATACATTTTCAAGGCCTCATTAATTTTGCTTTAAGATCATGTACCATGTTCTCACCAGTGGATTGGATTTGCTCACTTTTAATCCTAAAGTGGGTTGCATTGGTTTTAAGGGTGAGTTATACAGACAGATCTGAAATGTGTTTTTAAAAAATGCATTTTTAGATTAAAGTGCCTAGATTAAGGTTAATGATGACAAAATAAAAATTGAAAAGGAGTTTAATTTTGTAAGAGTTTAAAAATATATATACATCACAGTTATTTAAATTAAGTACAAGATATAAAATTTAGATTCCTGCCATTAATGTGTATAGGCTGTTAGGGCCTTAAACTTTTGTTTTGAGTATACAGCACCTTGCCTTCTCCTATGTGGCTTTTTAATTTCCTAATTCTGTACTCATGTTCTTATTGATGACAAAATGCATTGGGTCCTGCTTCCCCTTTACTTTCACATGAGATGTTTTTACCTTCTGAGCTATCACGAGAAGGGACACACATGTAGGTGCCTGCACATTCCCGTAGCATCACCACATAAGCAAGTCAGTTATGGCTTATATTAATTTATTCATTGGAGAGCTAAGTATTTTGTACTGTGGTTTTATAAACAGAGCTGTAAGTGAAGTATATTTTGGGGGAAAATACTCCTTGAAATAGTTTTGATGAATTGCACTGTAAAACAATAATGCTGCAATGACATGGCATAACCTTGGTGGGTGGCCTTTCCAAAAAGTGTTTGATTTCTCCGTTTTTAAATTTCAGATAAAAAAAAAATCCACTGCCCATCTTCAAGAAAGGGTTGGTTTGTCAAACTCAGTGTTTAAGTTTGACTAGTTTCTGGTGAGCTAATTAACTGGCACACTAACAAGATACTTTCTTTGTGGCCTTTCACAAAAGAGATAAGAATGACCAAATAAAATGTGGGATCAATACATGTAGAAGAAAATTCTTTTTTTAGGGGGGCGCAAGGGTTGGGGGAGCATAACTTTTTAAAGGACAATGTCTTCTTTGAAAGAAGACCTCTGATCTGACTGGTGAGATACTTAAGATACACAGGCCTGTTTCTATTTGCCTTAAAGTTAAACAGAAGCAATGCTTTAAAAGATCAAACTAGGCTCGAGCTGTTATGGAAAAGAGAAAAGGCCAGCCTAATGGGGCTCGTGGTGTTACCTGAAGATAGCCTCCATATGCAAGATGTAAGAGGGCCGAGAGTTAACCCTGAGAAAGCAGCCTGTTCCTCTTCTCTGGAAGGAAGGAAAGGGGATAAAGAGTCAGTTGATTCGTGTGCCTGTGTTTGTTTCTCTGTGTTCTTGTTCAACTGAAAAAGTAGTTTCTTCCCTAAGGTTAACAATATGTGCTTGAAATTACAAAATGGAGGTGTCTTTTTTTATGAGAAGCCAAATTTTTTATTCTGTGAAAGTCAGCTCCAAAGAACTGTATCTGTCTCCTGCAATAATATTAATCATTTGCATATATTTACTGTGATTCTTTTGATTTGTTGAGTTAACTGTATAGAAAAAGAACTTACATAAGCCGGGCGGTGGTGGCGCACGCCTTTAATCCCAGCACTTGGGAGGCAGAGGCAGGTGGATCTTTGCGAGTTCGAGGCCAGCCTGGTCTACAAAGCGAGTCCAGGACAGCCAGAGCTGTTACACAGAGAAACCCTGTCTCGAAAAACCAAAAAAAAAAAAAAAAAAAAAGAACTTACAAATGTTTCCTCCCTTTAAGATGTAGCATTTCCTACCTAATTTCCAGCAGTTAGCCTAGAAATGAGGAATGCCAAAGGGCCACAAGGTGTTGCTGAGCCGCTCCATGGCCTGTCATAACCAGAGCTGTAAGTTATGTTTATAACTCTTGTTTCAATTTTTAATATGAACATGGGTTCAGACATGGATTGGGCTGTAATTTCAAACTGACTGTAAGAATTAGGCTGGATTAAAACCTGTGAAATGTTTAACTAAGAAACATATATGGGAGAAATAAACGCTTATGTAACCTGTGATAAGTGGAAATGTGACATGCTTTGTTCTTAATGATTATATCTTGTTCGCGTTTCCCTGACTGACCTCAGCAGAGCTGTTTCTTCAGTGTGAGGACTGGCCCGTCAGTCTGTGTGCAGTGAAACCCGGCAGGAGCAGACACAGCACCGGCCCGACAGGCACACGCACACACACATTTTTGTTCCAGCCAAATGAAGAAGTGACCGTATCTTACTGATCTGTTGACTCCTTTAAGTAGTACTCTGCATGAAGCGAGGTCACAAGTGCTTTGACATGAGGCCACACTGAAATCCAATGTAAATACTACC
Source organism: Lophiomys imhausi (assembly GCA_907164525.1). Classification (NCBI taxonomy): domain Eukaryota; kingdom Metazoa; phylum Chordata; class Mammalia; order Rodentia; family Muridae; genus Lophiomys; species Lophiomys imhausi. The sequence continues at coordinate 2,159,038 of CAJQZJ010032781.1, forward strand.
AAAGGCCATTATGTACTACCAATGGAAATAAAGATAGCATTGTAAGGATAAAGTTCCAGTATTCATGTTTTGATTGAAATACTTCAGTGAGTGGCTGAAGAGATGGCTCAGTGGTTAAGAGCCCTGCCTACTCTTCCAAAGGACCTGGGTTCAAATCCCAGCACCCACATGGCAGTTCGCAGCTGTCCTTAATTGCTAGGTATGGTGATGCATGCCTTTAATCTCAGCACAGAGAAAACCCTGTTGCCAGGCGGTGGTGGCGCATGCCTTTAATCCCAGCACTTGGGAGGCAGAGGCAGGCGGATCTTTGTGAGTTCGAGGCCAGCCTGGTCTATAAAGTGAGTCCAGGACAGCCAGGGCTACACAGAGAAACCTTGTCTCGAAAAACCAAAAAAAAAAAAAGAGAAAACCCTGTCTTGAAAAAAATACATAAATAAAGCGTGTGTCGTCGTCGTCGTCGTCCCCCACCCCCGTCTTCATCAGTGACTTACCCAGGTTCCCAGCACTCGGGGAACCCAGGACTTAATGCATACGAGGCAAACACTCTGGCTTTTCTTTTTTTTCTATTTTTTTTTTTTTTTTTTTTTTTTGGTTTTTTGAGACAGGGTTTCTCTGTGTAACAGTCTTGGCTGTCCTGGAACTCACTCTGTGGACCAGGCTGGCCTTGAACTCACAGAGATCCACCTGCCCGCCAAGGCAAGCACTCTGCCCCCAAGTGACTCACCCAGCTCCTATTTTTTAAAGTTTCTTTGTTTTGTTGTGTGTTTTTTTTAAGACAGTGATATAGCCCATGCTGACTTCCAACCCTGGTGGATTCTCTTGCCTCTGGCTCCCAAGTGCCAGGGCCACGGGCGTGCACTGCCAGTGCTGTTTGATGTTTGAACTTGTTAGATATCTGAGCTGCATATACGCCTCATTGATGGGGTCCCACAGACATGAGCTGAGTCCCCACTGCCCGGGAGGCAAGGCCGAGGGATGGAATCTTACACTGGCTTCCTGGCCCCAGGTCCGTTCCTAATGTCATGGTCTGCCCTATACTTTGTCATCTCTGTCCACTATGGTTCTCCACTTTAAACATCTCACAGAATGTTTTTTTTTTAATTTTGCTGTTCTTTTAAGACAGGGTCTTTCTGCGTAGCCCTGACTGTCCTGGCACTCGCTCTATGGACCAAGCCGGCCTCGAACTCAGAGTTCCACCTCTCTCTGCTTCCCGAATGCGACCTTTGTGAACACTTTTTCTGCTGTTGTCCCTGATGTTAACTCTGTGAGGCTGTCCCTCTCATAACCACTTGTCTGTGTGCTCTCCTCCCTGTGGCTCTGACACTTTTTTCTCATATTTCCTGTACTCTTTAATATTTTACCATGTCATTTCTTCCCATTTGGTCCCTCGCTCTTCTCTGCTACTCCCGCGTTTGATGTGCTGTACAGATTTTGGGTCTTCTTAGGTTCTTTGGGTTTTTGTTCATCAAAACAACAAAAACCCTCCAGAAACCTTCATCATTTGGGTAAGGAAGGGCTGAATTCCAGAACAGCAAAAAAGAGCACACCTTCCTGGTGGCACTTTTTATCCTCCACTTAAAAGCCACAGCAGAGCGACTGCCATGTCAGATGTCACTCAGTGCCCTGCTTCTGACTGTCCCTATGCCACCAGAAGCTTTCGCTGGCACAATTATATATAGGAAGTTGAGGAACTTTGTCATTTGCTGTTTGATGTAACATCACATCCCTGAACACAGAGAGCCACTTTGCCGTGTGCAGCACCGGGAAGTGCGGGTCCCACAGCTCCTGCCACCGCCACTGAACCCCTCCTGACAGAGCCCTGAAAAGGAGCAAGGCTCTGGAGGCAAAGAAAGCATCCCCCCCCCTCCCCCACCTGTTTCCTCTTACTTTTTGACAGGGTCTCACTGTCGTCTTGTCACAACTCCTGGGTTCAGGTGAGGCTCAGCACCGTGAGCAGCTGAGACTACAGGCCCTTGCTGTGGCAGGAGTGTCACACATTCAACAGCTTTCAACAGCAAACACTCACACTGCTTCAAATAGCTGCTCTGCTGCTTCTGACTCTGGCTCTCTCCTGAGTCTGCAGGAAACCAAAGGCTCATCTGGGGCTAACTGGTTGGCATACTTTGTTCTCCAAAGGTTCTTGTGCACTCTTGAGGTGATTGATGGAACCTTCAGATGGTGGGGCCTCATGGAAAGCAATTAGGTTGTGTGGCCCTGCCCTCGGGAGGGAGCAGAACTGCCTGAAGCCGTGGTCCCTGAGGGCAGGGTGTTCTGAAAGGGCACACACAGCTCCCTGTTCTGCAAACCATCCTCTGATACAGCAAGGATCCTCACCTCCCTGCCCGTGCCATCCAAGCTCCCAGGATTATCAGCCAAATAAATCTTTTAAATGTTACCCCACATCAGGTGTCTGTGATAGCAACACAAAATAGTAAGGAGGCTGGGAAATTTGTTTCTAAGTTTGCTAACTCAATCAGAGAAGGGATTCCATAATTCCTTCCTGACTGGGCTCTCCACACAGCTTCCTGGATGCTTTGGAATATGGAAGTGGCTACTTCCCTAGTGTCATAGAAAGAAAGCAAGGTAAAAGGCAATGTCTGTGTGAAAGGCAGTGTGTGGGGGCGGGGTGTATGCATGCTAAAGAGACCAGTGCACCTGCGACCACAGGCCAGCATGTGGGACTAGTCCTCACCTTCTGCTTTGTTTGAAACAGTCTCCTTATTCACAGGCGAGCTAGCCCATAGCTCCCAGCAGTTTTGTCTTTTCCAGTAGGAGTTCACAGGGGTAGCAGACCCATGCCCTGCTGACTTTGGCTTTTGTACAGGTTCTGGAGATCGAGAGAGTCAGGTGGTCAGGCTAATAGCCAAGTGGCTTACTGAGCATCTCTGAGGCCTTGGCAATGCCTAGACTTGGAATGCTGCTGCTCCTGCCATACTGTGCTGGTCCAGTGGACGCCAACCCTGAGATGGTGTGGGAGAACTGTGCACAGTCTAACTGCAGGAGGCAAGATCACTCAGTCTTCTTGCTGCCTGAGTACCACCGCTCAAAATCATAAGTTGAGCCTGAGAAATAGCTTGCTTGGTAATAGCACTTGCCACTCAAATCTGACAAGTACTACCAATGATAAATAATCTTTCAAAATGTTATACAAAAATAACTTCAGCTTAATTTTATTAAGTTTTTTGTTTTTTGAGACAGGGTTTCTCTGTGTAACAGCCCTGGCTGTCCTGTACTCACTTTGTAGATCAGGATGGCCTTGAACTCACAGAGATTCACCTGCCTCTGCCTCCAGAGTGCTGGGATTAAAGGCATGCGCACCATGCCCTAGCTACCTTAATCTTAAATGAGTAAATATGCATTCTTCAGCCAGTCTTTTGTTACAGCTTCAAGACTACCAGTTGGACTATTGGTCCACTCTGTTCCAAGGGGCATTTGTTGCATAAACTACACTTCCTTTCAGTCATCATTTGGAGTTTCGGAACTTAAAAAAAAAAGGTTACACTCAGGTTCTCACACATGCTAAGCATGTGTTTTACCTTTGCCTCCTGCACCCTGCAAGTCCCTAGCTTTTCTTCTTACTCCCTCCCCTTTCCTTCCTACACACCCTCCCATATGTCCCTCCCCACTCCTTCGAATTCATGGGCTCTTGTTTTCATCAATTGTTACTGCATGCATATATGTATTTGCGTATTCATATATATGTTCTTAAATATAACCTGTTGAGTCCATATAATGTTACGTATGTGTATGTTTTCAGGAGTAACCATTTGGAAGTAAGCAACCAATTGCATCCCTTACTTTAGAAGGTGAAAAATCCATACAAATATAAAGAGCAATGTCTGGAGACTCTCACTAGCTTTATTTTGTATTCTTCAGACTTGATGGTTAAGTTTTATAAGCTATGTACCTTTACCAGTTCACTCCAAAGCTCTGACTTTGTTTCTGTATTAACTGTTGTGATGTTTGTCTAATTTGGAGGAGGCTGAAGCTATAGCTCAGTGGTAGAGGACTCACTCGGTACACAAGGTCCCAGGTTTGAATCCCAGTGCCATAAAATACAACAAAAAGAGGTTGAGAACAGACTCAGTTCATTTGTGATAAATACAACAGGAATTCATATACTTATTTGTAAATCTTGAGTTTGTAGTGATCTCAGATTTAGATGTCAAAACTTAACCCACCTTGACCTCCGCCAACTGTTGACTGCCACAAGTATTCCCCAGCAGAACATTTTTCCACTTTTTCAAAGACCAGAAACCTCTCCATATCTGGCTGCTCTGCCAAGGGATCACATCCAAACACCAGTTGGAATACAGACATGCCTTTAGTACACACCTTTAATCCCTCCGATTGGAATATAGACATGCATTTAGTGCACAGCTTTAATCCCAAACAGTGACCTCTAGTTGAAGGAAAAACAAAATGACAAATCAGAGAAAGATTTGGCAGAATGAGTCAGAGATAGAATATGCCCAACTCTCAGGAGAACAGACAGGAAAGAGAAGCTGCCTAAGAGCAGTGCAGAGACAGAGCGAGAGTTCATGGAGATAGTGCAGTTAGGTGCAGTTCAGTTGAGTGTAGTTTGTACAGTTCAGAGGCAGTTTTCCCAAGCAGAGCAATTTAGTGAAAAGTGGAGAAAAGCCAGTTTAAATCAGTCAGCTTGGAGAGGAATTTTGAGCCAGAAGAGCTAAGGTGAACCAGTCAGCCAGAGTTCAGAAAGAACTAGAAAGGGTCAGTTTATTCAGCAGTATAAGTCTCTGAGGCTAAAAACATTCTAGGCCTACGTTAGCAGACAGAGGCTGGAAGCTCAGCCTTCAAGGTCTGGGCTTGCAGATCAGATTGTAAGGAGGCTAGAAGCTTTCAGGCCTAAGTCTAAGGATATTTAGATAGAAATGCTCTGGGCTCAGCCCAAGCCATGTATTATATTAGTAAAGCTTGGGTAGGGCTCTAATCTCATACTCCCTCTTCTGAGGAAAAAAAAAAAAAGACATCTACAACCTGAGGTGTTCTCTGACCTCCACATGCACACACATAGACCCACACATATACCAGCACATACATGCATGCATACCACACACATGCAAAACAAAAAGGAGCTGGGACCTAAAGAGGTCATTACTGGCCACTCCTACACTATGCTTCCCAGTCTCTGTATGTAATCTCTCCCACAAATCCTGTACTAATGTGTGCCACCTGACAACTGTCCACATCAGACCCAGCTGATCCCACCATCATGTTCTAGAATTAGGAGTGAAACAAACCATGAACAGGTATGAAGTTACACACCCTCAGGCATTTGGTTATAGTAACACACCGTCTCACTTCCCTCACATGAGACTTTCCATGCTGGGCATCACTAAGCACTGTCATAATTCTCTCTCTCTCTCTCTCTCTCTCTCTCTCTCTCTCTCTCTCTCTCTCTCTCATGCTTTTCTTGACTCCTTCCACAGGAATGCTGTCCCTGCTGCTCCATGTCTGCACCTCATTGTGGTGGATGAGTGCTGGAACGCTGGGAGAACAGGCCCGGCAGCCTTGCATGCCCGGTGTCAGTCGCCGTTTCTGCCGCTGTAACAAAATGCCCTCACAAAAGCAGCATGAGGGACAAAGGCTTTGTTTAGGTCACAGTTGTCATCATTTTGGGGTGGTCATAGTCACATCCACAGTGGAAAGCAGACAACCTGGACTACATATCCAATTCCAGGCCAGCTAAGGTCCCATAGTGAGACCGTGTCTTAAAAACAAAGCCGGGCGGTGGTGGCGCACGCCTTTAATCCCAGCACTTGGGAGGCAGAGGCAGGCGGATCACTGTGAGTTCGAGGCCAGCCTGGTCTACAAAGTGAGTCCAGGACAGCCAAGGATACACAGAGAAACCCTGTCTCGAAAAACCAAAAAAAAAAAAAAAAAACAAACACAAACAAAAAGGCAGAGTGAGTCAATGCACGCTTCTGCTCATGTCTCCTCTTCTATATAGTCCAGAGCTCAAACCCAGGACATAATCAGCCACCTGTAATGTGCTTCTCCTCACCTTAAGTAACCCAATTAAGAAACTCAGACCCGGGGCTGGAGAGATGGCTCAGCGGTTAAGAGCACTGGCTGCTCTTCCAGAGGTCATGAGTTCAATTCCCAGCAACCACATGGTGGCTCACATCCATCCATAATGAAATCTGGTGCCCTCTTCTGGCCTGCAGATATACCTGCAGACAGAACACTGTGTACATAATAAATAAATCTTAAAAAAAAAAAAAGAATAGTATTTAAAAAAAAAAAAAAAAGAAACTCAGACCCTAGGCCAACAGGCAGACTATCTAGACAGTCCGCCATTGAGATTCTTCCCAGGTGACCCTAGAGCTGTGGTTCTCAACCTTTGTAATGCTGTGACCTCTATGCTGTTCCTCATATTGTGGTGACCCACAACCATACAGTTATTTTCATTGCTACTTCATAACTGCAATTTTGCTACTGTTACGAATTGTAATGTAAATATCTGTTTTCTGGTGGTCTTATGGGACCCACAGGTTGAGAAACACATTTCTAGAGTGGTCCATTGACCATTGAACTACCCATGTGCAGCAGGCTGCTCTCAGGGTTCCGTATGGAGAGACCTGAAAGCTTTGCATAATATGATGAGGCTTTTGGGTAGAAATACAAAATCTCAACCTTTAAAATCAGAATAAAGATACAATTACAGTTCAAGTGCTCAGTGAGGAAAAGATCCCTCATTAGGTGATGTACAATTAACATGAAGAGGTAGGAGGGGAGCTTCCCAGAGGACACAACACTCAAATTGAGGGCCAGAGGGTATGCTCAAGTTAGGTGAAGTGTCTTGTGGGGAGTTTGTGTGAGGCTGTGGAGATTCCCATAGGCTGAGCAGGTGAAGGTGTTGAGGGGAGAAGGGATCAAGCTGGTTCCTGCAGACTACCTATTATGTTCATCCTCCTGGTGATGGTGAGGGTGGGAGAGCAACCAGAGTTAGAGAGCCAAAGGCGACATCACTTGAGCTTTGGGTGGTGAAACTAGAAGTGCTTACCTTTGTCCCTGGGTCACAGACCTCGGGGATGCCTCTGATTTTTCTTTTCCTAAGGGCAGGCTGTCCTCTATAGTGAAGGCTAGCCTTCATCTGCTAAGTGCTGGACGGGTCACCACGCTGGCTAATTTGTTTCATTAATGCTGTTTTTGTGGTGTGTGGTACTAGGGAATTGAGCCTGGGGCCTCATTTTACATGCTCCCCAGTTTGGTTTGTTGTTTTGGATGCAGTGAGGAAATGGGGGCCTCTCCTTATCCAAACAGGCCTCAGCTGGGCTTGCCTTTCACAGTCAAATGTGGTTTCCGTGGCAGGCCTGTGTTTAACACGCACAAGGTGCTTTTGGATAGAGAGGAAGAGCAGAGTCGCATTGCCTTCCGCTAAGGAAAGGTGAGCGGTTGCGTACAGCATCTTATCCCGCTGCCTTAAGCGTCTTTTTCAGTTACATCTCTTCGGAGTTGAAGAGGAGCAACGACTAGACGCAGTGTTGTTACCCCGCCGCCCCATTCCTTCAGTCGAAAACGGGAAGCGGGCCGCAAGTCAGAGAGTTTTTATGGGCTACTAGGGCAGGTAGAGAATCTGAGGGAGTCGGGTTGCCGGGAGGCAGCCTTTGGTGGCAGCCGCCGCCCCTCTTCTTTCTGGGTGGCTCTCCACCCCTCTCCGCGGAGCTGCGGCGGCGGTGGGGGCGGGGGACTGGCCTCACGTCCCGGAACAGCTGCAGCGGGCGCTGGGCCCGTCTGGAATGCTGGAGCAGGCTGCGCACCAGGACTTTTATGGAAACTTGCTGCCGGCGCGCGGCGGCCAGAGGGCTCCGGGCGGCTGGAGCAGCGTGGGCAGCGCGCAGACCCGGACGCGCAGCGCAGAGCAGGAGGAGCGGCGCGGCGCCCCGGCGGCAGGCGGGTAGGAGGGCTGAGAGGGGCGGACGCGGCGAGGCTCCGGGCCCCGGGGAGGAGTGCGCTCGACCCGGCCGCCTTCGGCTGCGGGCGGGTCCCTTGCCAGGCGCTGGTGATTCTGCTCCATCTGCATCTGGGAGACTGAGTTTGGGGGAGAGAGTTTCCGGGGAGCCAAGCGTGTGTACACCCCTCCGCTGGGGACCCTCGGGGCCGGAGCGGGTGAGTTCACTGTGGCACCCAACACGTGGCCGCTGCGGACTCCACCAGCAGTGGTTGTGATTTTAAAGAAATTGCTGCTGGGTCCCCGTGGAAACTGGGGATCGAGAGATTTAATAGCCTTCCATGCCAGATCTCCAAATTACTCCCCAATGCCAAGACGGGGATATGTTTGGAGGGTGAGCTGCTAGCTCTAAAAGTCGGGGTGAAGACATCGTATGAATAAATTATGAGATGATCAAATGCAATATATGTATGCATATGCATATATGCATATGTATTTATACACACATACATACATTACACGCGCGCGCGTTTGTGTGTGTGTGTGTGTGAGTGAGTGAAAAAACGATCAAGTTGAGAGATTAGGTGACTGCTTGATGGCTTTGAGATAAGCATTTTATTTTTAAGGCCAGAACGTGGACAAGGAGTTGAGTTTAGATAACATGGTAAAAATAGCATATGCTATGCCCTCACAAAGTGACTGCCCTTGGAAAAAGACAGGCAGAGAAAAGAAGCCCCACTAAAAAATCAGCTCTCTGACCAAGGCGACCAGAGCGTCGTTTATCAGCCAAATTTTGTTAACGAGTTTATACAGCAGCAGCCCATTGCACACGAGTCTCAGCAGATGTCTTGGGTATCGTGATAAAACGAACTCAAGTTTTTAGACGTCTTGCTCAAACGATATTCAGCAAACTACATAAAATTTCCCCTATTATTCTTTTATAGGTTGAACTGCTGGTGTAAAAACAAAAAACCAAAAAAACTTTCAAACTGCAGGTCTCTGATTTTTTTTTCCGTTTTGTAGTGTTTGTATGGGAAAAGTGCATAATTAACTGAAGGAAAGTATATGTGTATGTGTGGGGGGGTGTCGTATAAACAGACTTTATCTTATGTAGTTGGTGCCTGCTAGGCAAGCCTTCTTGCCACTGAGTTGTTTCATAGCTATCGTCTTAGGTTGTCCAGGCTAGCCTTGAACTCACTCTCACTCGGTAGTGCAGGCAGGAAGGACTGTGGTCCTCCCACCTCAGCCCCAAGAGAGCAGCTGGAATTACAGGCCTGCACTCTCAGGCCCAGCTCAGTGTGCTGCCTCTTGCCTGATGCTTCTGCGGAATCATTTGAAGAGAAACATGCGCTATTTTGTATTTGACTTGCAACAATTGGCTTGGAGAGCACAGTGTAAAAACTGCAACAAAATTATGTTAAATCTACTTTTCCTTTTTGCAGCTTTGAATGCAATCCAGTTTAAATGCATCTCAGTGATTTTTTTTCCAGCTTACCTTAAAATGGAATCTGTGCTATTTTAGAAATTTTTGACATGTAAGGCTGATCGCTGTCAAAATGTATGTCATCTTGAGAAGACTATATTTAGCATAAGCCAAGGAATGCTTTATCTGGGTTTTGAAGGGCACTTTGCCCTGAAATCTTACTTGAAGCTTTTGGTCGGGGCTTCATTTTGTCAGGGCTTGCATAGACAGCAGGAAACTGTGTGTATACATTTGTAGGCTAAACTGGAGATTTAGTACCCGGAATGATTAGGCTCCATTGTGGAGAGAAAGCTCTATTATCTTTCAAAACCCCACAGGAACACAAAGTATTTAAAAACTGTATCAGTTACAGGTGCTATGAGAACGAACAGGGTGACTGGGAACACATGCTACAGAGTCTCTTGGGTGATTTGTACCATGTAGCCATACACAGAGCATCTTGGTTTCCTTTATAATTTAGAGCGAAATAACTTGCCATCTACCAACAATTGCATGTTCCTCTACTTATCCAGTCCACATCACTTGTGTAGTGTTGCTTTTGGTCTTTCTCTTAGTTTTATAATTACTTACATAGTGCATACATTTGAAATTGTTACCTTTTTAATTTAAATATTTGTGTAGTGTTGCTTTTTTTTGAGACATGGTTTCTCTGTAGCCTTGGCTGTACTGGAACTTGCTCTGTAGACCAGGCTGACCTCTACCTTTGGAGATCTACCTGCCTGTGCCTCCCAAGTGCTAGGATTAAAGGCATGTGCCTCCACCCCCAGCTTAGTGTGGCTTATGTTATGGTAGTGTATTATTTTTATTTTTATTTGTGTATGGTTTTTTTTGGGGGGGGGAGATTTTGAGACAGGGTTTCTCTGTGTAGCTGTCCTGGACTCTCTTTGTAGATCAGGCTGGCCTCGAACTCAGAGATCTGCCTGCCTCTGCCTCCCAAGTGCTGGGATTAAAGGCCTGCACCACCACGCCCGGCCTGTCCCACTTATTTTTAGGCGTGTTTTGTGTGACCTCTAGAGCTTGCCCACTGTCTTGCCTTTGTCAATTTGACAGTGTAGAGTTGTCTGAAAGAAAGCCTAGATTAGGGTGCCTGTGAGAATGTCTGTGGGTAATTATCTTGATTACTGATGGGCAGGAGGGCCCAGCCTGTTGTAGGCAGCCTCCTCCCTAAACAGGTGGTCCTGGGCTGTAAGAGAAAGCAGCTAAGCGTAAGCCCTCAGTGGTTCCTGCCCTGACTTCCCTTACTCATTGAGGATTTGTGACCTGGATGGGGAAGCCAAGTTAGCCCTGACATTTCCAAGTTGCTTTCAGTGGGAATATTTAACCACAGCAATAGAATGAAACTAGAATTACTACTTATCATTCTACCTCCCTACCCAAAATGGCTTTTTCACTAGAATTCCAGG
>CAJQZJ010032781.1:2169938-2201962 GCA_907164525.1 Lophiomys imhausi
AGGAGGAGGAGGAGGAGGAGGAGGAGGAGGAGGAGGAGGAGGAGAAGAAGAAGAAGAAGAAGAAGAAGAAGAAGAAGAAGGCAGAGGAGGAGGAGGAGGAGGAGGAGGAGGAGGAGAGCTAAGTCAGAGGCCAGCCTGGGTTACACAGCAGAATCGTGCATCCCTGCATCAGAGGGAGACAGGGGCCTAAGATAAAGAATTTGCTTGAATTCAGTAAAGGGAAGCTGCTTGGCTGCCACTGTCTGGACAGTTTTGCTCTCCTGAGATTATATAGAAATACAATTACCATATATGATAGACAGCTATGATTTCAAATTCATTTTGTGCATTATTTGCTATTCTGAAATGCTTTGGTTGCATATCTAAAATGTGAAGGAAAGTAAAAGGGAAAATGAGGTTAAACACAGGCCTGACAGAATTATTACAGGTAAGAAAAGAGTGAAGCTTGGTGGTAGAGTGTATATATGTGAAGCCCTGAGATCATACAGCCCAGGAAACTAGGATCTGGAAACGGGGAAGATGGTTCAGTCAGGGAAGCACTTGCTGTGCAAGTCTGAAGACCTGTGTTCAAATTCCCAGAGCCCATGTAAAGCCACGGTAGCTCATATCACTACTCCCAGAATTCCTACAGGGAGATGGGAAACAGAAGAGACAAGCAAATCCTTGACACTCATGGGCCAGGTGGTATGGCACATACAGCAGTCAGCAAGAAAACCAGTCTCAATGAAGGTGGAAGGTGAGGGCTGCCCCCAAGGCTCTCTTCTGACTAACACACACATGCCAGGGCACACATAAGGTTGAATTCAAAGACACAAATATATACATACATAAAGATATATAAAAATGATGTTACAGCTAGTGTCCTGACCAGTTCTTTCTTGAAGATTTATTTCACTTGAGTATATGAGCGTATCTGTATGAGTTCAAGTACCAGCAAAGACCAGAAGGGGATGTCCAGTATCTGAGAACTGGACTTGTAGATGGTTGTGAGCTGCCACATGGCTTCTGGGAATCGAACCTGGGTCCTCTTCCCAGCTAAGCAGCTGAGCCATTTATCAAGCTCCTGTGTTTCATCATTCAGTGGGCTTGCCTGGGATTACATTTAGAACTACAGAGTGCTGAGCCATTTATCAAGCTCCTGTGTTTCATCATTCAGTGGACTTGCCTGGGATTACATTTAGAACTACAGAGTGGCACTGTTATCCTGCTGCCTGCTGCCCCTGTATGGCGGCCAAAGATACTGCATCTGCCTGTTCAGACATCAAAAGTCACTTTAATATTACAGTCAGAAAAGCTCATATGGCCCTAGATATAAAATCCCTTTGTATTAGGTTACTGGGCATAGAAATGAATTTAAATCAATTTTTACTTAGCATAATAGATATAGTGAGTAGATATGTCTACATTTTTTACTTTCTAGAATGGGAATTGATTTGATAGGATGTTCTTTTCTATAAGTTCAGTAATTCTCAAAAGGTGGTCTCAGAACCTGTACCATAAGGTTAATGACATTACCTTTCTCCAACTATATTTGCTGTATGAGGTCATATTTTCTTTCTTTATTTCAATTAAGGCAATATATCATAGTAATTTGAGTGTAGAAACAGATGTAAGAATGTATTTCTCTTGTTAAGCCAGATATAAAAGATAATACCATTCTCCATATTATCTTTATTTTGGCAAATAATTATTTTCATGGTGTTTTATGGTGATAACAATGTTTACTATTTTTAAGTGAACTAGCAAGTATATATTTGGTCATCATATCTGTAGGTAAATTTATATAAATAAAGCTTATCAGCATCTTCACAAACTGGGCCTATACTTTAGTATTAGAGTCAGAAAAGCTCATATGGCCCTAGATATAAAATCCTTGTACTGAGCTCTGATCCCCCAAATGCTCAAAATTCCTCCTTCATACAGAGCTTTGCTTTTCATGTCTTCATATTATTAATTCATTTTGTGATCTGAAAACAGAAGCTTTGGCTGGAGAGATGGTTCCACACATAAAGGTGTTTGCTGCCATGCCTGGGGACCTGAGTTCCATCCCTGAGGTCCACATGATAGAGAACTGATTGTTCAAAGTTGTCCTTGGACCTGCATGTGTGTCCTGTGACACAGGCATGCTCATATTCATACACAAATAAGCAAATAAATACTTTTAAATGAAAGCCTCATTTTTTTTTTTTTTTGGTTTCTCGAGACAGGGTTTCTCTGTGTAACAGCTCTGGCTGTCCTGGTCTCACTTTTGTAGACCAGGCTGGCCTCGAACTCACAGAGATCCGCCTGCCTCTGCCTCCCAAGTGCTGGAATTAAAGGCGTGCGCCACCACCACCCGGTGAAAGCCTCATTTTTTATGGTTCTATTGTATCCTTTCTAGACTGAGTTCTATGACAGTAGGCATCTTAGCCTATTTGTCATTGTATAATAGGACCATGAAAATACTCTAACAGATAGAAAGATGCTCAGCAAATATTTCTGAATTTATATGTTTATTAGTTTTTTTAAAAGATATTTACTTTATTTCATGTGTATGGGTGTTTTGCCTACACATGTCTGTGCACCACATGCATGCCTGGTGTCTGCAAAAACCCAAAAGGGTGTTGGATCCTCTGGAACTGTAGTTATTGGATGGTTCGAAGCCAGCCATGTGGGTGTTGGGACCTGAACCCAGGACTTCTGCAGGAGCAGACAATGCATTTAACTGCTGAGCCATCTCTCCATCAGCCATGTTTATCTATTTTATCTTTTAAGGATCATTGTTAGTGGGAGTGGGGCTGGCCTGGTCTACAAAGTGAGTTCAGGACAGCCAAGGATACACAGAGAAACCCTATCTTCAAAAAACAAAAATAAAAAAACGTGTGCAGATAGTTTATAATGAGAATGGAAGCAGAGGGCTATAGAGATGCCTCAGTCAGTAAAGCGTTTGCTGCACCAATGTGAAAGCCTGAGTTTGGATCCCTAGCACCTCATAAAAAGAGGAGTGCACACATATCCACAGTCCCATACTGCAGAAGGAGAAGCAGCTGGGTCTCTGGAGTTCACTGGCTCTACAGCCTTGCAGAGTCAGGGGCTCTGAGTTCAATAGGAGACTCTGTCTCTACCTCTAAACACAGACATGCGTGCATGTGAGCACACAGGTACGTGCACACATTCATGCTTACATGTGCCCCCCCAACTCCCACAAAGAGACTAGAAATTGAATTTTTTAAAAGATCTTTCAGACTTGTCAGTTTTTGCATAAATATTGTAAATTTTCTATGATGGAATTTATCTTAATAATAGTTGGAAGGCGGCTTCAAAAAGCAACTGATCCCCTGTAACCTTGGCAGGAAGCATAAAGTGTGCAGGGTATGGAGGGAAGAGCAGTGCAGAACATGAATGCAGAATGCAAGTCACTGGGCATCTGACTGGACATGCTACCTTCCGGTTTGGTCAGACAAAGCTGAGCTGAAGCCTCATGAAACTGGTTCAGGGCGTTTATTAAGAACAGGGCTCCATTCCTCAGCATCTACCAGAGAAAGTCTGGCACAGGGTAGATGCTTAACAGGCACCCGTGGAGTGAGTGGAATCTTTTGTTTCTATGCTATCACTGAATGATGATTTATCATATTATGGGATGGTGGCCATGCCTATAATCCCAGCATTCATGAGATAAACTGGAGGGATCCAAAGTTCCAGGCCAGCCTTAGCTACATACTGAAACCTTGTCTTGAAAACAAAACAAAAAACCCTCCCCAAAGTGGCAAAGACTCAGATGTCTCATTAGAAAAGATATGCACACGGAAAGTGAGAATGTGGAAAACATATATTATCAGAGAAATTCAAATTAAGATGAGATAGCATCCAGCACTACAACCACGATAACTCAGAACACCAGCATCAAATGAGGGGGCAAAAGGAAAACCATCCAAATTCTCCTTCACTGCTGGTGGGAACGCGGCAGCTGGCACCACTTTGAGAGTCAGTCAGTTTCCCAGGTGACATTCTTTTTCAATTTTTGGTTTTTTTCAAGACAAGGTTTCTATGTGTAACCCTAGCTGTGGTTAGAAACTCACTCTGAACATCAGGCCAGTCTCAAACTCAGAGATCTGCCTGTCTCTGCCTCCTGAGTGCTCTGATAAAAAGCACACCCCACCACTACATAGCTGCTAAATACATTCTTACTATATGGGATCCATCAATCATGACTCAGTTATTTATTCTGAGGGATTTAAAAAGTTTGTCCACTTAAATGCCTGCATGTGGATGTTTAATTTCAGTTTTATTTACAATTGCAAAGACAGATGTAACAAAAATATTTTTCATTGGGTGAATGAATGAATATACAATGCACTGTCGTTATTCAGTAGGATTAAAGATGTGCACCACCACCACCACTGGCTTGAAAGAGACAATTTTTAAAAATTAGTTTATTTTTACATTCCAATCGCCATTCCCGTCCCTCTTCCCAATCCTACCCTCCCCCCCACTTCTGCCATACTACTTCCCCCTCACCTGGTACCAACCCACTCTGGCACATCAAATCGAATCAGGCCTAAGTGCCTCCCCTTCCACTGAGGCATGAGAAGGTAGCTCTGATAGAAAAAATGGGATCCAGAGGGAGCCAACAGCATCCAAGTTAGAGATTGTCCCTGCTCTATTGTTAGGGGATCCAATTTGAGGATAAAGGAGTTCATCGGCTTCATATGTGCAGTATGCCTAGGACCGGTCCCCATGCATGTTCTTTGCTTTTTGGTTCAGTCTCTATGAGACCCCCTTGTGTCCCAGTTAATTGGCTATGTGGGCCTCGTTGTGGTGTCCTTGATCTATCCAGCTCCCTCAAACCTCCCCTGATGTCCTCCTAATGTTTGGCTGTTGGTCTCTGCATTTGTTTCCATTTTCTGCAGGATAAAGCTTCTCGGAGGGCAGTAATGTTGGATTCCTGTACGGGTCCCTCTCTCCATCCACTTCTAATGTCCATTTTATTTCCCCTACTTTGAGGGATTCAAGCATAATCCCTTGTGCCCTCCTTGTTACTTAGTTTCTTTGGGTCTGTGGATTCTAGCATAGTTGTCCTGTACTTAATAGCTAATATCCACTTATTAGTGAGTAAATACCCTGGGTATCTTTTGGGGTCTGTGTTACCTCACTCAGGATGATCTTTTCTGATTCCATCCATTTGCCTGCAAATTTCATGATATCCTTGTTTCTGATAGCAGGGTAGTACTCCATTGTGTAGATGCATCACAATTTCTTTATCCATTCCTCGGTTGAGGGACATCTGGGTTGTTTCCAGTTTCTGGCTATCACAAATAAAGCTGCTACGAACATAGTTGAGGGGATATTCTTGTGGTTTGGTGATGCATATTTGGGGATATGCCAAGAAGTGATATCTAATTGGGTATATGCTATATCACTTCTGGGCATATACCCTAAATTGAAAGAGACAATTGTAAAGGCTATATTATGAGCAAAGTGTGTTCATATTTAAAAGAATCAGATTACAGGAAACAAAAAAGGATGAATTTAAAGGAAGTGTGACCAAGCTACCTCAATCTCTGTGGTGCTTATAGTCTAAAGTACACAGTACACACTTTTCAAGTGCCTTTTAGGGCTCATCAGCTCTTCTGGGCTATACACTTTCTTGGGGCTTCTAAACTATGCACCTTGTATTTTCTGTACCGTGACTCTTAAAGGAGCTAAAGATTATCACACTACTTATTTGAAATTCTGAAGGGAAATATTTAAATTATATATTTCAATATAAATATATTAAATTTTAAATATAAATTATATATTTCTATCTATGTATACAAATTGCATATTTATAAATGTATAAGGTTATTAAAATTCTTATGCAATTGTTAACGTGTTTGTTTGTTTGATCTCAAGATCTCAATACATTGCCTGGCTGGGTGGAGCTTTCTTTTTTCTTTTTTCTTTTTTCTTTTGGTTTTTCTAGACAGGGTTTCTCTGTGTAACAGTACTGCCTGTCCTGGAACTTACTTTGTAGACCGGGATGGCCTAGAACTCACAGAGATATGCCTGCCTCTGCCTTCCAAGTACTGTGATTAAAGGTGTATTCTACTAGGCTAGAGAGATGGCTCAGAGGTTAAGAGCACTGACTGCCTTCCAGAGGTACTGAGTTCAATTCCCAACAACTACATGGTGGCTCATAACCATCTGTAATGAGATCAGATGCCTGCTTCTGGCCTGCAGACATACATACAGACAGAACATTGTATACCTAATAAATAAATTAATCTTTTTTAAAAGGTGTGTACTACTACACCTGGCAACATTATATTATTATTATTTTTTTACAGGTACAAAAATATACAAAGCTTCAGCCCCAAACCATATAGAGCAAACATGAATGACGTCTCACAAAAGGCAGAGGTAATCTCAAAAGCTGTATGTGTGTGTGTGTGTGTGTGTGTGTGTGTGTAGGTGGGGGTGGGAGAGGCAGGAAGAGATTTGGAATGGGAGGGAGGGAGAGGGAAAAGGAGGGAGAGATGAACAATATATGGTTGACAGGAGGACTAAGGGAAGGGTCACATTTAGGGGTTTGTAACTGGTAATATCAGGATGTACCAAGAGAGAAGGTTCAGTTCGCTCACTACTTTGGGTTAGTACTTTAACCTGGGTTCCGGGAAGCAGGAATACTGAACCCCTGGCAAGGCAGTGGACTGATAAGGGCCAGCATTTAAGTAGAATTTTAAGTACACTGGTCTTAGAAATGCTTCCTTCGATGCTGTGTTCACAAGGCAGCCCTTTGGAGGTGGTAATTCATTTTTAGGAGGACTCTTCAGCGTCTTCTAGCAACTGAGTAAAAGACCTTTTGAATTTTTTGTTTTTTCCCTTTTCAGGTTCTTGGTTGTAAGTACTGAGAACTGAGAAACCTCAGATGGTGACACTCCACAGTAACAAACTGAGAAACCAGGGGGGTCAGTGACATTCAGTACATAAGCATGGGCCAGATCTGTCACAGATCAGCAAGCAGCTTGCCCTTGTCATTAGAAGAAAGAGTTTGGCATTCTGACACTCAGTTTTATTTACAGAAGCTTCTTTCAGAAACAAACTTCTGAAAAAGATGACAAGAATCTGCATTCCTAGTTTTAGAATAGGGATGCCATTGCTCTAGTCTCCTATCAGATATCTTTCTTATGGTTTTCCTTTTAGAGCTTAGTCCACTCAGCTGGTGGAGCCATCTTGCACATTTTAATGGGGTTTTAAGAAGCAACACACGGACTGTGCAGCATGAGACATGACTCACTTCTTGTGGGGTTATACTGCCTTCAGCTTTGCCTGTATGATCTAACATAACAGCAATAATGCTATGTGTAATATGTGCTTCACCTCGAAAGTCTAATCTTATGCTGTATTTTCAAATTCATATACTTTACCTGAGATTGAACTTGTTAATTTGTAAGGGAGTGATGTTAATTCGAATCTTTTATAATAGGGTGGGAAACAAAATACATATTGTTTTTCACTAGAGTTCAGTATTTGATTTTTATGTTTTACTGGCCTTCAACCTCAGTAGAAGGCTACTACTAATTGGGGTTTTGTTTCTGAAGAATTTTAATTTAACAAAAGTTCTGCTCTCATATTTTCTGTAACTTCAACTTAAAAGTTTTAGAGACTATCTGATCAGACTGTGATGATCCAAATAAAGGTTTGAAACTCATTTCTATTTGTTTTGGTAAGTATTTTTAATGTATCTTCTTATCTTTGCCTAATTTCTTCTTTTTAAACTTTCTTCTCTTCATTTTCTTCTAACGAAGATTCTGCTTTCTTCATCTAAACCTGTCCCCAAATCCTATGTGCCAAAACTTGGCCAGGGTGATGTAAAGGATAAGTTTGAAGCCATGCAGAGGGCCAGGGAAGAAAGAAATCAAAGGCGGTCTAGAGACGAAAAGCAAAGAAGAAAAGAACAATATATTAGAGAGAGAGAATGGAACAGGAGAAAGCAGGAGGTCATTTTATTTTATTTTATTCTTGTGAAAAATCCATTTTCTTCATTTGAATGCGTTATTTACACTAACATTTCATATAAACTGTAATTAAAATAGCTCTCTATATTTGTACCCTAATTTAACTGTGTGCATACATCAGTCTTCCCTTATCTCCAGTATTACTCTCCACTGCTTTCATCGCCTGCACTCAGCCATGGTCAAAATGTTAATTCCAGAAGTAAACAAAAATTTGTAATAAATTTCATTACAATATATTTTTTATAATAATCCTCTTTTATAATTATTTGTTCTTAGTCTCTTACTGGGACTAATGTATAAGTTAAACTTTGTCAGAACTATAAGACCTATGAAACATATTTTTCTTACATGAGTATAATTTTCATACAAGAAAAAATAGCATGCTCGGGGCTCAGAATTATTTATGGTTGCAGGAATCTGTTGGCTATCCTAGCGGGTTCTTCTGCAGCAGGGGGAGGTAACGGAGGGGCCGCTCTAACACAATCTAGTTTAATTCTGGGACATGTGTTTATATTAACTTATTTTACCACCTAGATTAGAGAAGTGCTTGCTTCTGATGACGAGGAAGCAATTTCTCCTAAAGTAGAAAAAGCCTATGTCCCAAAGCTAACAGGTAAGAAGCATAAAAGGTAAATATAAATGGGATTTCAAGAGAAAGAAACATGGCAAATATCCAATATTTTTTGTGTATTCTTAGGGACGGTTAAAGGTAAATTTGATGAAATGGAGAAACACAGACAGGAAGAACAAAGGAAGAGAACAGAAGAGGAAAGAAAACGCAGAATTGAGCAGGATTTGTTAGAAAAGAGGAAAATACAGCGTGAATTAGCAAAAAGAGCTGAGCAAGTAGGTGCTAAATGCTACATTGGTGTTTGTTTCTGTAACAGAACAAATGAGAAGTTATTTAATACAATATAAACTTACTAACAGTGGCTACTCTAAAAACATTATTTTAAGGGGAAATATTCAGTGGTATGGGCAGAACGTGCCTATTTTAGGAGGAATAATGATATGGCTTTCATTATATATGATCTTACCAATTGTTTCTACATTCCTTAAACTGACTGTATTCCTAACTTTTCTTGGTATCCTTGAGAATTTTAGAAAGATATAAGACATTTTCATACATAAACTATTCAAAACACAATTATGGCATTTTAATAGCAATTATTTATAAGTGCTATACTGTTTTTAAGTTGATTTTTTTAAAGTTTGTTTATGGCATGGTGGTGGTGGTATACATCTTTAATCCCAGCACTCGGGAGTCAGAGGCAGACAGATCTCTGTGAGTTCAAGGCCAGCTTGGTCTACAAAGTGATTACAGGGCTACACAGAGAAGCCCTGTCTCAAAAAACAAAAACAAGACCTGGAGTGGTTAGAAGAGGTAATGGAATCCCTTGGACTTTGAGTTATAGAGAGTTCTGAGGCATCGTATATGTGCTAGGAACAGACCCAGAAGAACCAAATCCTCTGCAAGAACAGAGGTGCCCTTAACCATGGGCACCTTTAATCCCTTAAATCAATATTCTAAATGTCTTAAATGACTAAGCTATGCTCCTCTCATCTTCTATCACTTTTCTAGAGAAAAGTGGTGATGAAAATAGAGCATGTCCCATACTTGCTTGCTCAAGAAATCCATTAACTTTAATTTTGCAGATAACCTCTTCTGTGACACAAAACAGCTACTTGTTTGATGGCAAATGATGATATATGCCAGATTAACTGTTAAGAATGAGAATTTCCTATACTTTGTTTTGTATACTTATCTGAAGGATGCCATGTACATCAGTGTTGTCCTTTCTAGTCATTAAAGATGAGCATGCATTTTGTAGTGAAACTTTATAAAGTGAATTATAAAATGAGAAATATTGAATTTTTAATTATGCCATATATAATTACTTCAAATATATGTTTGTTAGATATATGATTTAGGAATATAGTATATTAAAATGATAAGGCAAACAAGACTGAAATATAAAAATGTGGCATCTAACATGATATACTGTATGTAATATATTCTTCTTTCAGTCTTCTATACTTTCAAAGCACTCATATTTTCTAGACTTACTGACCCATTTGAAATCCAAGGATGGTATGTTAGACAGTGGTTTCTCAAAAACAAAACAAACAAACAAACCTGTGAGTGAACCTGACTATAATAAAGACCGGATGTTCGAAGGTAAATTTAAAAAGATATGATCATGAAAAAGTCAGTGTCTTTATGCTAAACACTTGCTGTATGTAGGGTGCCATAGGACCCTGGCTAATGTTGTCTTAGCCCTACTAAATTAGGGCTAAGCAACGTAGTAATAGTAATTTCTTTATAAATGTCTAATTTTAAAATATAAGTATATTCCCACCCAAATTTAATGTGACTTAATGCAGTGTAATGTAGTGTTTGTTTGCAGTTTACTTGTACAAACCAGTATGCAAGAGGCATTCCTGAGCTTAAAGTGACCACCGAGATAATTACCACTTCTAAAATTAAAGGATCTTACAAAGACTTAAAAAGGAATATACCTTGTATATTAGATATCAGAATAAAAATAAAATTTGTGGGAAAACCTTGTGAGTATATTATCTGGTTAACTCTGAAGATGCCCTGATGGACAAAAAGAGACGGTATTGGTGGGAGATGGAATCTTGAAAAGAGGCAAAGAAAGAAGTCTGAGGAAGAAACAAATTTGCTTTATATAAAGCAAAAAAAGTTGAGAAATAGTTCTTTAATGTTAACCTGTGAAAGTTGATACTGAATTCTAAATGTCTGTTCCTGACTATACTGGTAGCATAATTCCCCTGAAGTAAATTAAACATTTTCCTTGTTTGTTGAAAAAAAAAAGTGATTCTTTTGTTGCTTTGTACTGGTTTAAAGTGAACAAAAATGAAAGAAAGCAGAGGCAACAGAAATGTAAGTAATCGAAATGTAAAAGCCCTCTAAGTGTTTTGTCCACCTTCCCAGAAATAAATACCTGGAAGACCTGTAGGAAACAGAACCCTGGGTTTGATGAACTATTTCTCTTTCCTGTATTCTCAGTGTCTGGCATCTCACATCTCATGGACCTTTTTATTGAGAAATTAATTTGATTGCTCATTGGAAAACAACTTATTTTATAATTATTAGAGAGCCACTAAAATTTTACTTAGTATGAGATAGCATTGACAAAAATCTTTACCATTTATAATGAGTAATTCTATAATAAAAAATATTTTTAAACATTATTCTGATAAAAGTACTATTAAAATGTAAAGCATTTTAAACATTATTGTTCTATTTTTGAGACATAGTCTTACCATGTAACCCTGGCTGGCCTGGAACTTGACACATAGGTGAGGCTGACTTCACACTCACAGAGATCATCCTGGCTAAATTGTTACTTGACAGTTCTTACTTGTCTGTTGCTTATGTTTCCTTTCCCTGAGATTTCATACACTGCATCATTTAAATCACCTATTTTCTCTTAGCAATTTGCTTACAGTATCAGTCTGCCCATCAAGCTAACCCAGTGTTTCTTCATCTTCAGAGAAATGTGCTCCAGCTTTAAATGATGGCCTTTTCCTAATTCAATATGACATTATTATAAGTACCAGGATTATCCTCCCTTCTAATTTGGCTGGTATTTCTGCCATACTTTATTACTGTATCAGTTACATTTTTTTTGCCAGCTATCTTTGATAAGAAATAGGCTCACAACCATTTGTGTGCTTGTGTTGGACTTCCTTCTGCCATCTCAGGGGCAGAGGAGGGAGCGGCGTTTTTTGTGGATTTCCATTTAAATTGCTACTAAATTAAAAAACCATTTCTTGTAAGCTCACAGTCAAAAGTTGAAATTTTACCCGAAGCCACAGCTAAATTATCTTTAAGTTGTATGTTTAAAAGCAGCAAGCAGAAATTCAATGTAACGATATGAAATTCTCATTCAATAGATTGAGGACATAAACAATACGGGAACCGAATCCGCATCAGAGGTAACAGACGTTTCCTTTAATGAAACATTCACTGAAAATTACCTGATTCACAAATTATCTTGTAATCCAAGAAAGGCGTGCAGAGGCTTTTATTTGACTATTGAGTATAAATATCACAGTAACAAAAAGTCAAGACTGTTTTGTAAAGGCAAGAGTATACTTTGGCACTTTTAAAACTGTAATGTGTTTTAAAGAAAAGTATGCTCCTGCCTGCACAGTTGGGTCACAGAAAACAGGGCCTGTGAGTCTATTGGGACACTCTGCCAAAACCATATGCTTCTGAACTAACATCTGAAGGTGTTGAAAAGTGACATTTTTAAAAAGCAGTTTCCTTTTCATCATTTGTCATCTTTCCTCAGAGTCCCTAAGAGCTAGTGTTCTAGTTTTCCAATACCAGTGTAGAGAGGAGTGTGTATTACCATGAAGAATGTCCAATAACCACAAAAACATAACCCAGTGTAACTAGCAAAGTTAAAAATCCAACCAACCAATTTGATAGTGTGCCTAAAATTATGCTACAGAAATTTGAAAAAATTTAGGGGCATATATTATAGTTTATAATCTTTATTTTTGAAAAATTTAGAGGTAACAATAAATTTGTAATAAAATCAATTAAAATCAATGTTAAGAGAATGCATTTTGGGCTGGAGAGGTGGCTCAGGGGTTAAGAGCACTGGCTGTTCTTCCTAAGGACCGGGGTTCAAATCCCAGCACCCATATGGCAGTTGACAGCTGTCTGTAATTGCTGGGTGTGGTGGCGTAAGCCTTTAATCCCAGCACTTGGGAGGCAGAGGAAGGTGGGTCTCTGTGAGTTCAGGGCTGGCCTGGCTACACAGAGAAACTCTGTCTCAAAAGACAAACAAACAAATGCATTTTAGTCAGGTGCAGTAGTGCAGGGTTTTAATTCCAGCACTGGGGAAGCAGAGGCAGTTAGACCTTTTGAGGCCAGCCTGGTCTACAGAGCAAGTGTCAGGACAGCCAGGACTACAGACTCTGTCTCCACCAACCCCAATAACTTTTTTTAAACTTTGATAGGATAAGTGGTTCACAGCTTCATCTGCGTTATGAATGCTAGTACATCGGTTGGGTGAACCTTCAATGCCTTTTCTCACTAAATACTACTTTACTAAGTACTGAAAACCTTGGGCAGAGAAGCTGAAACTATCCACCATTAAATTGGTTTGAAATATGCTCACATTACCTTTTGTGCAATTAATGTACAGACTCTCTAAAGTCAGGCAATGCTACTATAGTCTTGTTACTTAATCAGCTATATTAATTCTATCTTCCAAAACATAGAATGCTCCTTGAAACTGCCATCAATGGATCTCGGTAAAATTCATTAATAATGCACAGTGAGTTTGGAGAAAGATATATTCAGTAGTAACTAGTGTAAAAAACAAGGTTTTTGTTTGTTTGTTTTTTTGTTTTTTGTTTTTGTCCTTCATAGCTTTGACAGCAATGTAATTC
This sequence comes from Lophiomys imhausi, assembly GCA_907164525.1. Classification (NCBI taxonomy): domain Eukaryota; kingdom Metazoa; phylum Chordata; class Mammalia; order Rodentia; family Muridae; genus Lophiomys; species Lophiomys imhausi. Next base: position 2,183,354 of record CAJQZJ010032781.1, read on the forward strand.
ACCACTTATGGAGGTAAAGTACCCTACCACCTACATTTTTATTAAGAATATGGATGCTAATTATCAATCTTATAAATAGGAAGGGGATGACTCACTACTTATAACAGTGGTACCTGCCAAATCATACAAAACATCTGGAAAAATAAAGAATCCTGAGGACCTGGACAAAGAAAAAGGGAACGAAAGGTTTAATAGTGAAGAAGATAAAATAAGAAGTGAAAAAGAGTGCCGATCTCTCAAAGAAGCAAAGTGTCTTTCATTAGTCATGGTAATTTTTTTTACAAGAACATAACAAAAGTTTAGTTAACAGCAATTGCCCTTTGGGTAACAAGTTTGTTTGTTTTCATAGGATGATGAAACAGAGGCTAAAAAAGAATCACATTTTCCTGGAAAATTGAAATCAACTTTTGAAGAACTGGAACGGCAAAGACAAGAAAATCGCAAGAAGCAAGCTGAAGAGGAAGCAAGAAGGCGCTTAGAAGAAGAGAGGCGTTCCTTTGAGGAAGCGCGGAGGCACATGGCAAGCGTACGTGTGCCAGCCTTGCCCTTCATCAGCTCTGTATGAGGCTTACTGCAGCTTCAAGGAGGGTCTCTCTAAATGGGGACGCCTCGTTTCATTGTTTTGATTTTTGAATGGATCGGATCCAGGGCCTAGTGCATACTAAATGAGTGGTCTATCACTGACACTATTCAAGTCCCAGAGGCATCTTTTAAAACTGTATATATATTTACATACTAAATATATATTTTTTAATCTAAATATTCTTTAAATTTTCATTGAGTAATATTAAAATATTACTCAGTGCATCTGTTTTCTCTTTGTAAGTTAAACAGTATATTTAATGATATGGTTGTAGAATATTTCCAACTCAAATTATGACTTTCATTTGAGGAGCACAGATCTATAATTCCAGCTACTTTGGAGGATGTGGAAGGAAGAACACACATTCAAGGCTAGCCTGGATTACAGAATCAGTCAGAGTTCAAGGCCAACCTGGGCAATATTCATACTCAAGATAGAGCCCTTGTCTAGAATGCACAAGGCTGAGGTTTAATCTGCATTATTTTTCACTGCTGTAAAAAGTAAAGGAAGCACAGATTCCAGTCTCATTTTGAGAATTTAAAAACGAACAGCTATAAATTTTAGAGTTACCACAATCTTCTTGATCAACTTTCATTAATAATGTTATTAAGATTGCAGTTCAACATTTTTAATTTTCTAGACATTTTTTAAAATTGTTATTACTTTTGGCCAGGTGTGATGGTGCATGCCTTTAATCTCACCATTTGAGGCAGAGGTAGGCATGTCTCTGTGAGTTCTAGGCTAGCATGGTCTGTATAGTAAGATTCTGTCTCAAAAACAAATAAATAAAATATTACTCACTTTTAAATTATATCTGCACGTTAATAAAACTGGTAATCATTATTGTTAATGACTGGTAAAATACTGTTAATAAGTTTCAATTAATATTTAAATGAGCAAATTGTGAAGTTAATTTTATATAAATACCAGATGGTAGTCTTTTATCTGATTAGTATAAGGAAAACTCACCATAGTTCATAGTGAGGAAAATTCTTTTTTTTTTTTTTAATTATTTGAGTCAGGCTATTGCTGTAGCTTTGGCTGGCCTAAAACTCACTATGTCAAGGCTGGCCTTGAACTAACAGATTCTCCTGCCTCTGTGAGTGCTGGGTTTAAAGGCGAAGGCCACCATGCCTGGCAGAAAAATTCTTACAAATCACAGTGTGTCACCCTCTCCAGACTGTGTGTGTGTGTGCGTACCTGAGCTCTAAGTACAAATCATTTAGTTTATGAGAATTAACAGTCAGTATGAGCCCTTTCAAATGTGTTAGTTTATTTAAAACTTTGATTGAGAAATTTTATTTAATCTTGAGTACATTTGTATTTGTAACTTCTCCACATTTGATTATTTTATCATATAGGACATTAAATGGAAGAGGATTTGGTCAGTCAGGGTGGCCTTTAGTCTCAGTGCTTGGGAAGCAGAGGCAGTCGGATCTCTGTGAGCTCAAGGCCAGCCAGGTCTATGTAGTTCCAGGACAGCCAGGGTTATTTTAGAGAGACCCTGTCTCAAAAAACCAAAATAATAAATAAAAGGGAAGAGGATTTGGAGTATTCTGGGAGCTTTGAAATACTCTGTCCTACAACAACTCATGTTGCTGATCACATGCCTTTTTACTGGTAATCCATTCCTGTCCCCCTGAATCTCAGTTTTTAGTAATGAATAGTTTCTTTATTAGGTAAATGAAGAGGATGAAAACCAAGATACGGAAACAGCTTTTAAAGAGTACCGCCCTGGAAAACTCAAACTGAGTTTTGAGGAAATAGAAAGGCAAAGGAGACAAGATGAAAAGAGAAAAGCAGAGGAGGAGGCCAGAAGGAGAATAGAGGAAGAGAAGAAAGCATTTGCCGAAGCAAGGAGAAGTATGGTAAGACGAAGGAAGCAACTGAACATTATTCTGGGATTCAGCATGTGTGTGTAGCATATACACTTGCACAAGTTATGAAAAGCCAACAACCTTGGGTGGTCACCCTCAGGAATGCTGTCCTCTTTTGAGACAGGACTGGCTAGAGTATAAAGAATCCTGTCTCTGCCTCCATGGTGCAGGGATTACAGGGGTGCACCTAGTTTTACTGGGGTTCTGGAGACTGAAGTCCTCATGCTTACAAAATGAGGGCTTTACTGAGCTATCAAGCGTAGCCCAGGGATTCAGTTATGATTAGAGTCTTAGGAACACCCACCCTATCAGCTCTGAAATTTGTAGCAAGAGTATTATGAATGCCAAACACCAGGTACTTGTCAACATTTGAAAGGGATCTTATTTCCTATAGTTTCCCTCCTGCCTGTTCCTTCTCTCCTTCCATTCTGTTCTCTGCTGTCCCTTTCTCCTTCATTCTTGGCATTTTAATCCCACGCAATCTATATTAGATGACCAAAGTAATTTAATCATAATTACCTCACTTCAAAATACCCTTCATCCTTTCTTACATGTTGATACCTAATTTGTCACAAAGTTAAACTTCCCATACCATGTTATTGCTTGTAAAATGGTTATCTGACCAACCAATTTGAAGCAAACTGACATACGCACACTGCATCCCTTATCTTAGGTCTCAATTAGCCTACAAGCAAAAGCTCTAGTTGCACTTTTGGGACTGCCTGTATTCAGGACATGATAGTATAATAAGCTGGGACTGGGGACTGGGAAGATTGCTCTGCTGAGTAAAGATGCCACTAAGCCTGATGACCTGAGTTCAATCCTGCACACTTGGATGGGAGGAAGAGAGAACTAACTCCTGAAAATTTTCTGGACACCTACATGACCCTACCCACCCCCCAGTAAATAAAACAGATAAGCTTTTTTTTATTTAATAATTAGTTTTTTATTTCTTCAAGTTACATCTCAATCACAATCCCCTCCCTACTCCCCCCTCCAGTCCTACCCTTCCACCCTCCTCCCCCTCTGCCCCACCACCTCCTCTTCCCCTTTTTTTTTTTTTTTTTTTTTTTAGTTTAAGGTACTTATTTTTCCCCCCAACAGCTCTCCCTTTCAGTCCAAATAATGGTTCTTTTTCTTATAACTATAAATACAATACAAAACAACAGAAATAAATAGGCCACGATTATAAGAGTTATATGGCTTAGCATACATTCCCAATGTCCAGTCCATATGTATTTGGCACCTGACTTTAACATTCTACTATCTAACCATCTCCATGAGTTTAAAGTTCTATATCTAACTCAGCTTTCATACTAACTTGCCTCATAATTTTAAAAATATCTTCTTAGATCCAGAACACCAGCTTTTTTTTTTTTTTAAGTTAAAACCCTACTGTTGGGAGCCCATCGTGATGTAGACAGTACACTCATTATTTCCAAGCTTCATTTAATCCCGTGAGAACTGTAAGAAAGCTGTCACAGGGAGGAGGCACAGAGAGGTAAATAGCTTGCCCAAGGCCACAATCAAAACTAATTATTCATATAAATTTACAAAATTATAAAATCAGATCCCCATTTTTAATTTCTCATAGCATATAAATTAATAGGTTTTACTTTCCTATGTATATAACATTATTTTTTTTATTTTTATTTATTTTATGTATATGAGTTGCTCTATCTGCATGTACACCTGTAGCCAGATGAGGGCATCAGATCACATTGTGGATGGTTGTGAGCCACCATGTGGTTCCTGGGAATTGAACTCAGGACCTTTGGAAGAGCACTAGCCAGTGCTCTTAACCGCTGAGCCATCTCTCCAGCCCCATAACATTATTTTTAATCTTAGTAAATATTCTGAAGCGTGACTTCTGATTTTGCTACCTGGTGTTTCTGCTGACTTTGGACAAGTTACTTTTAGTCAGTTCCTCAGGTTCCTCACATGTAAACCAAGGATACTAATCCTACATTATTTTATAAGGTTACAGGGTCAGTTAAATATATGTATCTATAACCAGACCTGGAAGTTCTAAGAATATATGAACTATTATTTCTTTTTTTATGTACATTGGTGTTTTGACTGCATGTATGTCTGTGTGAGGGTGTAATCCCCTTGAATAGGAGTTACAGTTGTGAACTGCCATGTGGGTGCTGGGAATTGAACCCTGGCCCTCTGGAAGAGCAGCCACTGGTCTTAACCACGGAGCCAGCTCTCCATTCCCACTATTTCTTTGAAACATCTTGGCACTGCACAATAAAATCATGGCATTAAGGGTTTTTTTTTTTTCCTAATGAAAGATAATGATCAAGATGTAACTCATTAAGACGGTGACTTAACTGAAGTGTTCTATTTTAATGACCAGAATTGGAGATTCATTCAATCCAATTAAAATGTTAATATCATTAAAAGAACCCACCAATTTCTGATTTAAATGACTCATTGTATAAAAATCCCACGTATTTTTTGTTCATTTGAGTGGAGAACAGATATAGATGGCTATCATCCTCCACATCAGACAAGCCTGTCTTATGTTTTTTATAATGCTCCTTTGTTCATTGAGTTTTGAAACAATTTATTATCTCTGAATTTTTAGATCAACATGAATTATTCTTTGAATTATTTTACTCAAGATTTCTGTTTCTGGGGCTGGAGAGATGGCTCAGCAGTTAAGAGCACTGGCTGGTCTTCCAGAGGTCCTGAGTTCAATTCCCACCAACAACATGGTGACTTACAACCATTCACAATGTGATCTGATGCCCTCTTCTGGCTGCAGGCATACATGCATATAGAACACTCATATAAATTAAATAAATCTTTTAAAAAATCTGTGTCTACAAGAAATATTGCCCTTTTAGTATGAACAATTCTGGAAAAAATGATAAAATATTTTAAATAGGTATTAGATGATGATGATTCCCCAGAGATGTATAAAACAGTCTCTCAAGAATCTTTAATGCCGAGAAAACTGGAAATTAATTTTGAAGAATTATTGAAACAAAAAATGGAAGAAGAAAGACGACGAACAGAGGAGGAACGGAAGCATAAATTAGAAATGGAGAAACAGGAATTTGAGCAACTAAGACAAGAAATGGGAAAGGTAAGGTGTAGGAATACTTAGAGGTATGATTGTTTTATAGTTTTATTGTGACTTTTATGTATTGTTAATCACATGAGGATATCTGACACACTTTTATGACAAATATACTTAGTACAGGCTTACCAGGTGTGTGTGTCTGACCTGGTAGAGTGTAGCTAGGAATGTGGCCCAACACAAAATTGAAAACTCACTTAAAACATTCCAATTGTTATAGTGATTTATTTGCTGTTACTAATTGTCTGTCTCTCCTTTGTAAACATTGTGGGTAATAGTGTCCTCACACAATATCAAAAGGATAAAGGACTGAGCTCCAATTCCCAGCGCCCATATGGTGGCTCACAACCGTCCACTAACTCTAGCTCTAGGGTATCTGATGCCCTATTCTGACCTACACAGGGCATGTATGTGGCATACACACATCACGCAGGGAAAGCATTTATACATCTAAAAAATATAAAATTTAAATTTAAAGCAAGTAAGCAATATTGTATTTAATTGTGGATCCAAAGCACAATAGTATTGAATATTCAGTATACCGAAGAGAAGCTATACAAGGCGGCTTCCTTTATGTGACAGGTTGAAAGTTTTTTTGTTTTTGAAAACAGGCTTTCTCTGTGTATCCCTGGCTGTCCTGGACTCACTTTGTAGACCCGGCTGGTCTTGAAGTCCACCTCCTGAGTGCTGAGATTAAAGGCAAGCGCCACCATGCCCAGTAGGTTGAAAGTTCTTAATAAAGAAATCTCAAATTTATTTTATGTGTATGGGTGTTTTGCCTGCATGTATGTTTGGCACCATGAACAAGCAATGCCAGTGGAGGCCAGAAACAACCTGAATACTCTGAAAGATTAGCCAGTGTTCTTAACCACTAAGCCATCTCTCCTACCTCAGAAATAAACTCTTAAACATACAGGATTCCATTTTTTCTGTGGCTTCCAGATATCTGCTTGGTTGTCTTAGAACATATCTCCTCCCACACACACAGATGAAAGGGGGCATCCATTGTAATTTGCTGATATTTAACATATAGAAATCTTAATCTTTTGAAGGAAGAAGAAGAAAATGAAACTTTTGGATTGAGTAGAGAATATGAAGAATTAATCAAATTAAGAAGGAGTGGCTCTATTCAAGCTAAAAATCTAAAAAGCAAGTTTGAAAAAATTGGACAGTTGTCTGAAAAAGAAATACAGAAAAAGATAGAAGAAGAGCGAGCAAAAAGAAGAGCAATTGATCTTGAAATTAAAGAGCGAGAAGCAGAAAACTTCCACGAGGTACATTATTGTTGTATTTGTCATAGCCTTGATCTTAAAATAAGTCTTAGTATTTACAGCTCATTGTTGGTCTATATGTAGTAATCTAGAAACTAAATAGCAAAAGACCATTAAGCTCATATAGTGCTTAAGAGAATCCAAAAGGATGGAGAAGGGGAATGGATAGGGTGCTTAATGGAGGAAAAAAAATGCAATGGTAGCAAATAAAACCTAGAAATAAGTGACAGGCAAGATTAACCCAGAAGTCCCGATTCTCCTCATTCTACCTCCTGAGCACTGGGATTATAGGCATGTACCACTATGTTTGGCAAGATGTAACTTTTAACAAAATTGGGTTAAAGTTTTTCTTCTAGATAGTTGCTGATGACCTTACTATTGTACCACCACCAGGGAAACCAGCTAATGCTAGATTAATGAGGTCTGCTGAGGTACTGTGAATAAATTATGTTGAGCAAGGCAAAGGCAGTCTGATACTGGATCTGAGTTTTGTGAGATCCAAGCATGTGCATGTTGTAAAATTATGAGTAACAACAGCTGGGGAGATGCTTCAGAGGTTAAGAGCACTATTCTTCCAAAGGACCTGGGTTCAAATCCCAGCACCCACATGGCAGTTCAGTTGTCTAATGACTGGGCATAGTGGCACATGCCTTTAATCCCACTTGGGAGGCAGAGGCAGGGGGATCTCTGTGAGTTCAAGGCCAGCCTGGCCTACAGAGTGAGTTCCTGGACAGCCAGAGCTGCTACACAGAGAAACCCTGTCTCCAAAAACCTAAAAGAAAAAAAAATTTTAACAGCTGGAAGTTTTAAAATAGTCCAGTGATGGCTGAAGAACACTAGTATTTACTGGCCATGTGACACAAGGTTAAAACTGGGTATGATGACTTATTCCTGTAATCTCAGCAATTATGAGAGGCAGGATGAGTTCAAGGAGTCTGGGCTCGAGGAAACCTGTCTTAAACGAAACCCCAATCTATCAAGCAAACGGTTCAACAAATATGCAGTTGCTCTTCTGTTAAAGATAGTCTTTGTAAAATCTGTAAGAATAAAGCTGGTTTGTTTGATGTATTACTACTTCTGGTTCTTAGATGTGCGATTAGAATCTCAACTGTTTCCAGTGAATGTGTCTCTTCTATCCACCTTGGTTTAAAGGTCATTAAGAGTTTTTTGTTTTTTTAAAAACTCAGGTAGTGTTAACTTCTAGGGATGGACTTCCCCTCCAACCCCTGGAATCTCCTAATCTTTTTCTCCCCTTTGAGAAATATCAATGACTGTATGGAAGTGGTGGTACACTCCTTTCAGGTACTCGGGATGTAGAGGCAGATTGATGATTTTTTTTTTTTTTTTTTTTTTTTGGTTTTTTGAGACAGGGTTTCTCTGTGTAGCCCTGATTGTCCTGGACTCAATTTGTAGACCAGGCTGGCCTCGAACTCACAAAGATCCGCCTGCCTCTGCCTCCCGAGTGCTGGGATTAAAGGCGTGCGCCACCACTGCCCGGCTCAGATTGATGATTTTTAACACCAGCCTGGTGTACATAGTTCCAGGCAGTCAGGGTAACAGTGAGATCTTGTCTTGAGGGGAGGAATTGAGAACCAAGTGACTTCAAAGGGAGAGGGGGTAGGAGGTGGGACTGGGAGGGGTAGAAAGAGGGTACTGTGATGGAGATGTAACCTGAAGTAATAAACATTAAAAAAAAAAAATTCTAGACTTCAAAGTCTAATTCACCTGTATAATCTCTGGTGGTACCTGCCTTTAATCCCCAGCACTTGGCAGGCAGAGGCAGATGGATCCCTGGGAGTTCGAGGCCAGCCTGGTTTACAGAGTGAGTCCAGGACAGTCAGAGAAATCCTGTCTTGAAAAACAAAAACAAGTCAATGTTAACTCTTATAGCACTTTGTTATCTCCTATATTGGTTAACCAATTAAATATCTTATATAAGTTTGACTTTTGTATCCCAGGCTGGCATCAAACTTAGATATCACCTTCACCCCACCACATGCAGGTATGATACTAAGAATCACATATGAGGGCCCATGCTTGCTAGACAAATCTACCAATGGAGCTATACTCCCAGTCTCTTGATTTTCTAATGCTCTACTGTACCCCAGTAGTCACTGTGACTTTAATATCCTGGTACCAACATTATTAGTGCCCTAAGGACATCCATCCCATTTAAAACATGACTCTGGAAACGTTAGGTCAGGGGAATGCTTGCTCAAACCTTTTTTGGTTTTGTTTTGCTTTTCAAGACATCCTGTAACTTGCTCCAGGCTGGTCTTAAACTCAGAGATCTGCCTGCCTCTACCTCCAAAGTGCTGGGACTAAAGATGTGCACCACCACAGCCTGGTTAAACCTCTCATTTTCTAAATACAGTTTTGAGGAAGCTTTTGCACAAGGTTTTGTGGTAAATTCTAGAAGGGAAATTATATATCCTATTAAGATTCAGTTAGAATGGTGTACTGCCTTAAGTATTCTCTCACATTATTTGGAAAGGTTTGTGATAATGGAAGCAAACCACTATCAAAGCACTAGGTCTCACAGCTCAGGCTGGCCTTGACTGCTCTCACTTCCACTTCTGGGGTGCTGGGATCACATTAAGGGATCTGAGCACACTCTACCTACCAGCTGAGCCACAGAACATTATTTTTCTGTAATAAATCACATCACCATCCGTTAATCAGTCATTTGAAGTTAAATAAGCAGCACAAAAACAATGCACTCTTGAGACAAGGTTTCTGTGGAGCCCTGGCTGTCCTGGAACTCACTCTGTAGACCAGGCTAACCTTGAACTCACAGAGATCCACCTGCCTCTCCCTACTTCCCCAGTGCTGGGACTAAAGAAGAGTGCCACCAGGCGCGGCCATGGTTTTCTTACATTTAACTAAAATTGATCTGGGAAACCAAGAAACTTCCAAATTGACCTAAGTATGAGCCAAGGTTTTCTGTAATTAATCTACAGCATGATAGACAGACACACCCATTTCCCCAAATTCCTCACAGTATTATGGAAACCAAAGTGGTGAGATTTTATGCAGCTCAGTGGAGAGTATGTACCCAGCATTCAGGAAGCCCTGGCTTCAGCTTGGTAACCACATAAACTGAATGAGGCATCTTATGCTGAAATTACTTTCTTGCAGAGGACCACCAGGCTTCTCTTCCAGGAACCTACAACACAGTTCACAACTATTCCATTCCAGGGAATGATACCTTTTCTGGCTTCCACAGGCACCGCACACATATAGCACTCCAGGCACAACAGTCCTACTCACAAACTTTGTTTACAATGCTAAAACAAAACAAAAAAAAAACCCAGAAAGCCTTAAAGCTAGCTATAGTAATCTTGAAACTAACTTAACCTGTTCATTCATGTCACATTGAAGATTAGTAATTTATCACTTAATTGGCCTTTTCCTAAATCCACATACCTTTTGATAGGTAAACCGGCCCTCTTATTTTCCTGGCTTCCAAAGCTCACCTTAGTCACAGGTCCCCATGTTCCAGATACCTGTTTTCTCATCTTTCTGACAGGACCATAATTTATGTAAATTCATCTCTATAATCTCCAGAACAGAATAGATATTCCTTATGTAGTAGGGCTAAGAGATAGTTGAGTTTGTTTTAAAAATTGCCATCATGTATGATATTCTGTGAAGGTGTGCATAACACTTTTTTATTAACACTATTAAATGAAGTACTGAGTAAGTTGGGTACAACAGGTCAGGATTCCAGTAAGAGGCTGACCTTTAAGGCTTGACTGAAGTATTATACACTGTTTCTAAACAATTTAACTCACATTTTCTGAAAATCTGAATGGCTACATAAGCCAAACCAAACATGTTAAATATTTTGTGCCTATGGATTACTGAATCATTAACATATTAAGTTGTTGGCAAAAAACGTTTATTCATTTTTTAAAGGAAGATGACGTTGATGTAAAGCCTGCAAAAAAAAAGTGAATCTCCCTTTACTCATAAAGTGAACATGAAAGCCAGATTTGAACAAATGGCTAAAGCAAGAGAGGAAGAACAACAAAGGAGAATTGAAGAACAAAAGTTACTACGAATGCAGTTTGAACAGAAAGAAATTGATGCGGCACTACAGAAGGTATATATCTACACAAACATGTTCTAAACACCATGTTTGCATTAAGAAATGTTGGGGGGGGGGGGTTGTCAGGGGCTGGAGAGATGGCTCAGAGGTTAAGAGCACTGGCTGCTCTTCCAGAGGTCCTGAGTTCAATTCCCAGAACCCACATGGTGGCTCACAACCATCTATGAGATCTGGTACCCTCTTCTGGCCTGCAGGCATACACACAGGCCAAATACTGTATACATAATAAATTAAAAAAAAAAAACTGACATAGTGCCAGGCATGGTGGTGCACGCCTTTAATCCTAGCACTTGGAAAGCAGAGGCAGGCAGATCTCAAGACCAGCCTGGTCTACAAAGTGAGCCAGGACAGCCAGGGCTATTACACAGAGAAAGCCTGTCTGGAAAAACCAAAAAAGATTTTATAGCTTTCAAGCCACTGGAATGACTTAAAAAGTACAGTAGTAGGCATGCTCCGTTCTGTCGTTAATCAGTGAAACCCAGGGTATCATGCATGGCAGCCAAATGCTCTAACACTCAAGCTACATCCCAAAGTTTTCCTGTTACCTTCAAAATTGTATTACTAAAAATAAATGTCAACTTGATAATGTACTTATTTTAATATAGAAAAGAGAAGATGAGGAAGAAGAAGGTAGCATCGTTAATGGCTCCACTACTGAAGATGAAGAGCAAACCAGATCAGGAGCTCCATGGTTCAAAAAGCCTCTAAGAAACACCTCAGTTGTAGATAGTGAGCCAGTCAGATTTACTGTTAAAGTAACAGGAGAACCCAAGCCAGAAATTACATGGTGGTTTGAAGGAGAAATACTTCAGGATGGAGAAGACTACCAGTACATTGAAAGAGGTGAAACTTACTGCCTCTATTTACCAGAGACTTTTCCAGAAGATGGAGGAGAATATATGTGTAAAGCAGTCAACAATAAAGGGTCTGCAGCGAGTACCTGTATTCTTACCATTGAAAGTAAGAATTAATTGGCTTTTGATCCTTTGTTTTATTAGGAAATAAATAGGAAAAAAAAATCATTCTTTTTCTTCTCTTTTTTAGTGGACGACTACTAGGCTTCCTTCTTTCCTTGGAACTCTCTCTCCAACTCTCTTGATACATCTCTGTGGAGGGGCCAAAAAGGAGACCAGAGATGCCACTATATTGACCTAATACCTTTTCCCAAGTCTTCAAAATAGCTCATCTAAAGAATGCCTTTTCCAATGCACACCAGGTTTACTACCATGCTGTGCAAAGTCAAACTGTAGTGGATAGGGAAGGAAAACATACTCATTCTGTGAGAAACTACAACCAAAGCTTTGTATTTTCCACATTTATAGCAATTATGCTTAAAGTATACATTGTTTGCATGAATAAATCAAAGTTTTTATATCTAAAATTAGCCAGAGATGACATCGAAGTTAGAACTGATCAGTTTTCCTCTGAAGTGCGTAAATGTAGATTCCAAGTCTTTCTGAAGCAGATATACTGACAAAGCAGTATCATTTTTTTTTTCATGAGAAAGGAACAGAAAAGAAAAAAACCCAAGTTGGATTTTGAGAAACTACAACTAAATTAGATAGAAACCAATGCCAATGCAATTTTCCAAGTGTGATGAATATTTAACATTTATTTTTCAATTATGTGTAATGCCCATACTTAAATTTATGCTGTGACCTGCCTGAACAAAATTATACTTTAACAAGAAAACACAGGAGCAAATGTTTTTAACATAGTTGAAGGTTTCAAGATCAAGGGGATTAGACTTAGAAAAAAATGATTTCATTTTGACTTAAAATTCAGCTTTAAAAATAAGTCTGCAAATGTCAAGTGTGTTGTATGCCTTTAATCCCTGCTTTTGGGAAGGCAGGTGAATGAATCTCTGTGAGTTCAAGGTCATCCTGGTCTACATAGTGAGTTCCAGGACAGCCAGAACTACATAGTGAGGCTCTTGTCTCATAACAAAAAACCAATCTGTAAATAATTAGCTCTAATGTTCTAATATTGGGTGGTTTTATATTTAATTTTCTGGAAAAGCAATTATTTTCCATTGTGAAACAATAAAGTTACTTGTGCATTAAAGGAACAAGGTCCTTTTCCTTATTTTAAAAACTGCAATTAGCTATCTGCTCCTTTGAAAGTTTAAAGAACTTACAATTAGAATTAAAAACACAAATCAAAACCAGTAGTTTTCTTCTCACAGTAAATCTTTAATGACAGGAATAAAGGAGAAAATGTTTTACTCAGTATATATATCAAAGACACAAAAAGACAAAAGCACTCTCTTGTAATAGTAATCACTGTACATTTATTTTTTAAATTAAGGAAACCACTACGAATACAAAATTACAACAATCATGTGCCCTTTTACATACAATGTCATTAAAGCAAAACTCTTAAACCAGTTTGTAAAGTATTCAATTTACCTCAAGTCCAAGCTGCATCTCCCTAAGACACTGTTCCCATCACAGTAGCCATTTTAAGCCAATCTTCTTTTAACACACGGGTAGTTTCTGTAGAGAACACTTTTCTCAGGACGAAAATGCATCGAGCATGCATAAGAAAATATATATATATATATATTCGAAAATACATTAAGAGTTTCTTTAGGGCATCACTGAAGAAAATAAAACTCTGGGATTCATTTGCTTCTTTAAAGCATCAATTAAAATTAAAGTTGTAGTAAAAGTTGATTGACTCATCAAACAAAAAGTAGGGTTATTTTCAGTCAAATTATTTCTAAGTATAATGAAAATGCATTTTAAAGGTGAGCAGAATTTGAAGAACTAAAATGAGATATTCCAGTGATCAGTTAATTTCACATCAATAATCTAGACTAAATGTAACTATTTTCAGAAAGAACTGTTTGTAATGGCAAAGTAATCAAGTGAACAAAAATTTCCCCTAGAGCACTCCCTACCCATCTAAACCAACTAACGAATTAACTATCAAGATATTTGTTTAAGAATACACTTTACAACTAGTATCAAATCACTAGTTTTAATATTAAAATGATTCTCATTACTAAAAAAGTATACGCATTTCTGAAACAAACATCAAAGTAAACAATTCTAAGTATCACTACACTAACATGTATGTCATTAAAAGAACTGTAAACTTCTGTTTAATTAAATGAGCTTATTTTCAATCTAAACCATTCAAGTTTGTACTACCTTTAAAATCTGCTGCATTCAGATCAACTGGCTCACCTTTTCTGCTTCCCATTTAAAGGTTAAGACTGGTGTCATTTAAAATGCTTACAGTACCAGTAAAGGCTTACTATGGTAATGGATTAAAAGTTCTCACAAGATAGAAACAATCTCCAATATCTATAAAGCATTCATCCGGATTTCCAAACAAAATTCAACTAAACAAAACTTGGCAGGCTCTAAAGATCTGCTTTCAACATACTAACTCGACCTATCTCTCTCACACACCCATGCATTCTCACAAGCACACACAGTGGTGCAATAACCATAAAACTTAAGACACTTAACAGTTCATGGAACACTTAAGTGAATAGCACTTTAAAATGAAAAGTGATCAAGAGCAGGTACATCACACCCTATACCATATTATGTATGGGAATACATTTCATATTTCTCAATTATGATTTGCCAATTTTACCTTCTACATTGAGCCCTTCTATGGTCCATGCTCATCGGCTCACCAATGGCATACACTCAAAGGATTCCTCTTTATGGGTAACTATCTCAGGACCTGATTTTATGAGCTATGATTTGGTGCTTGCAGCATCTTCAGCACTGTGTGTGAAAATGAAGGCAGTATTTTTGAATATTTTTCTTTGTTGTAAAGATAAGCAGGAGTTTTTAATAGGATCAGCACATTTTAGAAAATGAATAACAAAACTGGTATGGTGCTGCTTTAAAACAGTCATTTAACTAAAAATATGTACTAGTTAAACATCAATCCTAAGAACACAAACATTTTAAACTGGCAAAAAATAAACGCAGCATCAGTTATTAAAATATAAATCAGAAACTAATGCTTATGCAGATTATGCAAGGTTATTTGTTATACAATTAACATTTCATTGATGCACATGCCTTTTTTCAAAACTTACTGCCAGTATTCCTTATTCCTCCTTGTCAGCAAATACAAGTCATGAAAACAGAACTGTCTATGCAACTGACTCAAAACAAGTTTATTGAATTACTATACTTTAAAGTAGTAATAAAGGGAAAAAACAAAACCTAAAAAACAGAAAAACAAAACCAAAAAGCCCATAGGTTTGAAGGGCAAAGAAAATGTCCTGTCATTCAAACAAACAGGGTGTGAAGGCTGTTGAAATTTCTGATCAAATGCTTCCTAAGTCTTAACTATTTACTTGTTCTTACTGTAACATTTCTATAACTTCGGGTGGATGGGTAGAATACAGAAAGATTTGGATTTTCCAGTTATAGAGCAATCTACTCATTTTAATGAAAAAAATAAAAAATAAAAACCATTACCCAAAATTATAAACAGCTGCTTGAACAACTTAACAGACTCTCCACTAGAATGGCAGCATAAATAACAAAATACACTTGGGGAAGCAGTAGCAGATTGCTTTTGAGTACACAACCACAAAAACCTCGAGGGACAACAATAATGTACTGACATAGTTATATATATGTCCTTAGGTTGTGCTTACCTGTTGCTTTTTGCAGCAGAACCTAAGGTGGAAGGTCTGGGAAGGCACTGTGAAGTATAAATAATTGCACTGTTTGCAATTAATAAAGATTTTAAACTTTAAACGAATCAAAATCAACAGCCTCCAATTTGTGAATTATGATACTGACTCCAACTATTTCTTTCAGTTTAATTACTAAAGGCACCACTTTCCTAGGTCATCTATACAACATCATGCAAAATACTGAAATTGTTCATGTCAATGCCCTACACTTAAGATTTTAATAGATAAATAACTCCTTAACTATTAAGCCTCAACTAGAACTACATACCCAGGTCTAAGTAAGGGTAAGGGAAGTCACTCTAAGTTACATAAAACAATAAAAAACATTTCAAAACATCCACAATGAGCTGTACTCGTTTTCTGCCCTACAATCTCAACATTTGTCCTCATACAAATGGTGCTCCCCACAGATGATACAACTAACATTATGAAAAGGTGCTAAGTGCTACACTCCTCCTGTCTTACACATTTCAAGTTTTTCATCACTATAAAAGATATGCATATTTTATACTGAAAAAATGCATTTTAGGAGCACCTATAATACTGTTCAACTTTGTTAATGATCAATTTTCTTTAGCTATTAGCTAAAGCACATCAAAAATACTTACCCATTAAGCTCACTTAAAAAAAATACAGAACTATGTATTATTCTACGTTAAGAGGCAGTTATGGTTTCCCATGATATCGGCACTGTATTCCAACATAATATTCACACAAAATATAGCAATTGCATTATGTGGAACATCGACAAAAAGATACTGTTGCAGTTCATCGATTTGTCATTCTGATGTACTTACAGTGCAATGCTCCTTGAAGGAACACAATCAAGGATGACACACAGCACAGTCCTCCTCACCCCTACAGAGCTAGTTCTATACTGGCTGGATCAAACCTGCACTTCAACAGACAATGGCAAGACAGACTGCATTTGCATGTAGTCTAATATATTAATATGCAAAGAGCCAACAAATATGCAGAGTAAAACAATGGTTTCAACAAAATATCAGAACTTCAGCATGAATGTTAGAGAGTAATAAAATGATTCAAGTACACAAAAAATTAATTTGATTCAATGACTAGACTTGTGCATTTACAAGATAAAGCTTATCTATACTGCAAAAAGAAAAAAAACCTTGAACGTTTTTATACCCCAAATGTTTCAATGGCAGATGCAATGCTATACTTTCACATTCTATTACTTTTCTATCCTAAATTTAGAATGAAACACACTATTTTATATATATATATACATTGAGAGTTGCTTTACATGAAAACAAAAAGCTTTTTATAAACTACTCAAATCACTATCTGAAAACTGTTCAAAATTAGTTATGCTGAAACAGCCTTGGAAATAAGTGAAGAACAGGAAGGTTATCTGTTGTAGCAGCAGTACAGGTCTGAAACAGTGCTCATGTATAAAAGGAAATTTCACTGTTAATGCAATGGAAGTATACTAAAGATCACTGTATACACATGCAGTTTTTAAGCAAACAGAAGGAAAAAAATGAAGATATCAGGATTACTTGTGCTGAAATAGCCAAACACCACAGAAAAGATCCTCCAATCTACTACTATACTGCAAGGAGGAAAAAACATGCCAGTGTTTAAAAACTCAGTAATTCATGGGGAAAGCTTATATAGTTGTGTATATGTATCTTATTACTAAGAAATTATGAATCCTTTACCCACATATCCAACTTACCGACACAGGAGGTTTCATATCATTTATTGTAAAGCACAAAACAGGCATTTTAAAAGTGAAAGTATACATTGAAAAAGTACATTTATATCACAAAGCATCAACCACATAATAGTTGCAAATACATTTGCTGGAATGTGTACATCTACACTAAACTAAAAACAAACCAATTTTCATTTCTACACAGAAATATTAACCTCCTATCAGTAGTGATAGATATTTTGTACATTTTCAAAATAAAAAAGGGGAGGGGGAGAGAAAAAAAAAACACTACTTTAAACCAAAACCAAAATTAAGATCTTCATCAAGTCGTCTGCATCCATATATTTAACAAAGGTTTTTTCCCCCACACAATGAAGCAAATACTGTATTGTCCACTTCTTATTATTGGCCCTGTGCAGAAGAGATACATAAGAGATACACAAAGAGTTAAAGAAAATCCTTTAAATGGAGCTAATTCAGGAGTGAATCCTTTAAGAAAGAAAAACTGGTTAATATAAATGATGGTGGCTTCTTGCATGATTTGCAAATCCCTGGGGGAAGAAAATTTATTTTTAAAATCAAAGGCATTATAAAAATAGCACTCAGATGCCAGAAAGCATTATTAGAAAAACCAAACTCCCAAACACACCACAATTTCATTCTAATGTATTTATATTTTTATCAAGTAAAAGTAAAATATAATCCCCCCAAACAGACAAACATGCAGAAAACATGGTTGGAGTGAAAAAACAAAACAAAAAAAAAAACCAAACAACTGAACCCCAAAAACCAATTAGCAAGTGTATTATACCTGAGGTGCTGGAGGATGCTGCGGCATTCCTTGGGGACTTGTCTGGGCATAGTATGCTGCTTGCTGTCTATAGTATTCAGCCCAGGCTGCACTATAATCTGGTTGACCACCTGGTGGGGCCCCAGTAGGAGCAGGAACTGCTTGACCTTCAGGAAAACAAGAGGAACTTTACTGCTGCAACTATAACTAAAAATCTCATAGAATCTCTTCTCTAGTAAAGATAACACTTTGCTTCTTGTAATATTCCTCCCAAGCCTTTGAATAATCTTGTGTCTGCCCTTGTTGACCTAAAAAAAAAACCTCCCCTAAATTTTAATATAAATTTTTATCCACTGTAAATACAGCTTATAATGATAAGCATAGAGGAATAGTTCTTATTTATCTTGACTCAGGGTTTCACTTATATAGCTGGCTCAGAATTTATAATCATCTCGCCAACTTCGCAGTGCTGAGATTTTATGTGTGTGTGTGTGTGTGTGTGTGTGTGTGTGTGTGTGTGTGTGTGT
>CAJQZJ010032781.1:2201972-2213681 GCA_907164525.1 Lophiomys imhausi
TGTGTGTGTGTGTGTGTGTGTGTGTGTGTGTGTGTGTGTGTGTGTGTCTGTCTGTCTCATTGTCCCTTCAGTTACTGTATATCTTAAATATGCCTTAAAGAGAGAGGGATGAGAAAAAGGTACAGTACAAACATGAAGAAAACAGAAAATATTCTTTTCACCTCAATCACAAATTTTAGTCTTTTAGTTCAGTATACTACTAATAAAGACAAAAGGAACCAAATGCACACAGCTTTAAACAAAGGGAAGATTCAGACATAATCTTTGACAAGTTTCTCAGGTTTTTAACTGAGAAAAGGTCTCACTATCCAGCGTGGCTGGCCTAGAGCTCTTGCTATGTAGACCAGGCTGCCTCTGCCTCCTGAGCCTAGGATTAAAGGTGTATTGTCACTATACCTGGTTTACTATTCTTTTATCCATTTGGGTCATTGATTATAGTTTAATCTTAAATACACCAGAACTACTTAATGATATTTGTAACACACACAATGATACAAAAGACCTGTGTTCTTATTAGAATACAGCTTTGCTAAAAATATCCTGGTAGCTGACATAAAGATCAATGACACATGTAAAAGAGTTTTCATGAGTTTTGTTTTGCTTACGGGCAAGAGTGACCATTTAGTTATCAAATGAGAAATAAAGTCATCAAATCTTAGGAACACTGAATAGATTTGTAAACAAGTTAATTGCAAAAGCCAGGTTCTTGACAGGGACATCACAACAGTTAAGAACAAGTTATGCATTTAAAAAAAAATACCTGGTCTGCAATTTACTTTGTAATGGCCCAAGCATATAAAATATAAATAACATTCAGCTGAACACATTGGCCAAGCTTGTGACCGATATACATTGTTCCAACTTTTTGAAAACTTTAAAATCTCCAAAGCAAGAAAACTAAAGAGAGGCACATGCTGTGTGTGGCTATATGCACTAAGTTCCGTAAGCAGACAAAATGGACACCTTTTACTTTTTATAGTTTCAGAAAACTGCTCAGAGTAAAGGCCAACTGTGTGAATAAAATCCGAGATTTGATGCTTAAATTTTAAAATGCAGAACAGGGGGAGTTTGGACATTTTTAATTTTACAAAAATTCTTACATTCTATAAATAACATTTAAGAATTTAACATTAGGACTTTATAAAGAGATAAGATTCAAAGTTTCAGTATTTAGAAAATTTTCAAATACTCAAACAGGGTTATTAAACCACACAATAACCACTATGAACTGTGAGAGCAAACCTGGTTATACATAATGATGTAAGATACAGAAACCACCAGACATGTAAAGCACTCTTCACCCAAATCCCCAAACTTAAATGTTGTCAATATTTGACATTAAAATATTTAAGACATTAAATACTGAAACATTTAATATTTAAGGGGTGGTTCTCAAACCCTGGGGGGGGGGGTGGATGTATTGTACAAGATACATACAAATCATATGTATCTTGTACAATACATCAGAAATTTATATTATGGTAACAGTAGCAAAATTAGTTATGAAGTAGCAGTGAAAAATTAGGGGGTCAGCACAACATAAGGAACTATATTAAAGGGTAACAACATTAGGAAGGTTGAGATCCACTGGTGGCACAATCCAACAAACACCCCCCATTCCACTGAGCTGGAAGATCATTAACTCTGACTTGTTTAAAGACTTACTTCCCCATGAGTCTCACCTGCTCCTTTTTTTTTTAAATCACATACACCACTGTTTCCCACTCCCTTAATCTTATCTTTCTGTCACTGGTCTACATCATAGCAGAATACTTCCCAATATTTACATATAGCTCAATATAAACCTTCACCATTTCTATAACAGCACAAAAGCTGCCCTTACTGAACACATCATCATGCTCAATATCTCTAGGTAGACCTGCCATTTGTTCCACAGCTACTTCCTCTGGGCTTCAAAGGTATCAGATATTAGATGCCTTCAGATGTCTCAGAACTTAACAAAACCAGGCTTTAAAAATGTATTATTGTGTTGTGTATGGTCAATGTGTTCAGGTGCCCAAGCCGTGTGTGTGTAGGTCAAAATTTTGTGAAGTATATGCCTTCCTCAACATTAGTTCTTCAGTTTCTGATGACAAATTTACAGTCTATTAACAGATGTTTTGTTGTTAGTTTTTTTTTTTTTTTTTTGCTTTTAAGAGGAAAAGCTGGAATTAGGGTTCCAACTTTATGTGAATAAATTGGGCATGGTGGCACAGCCTGTAATCTTAGCCTTAGGGAAGTGAACAAAGGAGTATCAGGAGTTCAAAATCACTCTCAGCTATATAATGGTCTTAAATGCAGTTGCAGCCTGAGTCACGTGAGAATGTCTCAAAAATCCAACCACCCACCAACTAAATAAAAACTAAAACACCAAAAAGTAAGAACTCAAATATCCAAAAACCAAAATAATACAAAATAAACCAACACCTCTGCTTGCTTACTAAGAGGGTACTTGGGGACAAGGACTATACTTGAGGAACCAGGAAATCTAGCCAGGGTACTTGGAAAAGTAAGAAAAATGGCTTTGGAGACAAACTTCAAGACTTTTATTTATCCCCCAATTTCCTTTTCCTTCTTTCCATTTAAAATACACCAAGACTGAGCTTTTAGGCATGGATGAGCATGCATGTATACATGTATACATGCATGTAAGGCCAGAGAAAGCCATCAGGGAGGGGTCTTCCTCTATCCCTTATCCCCTTTTTACTGAATCCAAAGCTAGCCAGCAAGCTCCTCCAAACACCTTTCCAACTGACATTACCAAGACATGCAACTGTCCATTCTTGGGTTTTTAAGAGGTAGTGGGGATCTGAACCCAGGTCCTTAAGCATGCTTCCTATCTACCTCCTTAGACCCTAGACTGAACCTTTTTGCTTTAAGTTCTCTTATTTGTGATTATTCTAAAAAGATATTGAGGACAATACTTTCAGAAGAAATTGTATTTAAATATTTATAAAAAGACATTTTACAGGGAAAAATCATTTGTGTAATTATCATACAGTTAAAAATATTTATTAAGTGCTTAACTAAATCATGTGCCTGAGATAAATGAGGTTAGGAAAAAGTAAATTAGCACATCTGTTAGTCTCAGGAGTATGACAGCACACCATTTTCCTAAACAGCTGTTCAAATACAAAACCTCTTTAATCTGAAAGCAGCTTTGCAGAAAGCTGTATCACCAGCAAGAAGTACTTTTGCACAATCATATGTAATATACATTCAATATTGTCAAATACAAGGGTTTTTTTTTTAAAGGTTACCTCTTTCTCTTTTCCATGAATGCAACTGTTTAATATTAAAGCAATGCACTTCCTATCACTGTGGGTTTATTTCCTGCTTATTTTGCAGTAAAATCAATGATACCACATACGACTACTTTGTTTGGCTAAAACTTAACCTTGTTCCACTTAGACCACTATACAAAAGTACAGTAATAACCAAAGCCATGTATTATTTCCCAGTAAGGAAATTTTGATTTTTAATTATAACTTGTAAATGTAATTTCTTTTTTTCTTCTTTTTTTTGAGGCAGGGTTTCTCTGTGTAGCCCTGGCTGTCCTGGACTCACTTTGTAGAGCAGGCTGGCCTTGAACTCGCAAAGATCCACCTGCCTCTGCCTCCCAAGTGCTGGGATTAAAGACGTGCGCCACCACCACCCGACTAAATGTCATTTCTTTGCCATTTATAAACACAATTTTAAGAATGTCTTGGAATGTCCTTAATATGCCTTAAACTCCAATGATTTTTTTTTTTTTTTGGTTTTTTGAGACAGGGTTTCTCTGTATAACAGCTCTGGCTGTCCTAGACTCACATTGTAGACCAGGCTGGCCTCGAACTCACAGAGATCCGCCTACCTCTGCCTCCCAAGTGCTGGGATTAAAGGCGTGCGCCACCAAAGCCCGGCTTCCAATGATTTTTAGAATGTCACTTTTTTGTTTAATATTCTTTTTGTTTGCTTTTTTTTTTTTTTGGTTTTTCGAGACAGGGTTTCTCTGAATATCTCTGGCTGTCCTGGACTCGCTTTGTAGACCAGGCTGGCCTCGAACTCACAAAGATCCGCCTGCCTCTGCCTCCCAAGTGCTGGGATTAAAGGCGTGCGCCACCACCGCCCGGCTGTTTGCTTTTTGAAACAGTTTCTCTGTGTAACAGTCCTGACTGTCCTGGAACTCACTCTGTACACCCGGCTCCCTCTGTCTCCTAAGTGCTGGGATTAAGGTGTGTACCACCACTGCCCAGCTTAATATCCTTAACTTTAACATTATAAAAACATATTAGATGAGTTAGCTAAAAATTTAAAAACAGAACAAATATTTTGTTACAAAAATCTCACTTTCTAAATGTATATTTACTAAATATTTCAATTTAATTAATAAAATAAAAAGTATATACTTAAAATATGCAGCATACCCATTTTCTTGTAGTACTCTTCCCAAGCCTTTGTATAATCAACCTGACCAGCCGGAGCTGGATTCTGCTGATCTCCTTTTTAAAAAACAAAACAACAAAACAAGATTTAAGTTTTTGAAGGCAATTTTTGCACTTTTCTTTCTGTACCATGAGCATGGGAATCAGCACTAACTACCACAGTGCTGTGTACTAGAGTGCATTTAATGCTGAAGATATTTAACAGCGGGTACAGAAGATGTATGTGGACAGAAAAACTGGTTACATGGGATATTAAGTAAATGCACATGAAGAGAAATAAAGGATGTGGGATTTCTGACCATTTTCAAGTACAAAAAAGTTGTTTTAAAAGCTGAAAATACCCTTCGAAACACTAGAATGGAATTAAATTTTCTTTTAAAAGAGCAGATATGCAATTGTGATTTTTAGTAGATATGTGTTGGCCTCCATATTTATGAACACTTTAATTTTAAAACTTTAGATTGTATTATTTTGTATAAGAGTGTCTTGCCCATATGTATATCTATCTGTATACAGCATGTGTCTGTTGCCCTCAAAGGTCAGTAGAGGGCACTGGGTCCCCTGGAATCAGTTACAGTGTGAGTCACCATGTGGGTGCTGGGAATAGAACCTGGGTGTCTGCAGGAACAAGTTCTATTAATTGCCAGCCCCGAAACACACTTTCTAGTTCTGTCTACTCCGGAAAGGGTTATGTTCAATGATGTTTAATATTTAGATAGTAATGAATAGTCTGGTTTCTAAATTCTATCCTTGAAAACAAACAAATAACAAAAAAAAAATGATCCTTGGTTGGAGCTAAGAAACAAAGTATCCTACTGTTAGGTACTAAGGAAGCACCTGAACAATGTCAAAAGGACACCAGAGCCACTTAGAAGATAATCCTGGCCACCCAAAATCTGGGACAATATAATGGAAGAAATTAAAAAAGGAAAGTTACTACTTGCAGTAAGATAGCAACTAATATACAATGATAGTAACTAATAGTTAACAGTTTTCACAATAGTTTCCTAAGGCAGGTTTCTTAATACAGACTAAGGCTGAGAGAAGTTTAATGAATAGGATAGTGACATTATTCCAGTGAAATGTACTGGGAAATACTAGGTAATGCCTTACAATAAGTGGTGGTACATAGCACAGAAACCTGGCAGGTAGCAGTATGACCATTTAAATAATCAGGGTTAGTAACTCCAAGATACCTAGGTTGACAGCTAGCTAACAAATTGAGTTATACTCTATTAGACATGCAAGACTGAGAAACTGCTCTAGCTTGATGACACCCAACAGACCTGACGACTGGTGAATCTAAGCAAGGCTTGTGTACAGTAGTAGGAGGTCCATGATGGTTACAGATTTTTGAACAAGTACACAAGTATGTATAATGGTAGTAGGACTTCATGTATAGTTTTCAGTAGTTCTTTCCATAACTGATGATAACAGACACACATATCAGGGTAAAAGAGTAAATAAGGGACAAAAGAGTACCTGGCTACTTGGTATTTTGGGCATCATTCTTCCAACTTTTAAAGTTTGTTTCTATTTCAAAGTGACTAAGTTTGCTTACCCAAAATCACAATGGAATCTTCAAATTCTTAGGCCTAGGGATCTAACCTACTGATACAGAGTTTGCCTGGCATGCGCAAGGCCCTGGGTACAATTCCCAGGACTGAAAGTAAAAAGAAAGAAAATTTTGCGACGAAACACTAATGTACTTCATGTATAAATCCAAACACAAGCTTTGGCTCTAAAATAGAAGATAAAATCTCTAATTACCGTAGTTACCTTGCCCATTAGTCTGGGTTGTTGTTGGAGCGCCCGCAGGAGCTGCAGGTGGGGGCTGGGCCTGCTGTTGGTAATAGTGAGCATAGTAAGCGGCCCAAGCTGCTGAGTTTGGGTCTGTTCCTGCCTTAGCTACAATTTACAAAGAAAGAGAAGTGTCAAGATTTATATGTAAACTGCAAAAATCAATCTTTACCTTTCCATGGAATACCTGACAACAGGCTCAAAAATTAACAGCAGCAAATGAAACTTTTCTAGTATTATTGTTTTACTAAGCAAAATTTCTAGTGTTATTATTGTTACCACTTGGCTTTTAGTTAAGAAACTCATCCCTCTGGTATTAAGTCATTTCCTAGGTTACAGAACTAATGAATGGATGATCTGTTAGCTGCAAATCCAATGGTTTGCCTCAGCCCAATCCCATGCTTTTGATTTTTCCCCCATACAAGTTTAGCTGCAAAGTACAACAGTTCTGTATAGAAGACAGCTATGAGCTAATTTGTACAGAAAAACAAAGATTAGATACATGCATTTTATATTTCAACAGTCACTGCTGTAATTCAATACCCTTCAAGGTATTCTAAGCTTTTGCCAACACATTTTTGAGATTATGCCTCATGTGACACAGGCTGGTCTCCAATGCCTTACTTTTTCTGCTTTTACTTTTCCAGTGCTGGGGTTAAATGTATGTGCCCTCTGTTGTTACTGCCTGGCTTATCCTTCTGTTTAGGAGGAACATGTTTGCTCATATGTGCAAATGTACATGGAGGCCAGAGATTGACTTTAGATGTTCTCCTAAATCATTTTCACCTTGTTTTATATATAATTTAAATTTTCATTTCTAATTATGTGTATGTGTGTATTTGTACCTACACAAATATGGGTTACGGAAGAGGCCAGGAGGTGTTGGATCTCTTGGAAAAGGAGTTATAAGTAGTTATGTATGAGCTGCCTGATCTGAGTGCTTGGAACTTTCATTCATCCTCTGAAAGAAAAAGTGCTTTTAACTACTAGCCATCTCTCTGGCACCCTTCCTAACTTTTGAGACAGGATTTCTCCCTCATTTGGTTACAAGAATAGGCCAAGGAAAGACTTCAGGTTACTACTAGTTATGTGCCTCTGCACCCAGCTTTCATTTACACAGATGAGGTATACTTGTGCTTGTTCCCAGTTCTATGGAGTTGTCCTAACCAGCAGCCCCATTTCTCTCTTAGCATCTCCCAATAGTCACATCTTAGAATCTGCTGAACTTTTCACAAGTCATCATGATTAGCATCTTCTGCACCAAGCTCATCTTAACCCCAAAAATAAGCTTAGTTTTTTTTACTTATAACTAGCACCTACTAAGAATGTATATTCTTTAATACAGCATCAATTTTAGTATCCATTTAAAATAAAACAGGCTTAGAAAGGTACAAACTAATCTCACAAAATCAACATAGGACTCTAACCCATCTGATTCTGAAGCCTGAACTCTTGACATCTATATAAATTTCAATCTTCTAACAGTAGTTTCTTGAAAACAGACAATAAAATACTGTATACTTCTAAGTCAAATTAAGCAACATATGAAGATCCTAAGTCATTATCTTGTTGATAAACCTGAGCTCAGCCAATCTTTCAGTTAGATGGGTTCCTTATCTCTCAAAGCAATGCTGGTAGGAAGCCATACTCACTGACCAGAGCTTACAGTGGTCACATCAACACTAATGAAAATGTGAAAACACTGCATTAATTTTCATAATCACAGTAGCTATCCACCCAAATATCACAGCACAGAATGAAGGAAAAGATTCACTTTTAAAACTTTTTAACAAGAACAGAAACAATGTTTGATGCTTCTTCCACACACTACATGTCCATTGCTCTTTACTCTGGGTATGAACTCTTCTGCTAATGGACATAAACTCATCTTTCATACTCAGCTACCATAATTCAAGTTGTTTTTTTTCTTTTTGTTTTTTGAGACAGGGTTCTTCTCTGTGTAGCTTTGGCTATCCTTGAACTTGCTCTATAGACCAGGCTGTCCTCGAACTCAGAGATCTGCCTGCCTCTGCCTGAGTGCTGAGACTAAAGGCGTGCATCATCACCACCTCCATCTGGTTCAAGCTGTTTCTTAAATGAGTTATTTGGTGACTAAGCATAGGTCATATGAATTTAACATATGTTACCGGGCCACATTAAAATATTAAAACATTTAACAAACCCAGCGAAGCAATTACATTTAAATCAATTGCTTCAGTTAAAAAAAAAAATACACTATGTAGAAATTAATCTGCAATGCAGAACATGTTCTTTGAGATGTCTCCACTGAATCCTAAAATACAGAGGCCAAGTTGACTTGTTTTGATCATGACGGAGGTGAAACAAAACCAGCATGGGAGAGATGCAGTGTAAACCCCATGCTACAGAAAATCCAGATTAGAAGAGAAAAAAGAAAGTACACGTATTTTAGTTTTGGGCAATCAGCAATAAAATAATTTATATTTACCCTCTTGAGAACATAAAACTGTTATATACTATTTTATAAATATGGACTATGATGGATAAAGCAACAAACTAGATAGCAGTGTTATCTAAAGCCTAAGACAATATAAGATTGTATCAATCTTACACTGTAGACGTGCCTAACACTATTGAAATACATAGATGACACATACAAATGTAGAATCAATAGATAATATAAGACTGTAGCAAGAAGTAATAGACAATACAGAAAACATTAACAGTAGGTCATCTTTTACCTGGGTCAGGAGGAGCCTGTTGCTGCCAATGTGGATATGCATTTCCCCATCCCTGGGGAGCATATGGGGCTGGAGGACCACTGGGGAGGAAAAAAAGCCACAAAAGCCATTTACCAAAAGTCAGCTTTATGTGTGCAGGTTTTGCCTGTGTATTGGATGTATGAGTGGTCATATGCATGCCTGGTATTGGAATCAGATACCTTGGAACCAGTATAGATGGCTGTGAACAACCATGTACTGCTGGGAACTGAACCCAGGTCCCTCTACAAGAGTTAACAAGTGCTTCTAACTGTTGGACCATCTCTCCACCCCCAAACCTAAGATCTTTAGGGAAAGCCCAGAACCAGCCAGATTTAGTACTCACTGAGGAGCTGGGCCAGGTGGTCCTGGATTGTAAGGTGCAGGGTTGTATGGTCCCATTGGCGCTCCAGGCCCCGGAGGCCCTGGAGGCCCATGAGGACCTGGAACCCCATGGGGCCCATGGGGTACAGGTGGACCTAAAGGATTTACTGGGCCCTGCAAAAAAGAAAAAAACAAAACCAAAAAGCAACAATAACACACAGAAATCATACAACATATACTCAAAATGTAATGCCTGAGCAATTCAAAGACTAACTGCTTTCCTTTCTTTAAGCACTAAGTTCAAATTTACCTTCCTCTATGTTGCAAAAAGAAAATGTCAACATTATAACATGTGAAATTCATTACAATCCCTTGAGCTTTTACTCTATTTCATGTTGCTCATTTTTTTTAATGT
This sequence comes from Lophiomys imhausi, assembly GCA_907164525.1. Classification (NCBI taxonomy): domain Eukaryota; kingdom Metazoa; phylum Chordata; class Mammalia; order Rodentia; family Muridae; genus Lophiomys; species Lophiomys imhausi. The sequence continues at coordinate 2,211,674 of CAJQZJ010032781.1, forward strand.
TTATTTTACTTTTTGTTTTTTTGAGACAGGGTTTCTCTTTAACAGCCCTGCCCTGGCTGTCATGGACTCACTGTGTAGACCAGGCTGGCCTGCCTCTGCCTCTCGAGAGCAGCTTTGTAGTTTTAAAAAGACTGCCCAGTTTTTCCTTTCCTAATGACAGACAATTACTCGGATAATATAGTCCTCAAGTTGCACATGTCTAGATACACTTAACATTATTTTCAATCTGTTATGTCAATAGAATCCCATTTAAATAAATTACTGTCCTCACCTATGTTAACTTTCTAGATAGCATGAAAATTTCCTTTACAGTTGATAACATAAGGGTATTTATAAATCCTTATCACAACACTTTAAAAAAAAAAAAAACAATCTTCCCTCTTATTTGGAGATAGGGTCTCACTGTGTAGCTTTTGCTGGTGCAAACTCACTATGTAGACCTCACACTCAAGAGATTGGTCTGCCTGACTAGAAGTGTTGGGATTAAAGGCATGTGCTACCTGATTTCACTTCCTTTTAGATAGGCCACCCTGCAAAATCTATAAGGACCATTAGATATAAATATCCTAAAACTTTTATTTACAGTTAATAACAACTAGTATTAACATTTAAAAATGCTTACAATTAAAAAAATATTTTAAACTTTTTCCCCCAGTGTTGGGACAAGCTTGTTTTGCACAAGCTAGCCAAGTACTCTAAATCCTAGCTATACCCTGAACACCTATTTTGTATGTACAAGTGGTGCATGGTGGGCACCCAAGGAGAGAAAAGAGCACCAGATCCTTTGGTGCCAGTTACAAGCTCTGGGAACTCAATTTGGGTCTTCTAGAAGAACAAAGTCCTCTTAACTACTATGCCATCTCTACACCCCCAAATTTCCCCCAAAGTATTTGTTTTGTGTATGAATATGCATTTGCTACAACTGTGGATATGGACAATACTTTTTGTAGATGGTCATCTCCTGCCACCATGAGGATTCCAGACAACACTCTAGTCATCAGTTCTGGTGGCAAACTGGTTCCTTTACACATTAAGCCAACTCAGCAGCTTGACAAAATATATAAACTATACTTGGTTATCAATTTTCTCACCACCAAACAGACTAAGATTCCAGGACCTTTCAAATCCCTTTCATTCATTTATGTTCGTTTACTAAGCACTAAACCAAACTATTAACTAGAATAGTTTCTCAATGATCCAACAAAAAAAAAAACCAAAAAACCTTGATCTAGGCCTACTAGACTAAGAAAAAGATCAGCAGGGCATGGTGGTTAACAGTTAATTCTAGCACAGAGAGGAAAAGGTAAGCAGACTTCTGTGAATTCAAGGCCAGACTCATCTACATGAAACTATCTCAAAAATAAAACAAAAAGAAAAACCAAAATGTATTTATATGATCAGTAATTTTAAAATGCTTTTATTCCCTGAGAATTTCATAACACTGTAATATTCACCTCTCACTCCTAATTTCCTCCTACGTCCAACCTCAACCCCCACACTGTGTCCTATTTAAATAACTCACCAAATCCAACTTGTGCTGTCCATGTACTCATCCATACGATTACTAGTAATCTAAAAAGCCTTCTCTCACATTTTTATTAATTTTCCATTGTTTTTTTAAAAAGCTCTCTGCTTACTTTCCCTTTATTTCTGTGTATGGTGCACTCATATTTAGTATTTGTCTCTATGTGACATGTTGGTACAGGCTCACCTGTGCTTGAGGAAGTCAGGAGAACACTGACAACAGTATCTTTCACTGACAACAGTAACTTTCACTGACTGGTTCTTTATGGTCTCTAAGTGAACACAAAGCTCATTAATTTGGTTGGGCAAGGTGGTCATGGAGCTCCAGAGGTAAGTACCATCAAACTAGCCAGCATTTCAAACCTCTGATGATTGGCAGTCAGACCAAATGCCAGAAATGATAAATTACTTCAGTAAAACAAGAGATACACATCTTTGTCTTTTAAAGATTTTTATTTTTTTATTATTATTATTTTTTTTTTTT
>CAJQZJ010032781.1:2213781-2261888 GCA_907164525.1 Lophiomys imhausi
ATTTTTATTATTTTTAAAAGATTTATTTATTTAACATATATGAGAGCTCTATCTATATTCTTGCATGCCAGAAGAGGGCATCAGATTCCAGTATAGATGGTTGTGAGCCACCATGTGGTTGCTGAGAATTGAACTTAGGACCTCTGGAAGAGCAGACAGTGCTCTTAACCACTAAGTCATCTCTCCAGCCCCCCACATCCTTTTTTTTTTTTGAGACAGGGTTTCTCTGTGTAATAGCCCTGGCTGTCCTGGACTTGCTTTGTAGACCAGGCTGACTTCGAACTCGAACACACAGAGATCCGCCTGCCTCTGCCATCCAAGTGCTGGGATTAAAGGCATGCACCACCACGCACAGCCTGAGACACACATCTTAACTCACTATTTTGACTAATCAGGAACAGGTAGTCTGGACCTTGATAAATACTGAATTCCTGTAACTAGCTAATCTCTCTTATCCATGGACACTCAAATATAAGATGGTCCTTCAGACTTGAAACTGCACGCTTAATCACGTTACTTATATTTCTGAACATCTTTCCTATGCTGCTATATGCATGTATGCTGTACCACAAAACCTGCACTCTCGCACTAGAAATTAAACATTTTCTCATGGTATGCTTGATTTAGCACTTTTAACTGTGTTATAGAAGAGAAGTTTAGAGTACACTTACCCCAATTTTTTCTTCTATGAGTTGTCGAGCATAGTCTATTTGCTGTGGAGTACCCCGAATTGTAAATAACTTCATATTGGGATCTGCATTAGGTGGAGGATTTCTCTGAAGTTCTATTCTTGCACCAGACTGCTGGCTTATGCTTTTTATGGTTTCACCTCCTAAAATTACAAGACACTAAGTTCTCTAAAGTTCACAGAATGTAAAAAATACTTTTATTTTTTTAAAAAAGACAGGGTTTATCTGTGTAGCCCTGGCTATCCTGGGACTCACTTGCAGATGAGGCTGGCCTCAAATTTACAGAGATCCACCTGCCTCTGCCTCTGCCTCCTGGGATTTTAAAGGCATGTGCTATCATGCCCAACAGAAATACTGTTTAAAAAAAAGTCATCTATTTACTATATAAAGTTTTGTACAATTCCAATGGACAACAATGTTAGGATTTTCTACTTATTCTGTTCTTCCATCTCTAACTCATACAAAATATGCTAAAATCTACTTAAATATGTACACACCCTAATGGAGGTTAGAACAGAAAAATATTTCAATAAGCAGCTTTTGCAACAAAAAAAAAAAAAAAAATCCCTCCATTTGAATGAGGATCAATTTTTTGTTTCTTTGATTGGTAATGAATTCTTGGTCCCCTTTCCCTAGAAGCTGTCACAATAGAAACCCATTTTATGTTATTTTTAAAATAATGATTTATGTATGTATATCAGCACTCTATCTGCATGTACACCTGCAGCCAGAAGAGGGCGTCAAATCACACATTGTGGATGGTTGTGAGCCTCCACGTGGTTGCTGGGAATTGAATTCAGGACCTCTGGAAGAACGACCAGTGCTCTTAACCACTGAGCCCCTAGAAACCCATTTTAAACAAACATTAAGACTGTTCTTGTTTTAGTTGGCACGTTAGATCCCTTTCCTACTAAAATGCACCCAAATATAAAAATGATACTATTTCTTTACAACAAAGTGTCCAGAAAAATCAGTGACGTCAAACAAAGAATTTGAAATACGTTGCCTTTTCCAATTATTAGTCCAGTTTTCCCAGTTGGCACAATGAAATTAAATTCTTGTAGTCCACCAGGTGGTCCCATATTCCAGTTGCCTTGACCTCTACCTCGTCCTCGACCACCAGGTCCAGGTCCACCAGGATTACCAGCCTAAGAGAGGAGACAGGAAAACAAAACAAACACAAACACACACACACACACACACAAACAAACTCTATAATAAAACTATTAGGTTTATTTCCCCCAAATCTTCAAATTTCTCAGTAATGAAATTAAAAGATGACTTCAAAAATCACTTGATGAACACTCAACTAATAACTTCCACTTTTAAAATACAGTCCCACATAAGCCCAATGGTCTGAGTTTGAACTCTAGGACCCATATAATGGAGTACTAACTTCAGTATGTTTTTCTTTGACTTCCACAGGCACAAATGCCAGGGCACATACACGCATAATAATAAAAATTCAGATGCACTAGGGTATGTAAGGTAAGAGCATGTATACAATTCTTCTACCCTAACATATTTACTTTAAGGAAATTTTAATGTTTAATCATTTTAACAGTGTCAACAGATTGTGAAATAATATGGAAGGACACTTTTCATTCAGGCATGATGAAACTTTTCCAATGAAAACAAATTGAAAATGCTAATCTCCTATCAAACCTGAACACTTCGTAGAAGGTCTGTGATAATTTCTGCAGCATGCTGACATCTGTCTGGAGGCCCTGTTATCTGTGCTATCCGATCAGGTGTTGTTCCATCATCTACAAAAAAAAAAAAAAAAAAAAAGAAAAGAAAGAAACAATGAATTGTGTTAAACCAGTAAGTATCAAGATTATCAGCTATCAATTCTTAGAACATTAAATGTATCTTAAACTTACCTGGCTTAAACTGAATTCGAACACCAGCATCATTTTGTATTTTTTTTATCATTTCTCCATTTCTTCCTATTACAATGCCAACAGCAAATCTTGGAATCGGGACCTTAAAAGCAAGTATATTAAAAAAGACATTTCTCAAAAACCCAAAGTAAATATAGTAAATAATCATGTCAAACAGTAAAAAGATAAAAATGCCCCAAGGAAGAAATCAACAAAAGGGACATAACGTTACAAGTCCATCTAATTCAAAATAGGAAAAACATGATTGCAGTCATAACTATTCCTGATTCAGTATTCTTACTTACATCTATCCCTTCATTTCCTCCTATTCTTGAGCCATACTCATTCCGCACTTCTCTGAAACCACCTTGATCACGAATTAACTCTAATACCATTTCCTTCGCTTGCTAAAATAAAAAGTTATCCAATTCAGAAAGAGATTTCTCAAAACATCTTAAAGCTCATTTTGTCCACCCCACAGCTTTTATAACAAAACGACATGAGCCTTACCTGAACTTTGTATGGGTCACCGGTAATCCTAAGAGGTTTATCAGCACCAGTGTTTTGAGGCCCATCTTGAATCATAACCATTTTAACACCAGCCCGTTCCTATTAAAATCATGAAAATAATGTAGATTAAAAAAAAGTGGCTTCAAAAGACTTAATAGTATTTTTTATAACATAGTAATACCTGAAGTTGTTTAATCGTCTCTCCCCCCTTTCCAATAACTAGTCCTGCCTTGCTGGCTGGAATCATAATTTCCTGAACTGCGTTTCCAGGTCCGTCGCCATGATGAAAGCCAGGGGCTGGTCTTCCCTTTTCAACAATCTGGTCCAGTAATCTTTTTGCTGATCTGTTAACAAATTATTCTTGAAATAAAAATATGTAGAAACTAACCTTACCCAAACATACAACATAACAGAGTCAACAGTTTTATCCTAGTCATGTATCAAGTATATACTAATAAATGTGTCATACCAACAGTTGAGTTTGGAAGCACTCCCATGCTGAGGCAGGAAAAAGCCAAACCAAAATGGAATATAAAAGGGGGCAGTAGTGAAAGTATCTCTAAACCAAGCAAATACAGTAATTTAAAAATATCCTATCTACTGTGTCAAACTCTGTTGAGTGGCTGAATAGTGTATTAGTATCTGTAGCATTCAAAACAGAAACATCAATGGCATCAATAAATTGTTAGAATCAAAGCTTGACTGGTATTGAGTTCAAAAGAAAACAGAACACAAGTAGATCTCTCTTAAGGCACTGTGTTAGGCAAAAAAAAAAAAAAAAAAAAAGGAACACAAGGTTCAAAGATACTTTTATTGATATGAAATTTCCAAATCTGTCTATATGCTCTTAGAAATTACTCCACTCCCCAAATACTAGGAATGAAGTTAAAAAGTCAGTTTAGTATAGGAATAATGTCTTGAAGTTGGAAGGGACGATCTTTGGTAAATGAATACAAAGGAAGTTGTTACATCTCAGTGTAGAAAGAGTAATTTCTCACAGCTTCTAAGGTTTCAGTAAATAAGCTTCAGTGGTTATGCTGGCTTGAAACCACAAGCCCAACAAAACACTTCCTAAGAAGCCTGCCTTGGTCGTGGTGTTTTGCCACAGCATGAGAAATAACTCAAGACAGTAAGTGGTTCTGGGCAGTGGTGATGCATGCCTTTTTGAGGCAGAGGCAGGAGGATCTCTGTGAGTTTGAAGCCTACAGAGGGAGTTCCACGACAGCCAGGGCTACACAACAAAACCCTGTCTTGAAAAAGCAAAAGACAATGAGTGGTAAAGATCTGGGCATTTTAAAGATGATATACTATTAGAGCCTTAGAAGAAAGTAGAAGAGAACAAACAGGAAGAGAAAAACAGGAATAAAAAAATCCTCATGACTGTATTGGTAATAATGAGTTTTAGGTGACATCACTTAATGTTATCTGAATGCAAGTCAATTCAAGTTTTAATAATTTTCTATGTCTGCACACACTCATGTAGATGTGCAGGCCAAATTACAACACCAGTGTCATTCTTTGCATGACACGCACCCTTCAGACAGGTTCTCTCAATGGCTCTGGACCCACCAAATGGTGTAGGCTGGCTAGCTGTCGATCAAGTCCCAAAATCTGCCCATTTACAACTCCCGATCAATAAGATTACAAACTCATATTACCATGCCAAGTTTTTAGTTTTGGCTCTTAGGATCAAACACAGCTTCTCCTGCTTGGAAAGCAAACATCTGAATGTCTGAGTTATCTCCTTAGTCCCTAGTTTTAAGAATTTTCTGTATCTTAGGTTCAGATGATGAACCCTACTCAAGAAAGTCACAATATATAAACTTTAAAGTGAAAATTTCAAGGCAACCAAGAGAAGACAATGGTGTAGAAGTAATGAAAATAAAATTTAGTCTTCACATTGTTACTGTAAGTAGACTTAACATTTTCAAACTTACTGGACAGATTCAGGTGTTCCAGTTAGCATACAAGACCTTTCTGGAAGGCCACCACTATCTACAATTAAATAAAAAGAAAAGTTTAGGTCAAAATAGATTAAAAGTAGTATCAGATCTTTAGATACTTCAATATTCAAGTTTTCTAGCCACTCTCAAAAAAACTGCAAGGGCTAGACCAAAGGGGGTGGGAATAACAAGAAATTCATACACAATAAAAGAACATTACCAGGAGCTATCTGTATTTTGCATCCAGATTCCTGCTGTATGCGTGAGATCTGTTCACCTCCTCTGCCAATTACTAGTTAGGGGGAGAAAGGGGAGTAGTTATTATTTACTCTAAATCGGTAAAGCATGGTTTATGTTTTAACAACTTAAAACTTAATATTACTTACTAAATCCAACCATTCCATCTGGAACTTTGTATTCTTCTGTCATTACAGACCTGCTAAGAAATAACAGACTAACATTTTCTTCAGAGAAAAATAATATGTACTTATATATAAAGGCTAATCTAACAAATTCAATCAATGTCTCTGAATAGCTTAAACTCAGGTTCTTTTATTTTTGTATTCGTTTTACATCACAACTGGAGCCAGCCCCCTCCCACCTCTTCTACCAGTCTCAGCCTCTTTCCCCCAACCCCTTCCTCTCAGAAAAGGGAAACCCTCCCACCCCCATCAATCTAACCCAGTTCTTTCAGTCAAATCAGGGCTAAGAGCTCTTAAATGACAATGACAGTGTAAGTGAGCAAGATAGTGAGCTGAACATCTACCTGTAAAAGAGTTCATTCAGAGTGGCGATTAGAAGGAGTGCCATTTAAGCACTTATTTTACCTTGTTTCTTCTAATGTGTCAATTTGAACCTATTTCTTCAAATTATCAATTATTTACTTAAAAAGAAAATTTTTTATACCATTTTCCTAACAGAAAATAAATAACCAATTGTAAGCATTTTCACTATAGACTAACTTGGCTGATTGATTGTACATACAATTCAACTAAGACTTGCAAAGTAGTCTTTAAAAGATAGTTTATTTACTTTTATTTTATGTGCATTGATATTTTGCCTAAACATATATCTATGTGAGGGTATCAGATCTTGGAGTTCAGACAGTTGTGAGCTGCCATGTGGTGCTGGGAACTGAAGCCAGGTCCTTTGGAAGAGCAGTCAGCGCTCTTAATTGCTGAGCCATCTCTTCAGCCCCTTTAAAGTAGTTTAATTCTTTTTTTGACTATACCTTTGTTGCTGATGCATCGGAGGTAACTGTGCTCCAAAAGCTATAAGAAATTCAAACAAACTTCTAAGTTCAAGTTTACTTATTTAACACAAGAAAACCAAGTACTCTTTCCCTGATGCATACATCAGCGAATTAAACAAACAAAAAGACTTTTCAAATAACCACTCATAATGGCAAACCACGAAAGGGCCAAATATAGTAGCAATGGCATACAAAACACCTTTCTTTCAAGTGGTTCATGCAAAGATTAAGAATTAGAGTAGTAAGTTATAAACACAATTCAGCAATCACTGTTTATTTATACCTGGCCACAACTAAAAGAGAATCATTATTTTAAAAACAAAAATGTATAAATCTATAAGGAAATTCTGGCTGGACATTCTTAATACCCACACTGCTAGGTGTGGCAAGGTACATCCTTAGTTCCAGCATAGGGGATGACAAAAGCAGGTGGATCTCTGTGAGATCAAGGACAGTCAGGGCTACATAGTTGAGACCTTGGCTCAAAAGCAAGATTCCCCAAACCAAACCCCACAAACCCATCTGAAAGTAGGAACAACTGGCTGGAGAGACAGCTCAAGTGATAAAGAGCACATAATGTTCTTGTAGAGAACCAAAGTTCACTTCTCAGCACCCACATAGTGGCTCACAATTCCATGAGGTTCCATTTTATGGAATTCCCATGCCATCTTTTGGTCTCTATGGGCACCTGCACACAAGGGTGCACATAAACTCACACAGATGTACACACATATACACATAAATACATATAATTGGTTTTTTTTTTTTTCTGGACAGGTTTTCTTTGTGTATCCTTGGCTGTCCTGGACTCACTTTGTAGACTAGGCCAGCCTTGAACTCACAGAGATTCGCCTATCTCTGCCTCCTGAGTGCTGGGATTAAAGGCGTGCGCCACCATGCCTGGCAATTAAGACAGATGTGAACTGCATGGGATTTGAACCCGGGCCAGTGCTCTTAACCACTGAGCCAGTCATCTTTCCAGCCCCATTTTAATTTTTTTGAGAGTTTCTCTGTGTAGTAACTCAGACTGAGCTGAGTTATAATAACGGCTGAGCCATCTCTTCAGACCAAATAAAATAATTTTTAAAGAAATAACAAAACCTCAGCTTAAAATACTTACAGTCATTTTGGGGAGCAACTTTCTTAGCATCTGGTTGATCTGCAAAATTAAGCGTCTTTTATTTTTTGTCAATTAAAAACAAAGATCTCCCTGCCAAGCAAGAATACCATTGTTTATTAAGATACCTCATACCACCTGAATCAATTGCCACAATTCAACCTAGACTCATAAATATAAAAAAAACCCCACAAAACCTCAATTTTCATTCTCTTGTGTTTAAACAACACATAGTCACTTTAAATAGTTTAGAATGATACAACACAAAGTATTTAGCGTCAATGCTAGCAAATACTATATGTTAAAGATATGCTAATGATGCTTCTTCCACTGTAGGAACTGACAATTGGGGAGAATTATACAAAAATCTGACATATCAAAAGATGAGTGTATCTGATAGTGATCATAAAGCTATGCCAAAAAGGAAAGCTCACTTTGCAAGACAGTTTCAATCTAAACTGTTCTATTCCCAAATGAAACATTTCACAAAAAAACCCAAAGCAAAACTTCAAAGCAACCACATGATTGCCTTTCTTAGATGAACAAAAGCATACATTAGAAAATAGACAGCTATAGCTCAAAGCGATATTATTCTTTTTCCAATTTCAAGGCTTTTGTGCGGCAAAAATTCAGACACGTAAACCAAGAGACAGTTGTGTCCATTTAAGAATCCACTAGTTTATTTCACGTTTACAAATTAAACACAGGTAATAAATAAAAATTCCTGCCTTTAAAAGGAGAGGGCATTCCCTCCCAGTGTGTTGTACTGCTCGGATTTGTCCAAGAGCCATCTACACATAAAATAAAAAGAATACATTACACATAACATCTGAAGCATCATTAGCTCATTTTTTCTTGCATATTAAAAACCTCACTTGCAAATATAAACATACTTAAATAAAAGGAAACCAAGTATCCAGAAAGGGCTACAAATATATTTCTATATGCTCAGAATTCTTTATAAAGGGGCAAAAAAAGAGTATCAAAATTTACACATACATCAGAATCAAAACAAAAAAAAAAGCACACATTTCTTATATTTTTGGTTGTGAGCCTAGCCTTTAACGGCTGAGCCATCTCTCCAGCCCAAGCACACATTTCTAAGTGAAGTGTCAATGGTTTTTAAAAACAAAAAGCACTAAACACACTGTTGTAATCCATGTTTAAAGTTAAGAATGACACACAAAAAGCAATAAAACAAATAAAACGGGAAACTGCAACAAACCTTAACCTTTAAAGTATATTTTGAAGTAAATTAATGAAAAAGTATATCAAAGATTCATCCTCGTCCATAAATGAGAAAGCTTAGTAAGTGTTTCCTAAGCAATTTATAATTTTGTTTTGTTTTCAGCATTAACAAGAAGTGTGTGCAAACTCAAACTAAGCATAATCCTAAAACAGGAAAAAAATGAACTGTGTTCTATTACAATAATACTTTCTGAAAGACTCAAATTTATACCTACCTTTTCTAGGTTTGTCTTTTTTCCCTTTCCTTCTGAGGAATATATATAGTAGTATTTACTGAAACTAATATATAGTACTATTTCAATAAACAAGAATGAAAATCTCATTAAATGAATACTGTGGAACATAATTGTTTCTGGCTATAACTTACCTCCATCTTCTAAGGGTCTCTTTTGTCCCCCATAACCATAGTCATTTGAATTCAATGATGTACCAGCATCACCCCCAATTTTTGCTGCAATCTTAAAAACAAAAACAAAACTCATCAGAAAGAGTACTCACACTTTATGTACTACTCAGCACTAAATTTCCTACAACAAAAGACACTATCCTAAAAAGCATGAAAATTCACTTGTTAATAATTAAAACTACCATTAAACTTTAGGGACCTACCAAATAATAATAATGATGATAATGATAATAATAATAATGATAACAGTAATCTGGAACTAAGTTCATGACACATCCCCATCTAAAAAAAAAAACCCAACAAACAATAAAGAAAAACAACAAAGGGCTTCTCTGAAAGAAACAAGCTTTGAGAAAAATGTGGATCCTAATTCTATCTTCTCCGTGTCATTCTCACTCCTTCAAAGGATATTCATGGGGTGTGTAACAATTGAGATGGTAACACTATGCTGTTCAATAAGATCACCTATGGTTACTTGAAATGTGGCTACTCCAAATTAACAACTTTGGTAAAATGGGCACTGGATACAAGAAATGTGAACAAACACAAGGAAGTGAAGCATCTCAAAGAAACGATATATCCACACAACAAAATAGAACTGGATATGCTGAGTTAAAGTGGGTAGCCTATATATTACTACTAAACAATGTTCTTTAAGATACATGAAGGAAGCCAGGCGACACCTTTAATTTCAGCACTCAGGAGGCAGAGGCAAGTGGATCTCTGAGTTCAAGCACAGTCTGATCTACAAAGGAATTTCTTTTCTTTTCTTTCTTTTTTTTTTTTTTTTTTTGGTTTTTCGAGACAGGGTTTCTCTGTTTAACAGCTCTGGCTGTCCTAGACTCGCTTTGTAGACCAGGCTGGCCTCGAACTCGCAAAGATCCGCCTGCCTCTGCCTCCCAAGTGCTGGGATTAAAGGCGTGCGCCACCACCGCCCAGCTTTACAAAGGAATTTCTAAGAAAGCCAGGGCCACACAGAAAAACTCAGTCTCACAAAAACAAAACAAACAACACACGCAGGAATTTACAGAGCTCCAGTCTTAGCTAAAAAGTCATTTATATAAATTAAAAGCTGAGCCTGGCATGGTGGCACACGCCTCTAATCCCAGCACTCTGGAGGCAGAAGCAAGCAGATATCTGTGAGATCAAGTACAGCCTGGTCTACACAGTGAGTTCCAGGACAGCCAGCACTACACAAGAACCCTGTCTCAACAAAACAAAACAAATAGGACAAATAACTTCTTGCATTTAACCTAAAAGATGGTACAATAAATATCAGCTTTGTACCAGTAGTTGGGTACAACCAATGGAAATTTACTCTACTTTTGCATGAAAGAAATGAAACTAATTAGTGACAAGGGACAAACTTTTTAGTATGTTTTATTTTATACTCAACAAAAATCTGTGACAGATCAAAGAGTTCTATCAACTCTTAAGTGTGTCTGAAATTTCTAAGACATTGATGTGGAACTAATTTTATTATCTCAGTTTATTATAACCAGGAATTGAGGGAGGGTAAGGGTATATTCAAGGACTTGGGCCGGACATCAAATACAGATCTCCGTTGAGTATCAGATCCCATATGTCAACCTATATACCTTCTGGAGTTATTAGATTTTCCTCTTCATCTACAATTGAAGTTGCTCCCCAAGCTCATGAAAAGGTATACAATGTAACTCTCCTTTTGTTTTGTTTTGTTTTTTTCGAGACAGGGTTTCTCTGTGTAGCCCTGGCTGTCCTGGACTCACTTTGTAGACCAGGCTGTCCTCGAACTCACAAAGATCCACCTGCCTCTGCCTCCCGAGTGCTGGGATTAAAGGCGTGCGCCACCACCGCCCGGCTTTGTAACTCTCCTTTTGTATTAAAGCCTACAGTGGTCATCCAGTTTCCTAGCCAGCTGTCATTTCCTCAATTAAAAGTCTATTTCATCTGGGGTATTTAACATTTTTTTCCCTGAAAGTTTTCCTAATCCCACCTGTAAACAAGTCTTTTCTACCCTTTCATCTCAAAACATAGCATTTATAAGCTGCACTTTAGGGATTTAAGTGCACTCTCTGGACTGACAGGTACTGATGTTAAAAGTGAAGTATTTAAGTACCAGAGAAGATGGCATCCCTGAACTAGTGGAAAATGGCTTAGACTGTGACTACCTTGTACAGTTAGCTTTTATAAACACTTTTGAATTTACTTGAATTCCAAGGAACATCCATAAGAAAAAAGTAATTTATTCATATTCCATTCATAATAGTTCTGCAAGTATCCAAAAGAAAATTAAAGTTGTTACTTCATTCATTCAAAAGTGAAAGCAAAAATTTAAAATACCGAAAACTGACAAAGACAACAAAACACTGCCAAGCAGATAACTCTCCAAAATTAATATTAGAAATTCATTTTCTTGGTAACTACAAAGATGAAAAGAAACAATTCCTGAAGATCAGTGCTCATCACAAAGCCTCCACGGAAGGGTGGGGCCAATATGGTTTCATTCTATAGCCCTCCCTGGCTGGCCTTTCTAGTCCCAACTTTTCACATGCTGGAATTACAAGCTCTATCAATAATAAATTTTTATTAAACATATATTAAGCAGGGGTAATGTCTTTGATTTTAATCCAGTGATATAACTCAATGTTTCCACTTAAGATTTTTTGCCCTATTTTATATATTTTTGTTTATATTTATATATTATATATATTATATGCTTTATTTCAAACAAAATCAAACCAAACAAGCAGTTACCACCTTCTTCACTGACCCATCCTTACAAATTTGGAGTTGAACGTGATTCTCAGAGGATAATGACCTGAAAAATGTCTATTTCCAAAATTTCAGCCCACACTCCTTAGTAGTTTAAGGGTAAAGGTGCAAATCTACTTCTACCGCTTTCTAGAATTGTGTCTTTGTCAAATTTTCAAGCATTCTGAGCTCTATCATATCTTTACAAATGGGAAACTTCTACACCTACCTTATAGAACTGCTGTTAAAATTAAATGACCCAACTCAGGATATGCTTAGCACAGACCCTAACATATACCATACCCTTACCAATGATCACAGTATGAAGTTCAATTCCAAAGCAGGCTCCACAGCAACATTCAAAAAAAAAATTTTTTGTACACACATATGTAGACAATGTCACAAAACAAATGCTTGGTTTAATGAGTTTGTATAAAGTAGAAAACAGTTGAATTTTTGTAACCATCCCAGAGAGCTCACCTGTCCCCCCCTTTACAATCACAGCCCTGTCCATCTAATAGTTACTACTGTTTAGGCTTTTGTGATGACTTCTTTGCTTTTCTTCATGTGTGATTACCCAAGGGTACATCTCTAAAAGTTAACATTTACTCCAGCCTATTTGTTCATTGTATAATCATATTAAAAAATATTTTTGTAACATTCAAAATTTTGTTTTGGAAAATTAAACAATGTTTTATTCATACTTAAAGACACAGTTGCACTAAACTTATGAAAAATGTGCCTGGGCCAGTCATGGTAGTGCAGGCCTGTAACTCCCTGAGCACTCAGCAGGCTGGGGCAGAAAGACTCAAAAAAAATCCTGGAGGATAACAAGATAGTAAGGTTATCTCTGTATCCATAAGATCCAACATATCTACAGAGAATGTACTTTAATGTGCTAGGAATGGTGGCACACACCTTTAATCCCAAAGGCAGAAGCAGGCCTGGTCTACACAGTGAGTTCCAGGACATCCACACCTACATAATGAGACCTTAACTTAATCTCCTTACTATTTTAACATTAAAGACATGTTAGCCAGGCGCACACCTTTAATGCCAGCACTCTGGAGGCAGAGGCAGGAGGATCTCTGTGAGTTCAAGGCCAGCCTGGTCTACATAGAGAGTTCCAGGACAGCCAGGGCTGCTCCCAGAGTGCTGGCATTAAAGACGTGGGCTATCATGCCCGGCCTAAATATTGTTCCTTTTCAGTATCTATGTACTAGTTAAGCATGCTAGTTGAGTAAGATTAGACTAGTAAATCTTCCAACACATCGATTGCTCTATCATGGTAGATTTGATAAACCCTGATTGATTCAATAACCTTTCAGTCTTGAGGGAAAAAACAAATTAGGAAATAAATTCCTAAAATAGTCAAAGCTGGCTTTAATAACCATTTCGTTCAACACTAGCATAAAATGTCTAAAAACTACAGTAGAGTCCCATGAGTCCCATAAAGATTTATTTTGGTTTACATATAAATTCCGTAACACACTTTCTTGAGACAAAGTCTCTCTATGTCGCCCTGGCCGGCCTCAAACTCCAGAGATCTGCCTGTCTCTGCCTCTTTGAGTTCTAGGGACTAAAGCCGAGCACCACCACGCCCGGCAGGTCACAAAGAAGGCATTGAAGTTCAGATTAAGAAAAAAATTTTTCAAATACAAGCACTCTTATTTTTCTTAGCCCCTTCCATGCTGGAAAGTGGTGCCTTCGGGACAACAGTACATCCCTACGCTAACACAAAGAAGTTGTAGGTTTCGACTTGGGAGAGGCAGATTCGAACGGAAAGCTCGGGAGGAATGGGTCCGAGGCCATTTTGAGGTGGGGAAAGGATTGGTGGGATGACACACAGATCCCGTCCCGAGAAAGGACGCCCGGGAAAAGTCTCCCTTGTCAACGGCAAGGTGAACGTTACTTTAATTACAGGGGGGGCGAGCGCTCGGATGAGCGGGAAGCAGTGCGGACCGCGAAGGCACGCCGGTCCTGGCCCTGGTCCCGACCCAAGCTCCCCGAACCTTCCACGCTACCGAGCGAGGCGACAAGGACTTTGTAAAACGGAAACAGAGGGAGATGGGGCTAAGCGCACTTGGCGCAGAGGACGCGCGGCGGAAGTGGAAGCCCTGGGGCCACGTTTGGGAAGCGCGTGAGGGGAAGCGGGCTTCAGCCCAGACTGTAGAACCGGCCTGGCCTCGAGTGGCTGGGACCCCCGTGACAAGACGTCGTCTCCTCGGGCCGCGGCCCGGAGGGCGAGCACGGCTGGGCCTACTCCGCCGGCGGCTTTCGGGAGGCGGCCGCACGCTCCGCGCTTACCTGCCGGGCTCTCTGCAGGGCATCCTTGAAAGCATCGTTAACTCCGCCGCCGCCGCCGCCAGCCGAGCCAGACGAGGGCGGAGGCACTGTTGAGTAGTCGGCCATGCCCACGCTACAGCAGCCGCGGCCGTTCCCTCGCGGAGGCTGCTCTCTCAGCTAACTGCTAAGAAAGAAAGAAAATGGCGGCCGTGGAGGCGCTATCACATTCTTGCGCGACCATCGTGCCCTAGAGGGGCGGAGACTAGGAGACGGAAATCCCGCGATGTTTCAGCGCCAACGCGAGGAGAAGAGGGGGCTGGGGGGCCGTGGATGCGGAGACGGGACGTCAGGAATATCGCGAGACTTGATTAGGATCCCGCGATAGTAGGTTTGTCTTGGCGCCTCCTCTCAGAGCGTGTGCGGGCTATTGTTCCCTGGCCTTGGCTGGTAGGGCGGTTGCTTCCCCTGGGTGGTAGACACCTTGAAGGCAAAGGGCATAACACCCTAAGGCACTCGCGGGCCTCAGGGAGCCGGTGTCCTCTCGCGTTTCCATAGTGAGGGCGTGGACGTCACGCAACATTGTCTCGAGGTCCCCGCGGGGCGTCCATGGCGACGCTGCGGAACCGCCTGCGGCCGGGCGGGAGCCCAATATGCTTCGGGGTGCTGCGCCGCCGCCGCTACCTGTGACTCCCAGACTCTCCGCTCACAGGAAGGCATGAGCTCACATCACGGGGCCCTTAGTTCTCCAGCTGATTACCTACCAAGTTTATATGTAAAATAATGTGGGTGAGCGGATGGTGACAATATGGCCGCCCTTTGTCCTTTAAAAACGTGAGTGTTGTGAAATTCAACATTAGACACCTAGTGTGTGTCTTCGGCCAGTCTGTGCGCCTTATATTGAACATTGTGTTCTTGGCCCAAATTGCCTTGACTCCCCTTTTCCCCCACCGCGCTGCGGATAATCAGATAAAAGTAGTGTTCTGAATGTTCATTTCTGGACTAGATGATTTTGGGGGGGGGTAGTTTCTAATATTTGCTATATGTTCCAATAACCGCATTTCTCCAGACCGTTCCAGAGCATGCCTTAGGCAATCTGCCTAATAGCAAATACTGGGATAAATCGGGGTTCTTGAGGTCCTAGTCTGTTTATACCTAAGTATGCAACAGTGCCCCCCCCCCCCCCCCCTTTAGCTAAGAAAGAATGAGGTAGAATGGACTTAATAACGTATGACACTTACCCTCTCAATCTAAGCATTTTTCTTATCACCAATCTTAGAATGAGAAATAACATGCTTCTGTCTTAACAAATGTGCCCATTTGTTAAACATCCATTATAGATCTGTTAACAAGTCAGGTGTTTGCAGATACAAACAGACCATGATTTTCTTTAAACCAGCTCTGTCTTGGCATTTTATATTTATTTTTAAATATGTTTTAAGTTTATTATAGTTCAGTTCATCCTTTTTACGTGTTCATAGTTACCTCAGGATATTCGTGGATTTGGAAAAACAGTAAAGGTTTAATCATAGCATGTAAGAAAACTATAGAAGCAGTTGCTAAAGAGAATTCTGTCGTATTTTGAGAAAGTTTGCCCAGCAAATAGCATTTATTCACTAATAATCGATTTTTTATTTCATTAATTAGATTTGTGTACCAATTAGATGTTCTAATTAAAATAGTTCAGAGTATTATTTACTCCCCTCTAACAATCCATATACACCATTGTTTGGTGTTTTTTTTTTTTCTAAATATTGAAAGGACCTTCATTTCTAATTTTTTTACAACTATATACTGGAATGTATTCTAGAATGGAATACATTGGAACCTCCACACTATTGAGATTTTGGACCAGATGTCTCTTTGCTGTGTACCTTTAGCAGCATCTTTGGCCTCTACTTGCCCTCAGTGCCCACCAATTACATGCCTCCTAAGCACCACCAGTTGTGATAACTGAACATGTCTTCAGACAGTGAACTTAACACCCTGAAAAGCAAACTTTCTATTCACTGAGAGCCAGTGGTCTTGATGTCCCTGCCTTTTCTTTGGCCATCAGGAAGAACTTGTTGACCATATTAATAGTGTATGTCCTAAGGTCCAATACTTTTTATCCCTGCTGCTTCCAGCCCTGGCCCAAGTTACCATCATTGTAGTCCCAGACCAAAAGGGTGACAATTTTGTTTTGCTCCTTCCTGTTTATGTTTCACTTAAAAAAGAGAAAATAGGGAATTTGTGGGGCTGGAGAGATGTGTCAACAGTTAAAAGCACTGGCTGCTCTTCCAGAGGACCAGGGTTTAACGGCAACTCATAACATCTGTAACTCCAGTTCCAGGGGTGTCTTTTATCCACATTGGGCACCGAGCACACACATGGTGCTACACATAGAAACAAAACACTTGAACATGTAAAATATAATACTTCAAAAACTAAGGAAGTTTATACAGAGGTATATTCTATAAAAGGATTCAGAAGTAATGTACCCAGTGAGAGGAATATCCATAGGAGTATACTGTTACTACCTTTTTTAGTTCAAGTGCTCTTCTTGACTATACAATCCATCATTTCATGATTTCTTGGAGACAGATCTCACCTATATTTCCGGTTAAACCCTTTTCCCTAGAAAAGCTCCATGTAGTTAGGTCTCTATATATTTCTTCTTACTCCACTCCAGCTATTGGTCCACTTTGCTCTCCAAGATCTCCCCGCCTCAGTCTGTGTTCTTGTTCTTTCCTCTGCCTGGATGCTCTTTAGCTGTTGGCTTGCATGATTTGACTGCCTCATTCAGGCCTCACCTCAGCTGCTCTCAGACCACTGTGATGACTCTCCTCATGCCAATCTGCATACTGACATATTAACATGCTCTATAGTTTTTGTGTGTGTGTGTCCTGTGTTTACTTTCTTATATATTTGGTTGTGAGCCTAGCCTTTAACGGCTGAGCCATCTCTCCAGCCCGTGTTTACTTTCTTAGTTCCCTTAAATTAGAATGTAAAGTGGAGAGCAACAACTTTGGTCTCCATTATCAAGTTCCTAGTACTGTTGACAGTGAAATTATTTGTTGAGTAAATAAATGTTGAAAAACCCAAACTATATTTTAGTTCATTTTTTGATCTTGGGTGATCTGTGTCTCAGATTTCTTATCTGCATAGTGATTAACCTGCCTCTCCATCCTCAGAAGAGGCATATCTGAACTCTTCAGCAATCAATAGTACTATGCAAATTGAGTTGGTACTACTAAAATATGTTAAATCATCTATAGTACTCTTTAAATGTTCAAATAGTCTTGGTAAAACTCAGGGTCCTTATAGATGGCTCATCAGGTTAGAGCTCTTGCTGCATTTCTCAGAGGATTGAATTCAAATCTCCAGAACCCACATAAAACATTGGGCATAGTCACTTCACAGGCCCCTAATAACATTATTTGGGGGTGGCAGAGGTGGGATCACTAGGACTTGCTGGGCACCCAGGCTAGCTGAGTGTGTATCTGTCTCCAGGGAGTGAGGCAGATAGTGCTAGAGCACAGTCCAGGATGTCTTCAGGCCTCAGCATGTGTGCATTTATACACTTGAACATAAGCAAAATTCTAAGTTAAAAAAGTTAACGTACACATAACTTTGGAACAGGGTAGACAACAGTAGTTAGTAATCTGTGTGTAAGACTGGAGGTAGCCCAACATACATACAAAGTAATTTGGGGATTTTTTTATTTTTTATTTTTTGGTTTCTCTAGACAGGGTTTCTCTGTGTAGTTCTGACTGTCCTGGACTTTGTAGACCAGGCTGGCCTCGAACTCACCAAGATCTACCTGCCTCTGCCTTCCGAGTGCTGGGATTAAAGGTGTGCGCCACCACGCCTGGCTGATTTGGGGATTTTTTTTTTTTTTTTTTTTGTCCCTTTTGTTTAAGACATCTCACTATGTTAGCCTAGAACTCAATATGTAAACAAGGCTAGCCTGAACTCAAGGGAATTCATCCTATGAAGTCTGTTTTCCTTGCCCCTTTAGCTCTGAAGCACTGAACCAGTTTTGAGGTGAAGCTGCTTCTCTCACGATTCACTGTCTGCTTAAATAAACTAAAATCTTAAAGTACCAAAGAGGTTTTTTTCCACCCATGTAGATCAAAACCACTGCTTTTGGTACCAGCAGGTACTCATCCACTGAGCTACATCCTCATAAAGGTGCCAAAGTCTGTCAGAACTCTTATCAGCTTTGTAATTCAAAGTAGAGTAGTATTTTTTTTCCTGTTGCAGAAATATTTTTGATACAATCATTGCACAAAAATATAAAATATATAAAAAATATAAAGTCATAGCTAATACCTTGAATATGTTCAAAATATTAATAAAACATTTGTTGACATTTTATACATGTATTTGGCTCATATTTGCTCCATGTTACACATATTTATTCAACATCTAGTATTTGAGTATTTGGTTCTATTTTTTGTTTGTTAATTTTTATGTGCATTGGCGTTTTTGCCTCCATGTCTCTGTGTGTGTGTGGTTGTCAAATCCCCTGGAACTGGAGTTACAGACAGTTGTGAGCTGCCATATGGGTGCTGGGAACTGAAACCAGGTCGCTTGAGAGAGCAGCCAGTGGTCTTACTGCTGAGTCATCCTTCCAGCCCCGAGCATTTGGTTCATAAAGATGAGTTCTAGCTGTACTGAAACCCAGCCTGTTTAATTATTCAACAATTATTTATTGATAACTGTAGTCACTTATAGAAAATATAAACACTTAAATAACCCTATGAATGACTACAACCCCTATTTACCTAACCACTAAACCTATTGATAACTATTACAACTATTTTCATAACCTTTTACAAGGATACAGTCTCTGGGGCAGATCCTCAGTCATCAGGAACACAGTCTCTGTGGTAGACCCTTTAATGCACTTAGCAGTCTTTCCTCTGGAATATCTCAGACGTAGATCCATCAGGGTAAATTGGCTATGGTGACTTCACTTTAAATAAGTCTTGAGGCTTTCATCTCTCTAGGAGACCTCAGCCATCTGTAGGCCTACTTATTTCCTTTGTATCAGCAACTCTGCCATTCTGTCACAGTTTCATTCAGGCCACTGTTCAGACAGATCAAATCCCTCTAGGCAAAAGCTGAGCCACAGGGTTTAGTCCTTGGCCTTTTGCTGTCTTGCTGAAGCTTTCTCTGCTCACCAGCTTCTTTCTGCCTCAGGGAGATCTGGCCATTGGCTCCATGTCCTTAAATAGGATGTCTCCTTATTCCACCTGGCTTCATTTAAATCTGGGCTCTGCCCACTTAACAGCTGAAAACAATGCCAGGCCATAAACCTTGTTTTTAATCCATAGAGTCTCTCCTGGTTTCACCTGGCTTCCTTCTTGTTTAGTCCATAGAGACTCCCCTCGTTTCACCTGACTTCATCCTTGTTTTCAGTCCATAAATTGATAGCTAATTGCCCACAACTAAGTTGATCTTCATGCCCCGGATTAAGAGACTGTATCAGAAACCCCTAGATACTTACTAAATCTAATTTATATTAATCTAACCCCTTACACTGTACTGTAAGGAGGCAGAATATAAATCTGGGTTTTTTAATCTGAATTTTATAAGAAAAATATTTTTAAATGCCATAAATTTGAGTCCTAAACAGTTTAAAAGAAGATTTTGAAATTCTTTTAAAACTAACTTTAAAAAGGACTACCTTTGCTGGGCATGTGGTGCATGCCTTTAATCCCAGCACTTGGGAGGCAGAGGCAGGCGAATCTCTGTGAGTTCAAGGCCAGCCTGGTCTACAGAGTGAGTCCAGGATAGCCAGGGCTACCTACACACAGAAACCCTGTCTCGAAAAACCAAAAAAAAAAGGACTACCTTCGCTGGGCGTGCTAGCTCACCCCTTTAACCCCAGTGTAGAACTCAAGTCATCTTGTTTTTGTAATCAAGATCTCAACTTTTACTTTATTTCCTCCTGGAAATAGATTATTAGAAAACTGAAGATTTTTTTTTTTATCAGAGAAATCCTTAGTTAAAGATGGATGGATATGAGATTTAAGACTCACTTGGGGCCAGGTGTGGTGGCAACACCTTTAATCCCAACACTCAGGAGGCAGAGGTAGGCAGATCTCTGTGAGTTCAAGGACAACCTGGTCTACAGGGTGAATTACAAGACAGCCAGGGCTACACAGAGACACCCTGTCTTAAAAAGCCTAAAAAACACAGATCATTCTTTTCTGCCTCTACCATAGGCTTCAATGAATCTAGATGCTGAGCATTTGTTTGTCAGCTCTTGAAATAAAATACATGTGTGTATACACACACACACACACACACACACACACACACACACACCCCAAATCTAAGATCCTAGGTTTGGACATAGCTTAGTTTCTTCATTTGAAGGGTCATCCTTAATTGAACATAGCTTAGTTTCTTCATTTGAAGGGTCATCCTTAATTGAACAAGAAATCAGTGCTTTGACTAAGTTGAAGGGAGGATCAGGTACAGCATCTTAAGAAGTTTGTGAAAACAAGTAAAACTAAGCTATTTATAAAATGAGACCGAAGCTCTTTACCAGCCTGAGAAGCTAGGCTACCAAGCACTGAACCAACAAGCCACAGGGCATGGAAAGGCATCTGAGGCACATACTCTGTCTTTGAATTATTTTATATGTAACGACTTTTCTATACATCCTCAAGGTAAATGGCATTAAAGCTGCTTTATGGCAACAATTAGAACACAAGCAGAGTGGAAATCTGTGTAATCTTTTCCTCTCAGAATTCAATCAGCAAAGACAAGGAATTTGCATAATGCAAGTCCCCAAAGCAACTTTTTCCCTCCAGAGCACATTCTTTTTTTTTTCCTTTATTTTTTATTTCTTCAAGTTACATCTCAATCACAGTCCCCTCCCTATTCCCCCTTCCAGTCCCACCCTCCCCCCCTCCCCCCCCCCTCCTTCCCCTTTTTTTTTTTTTTGTTAAGTTTAAGGGGTCTCTGTGAAGTCACACTCACTTGCTTCAGTAGCAGCCAGTGTTCTCTAGACATCAATTCTGTTTGCTGAAGGAGCACAGGATCTCTTAGCACTCCCATAGTTCCCTATGGTGTGAGGTAATTTTGAGAATGCACCTGGAAACATAGGGTGGTGCTCAGTAAGTACTAGTACCATCATCTTATTTACGTCACAGATTCAGGCCAGCTGTTGAGTATAATGCATGCATTTGTAGGTATATGATGCCATACATATCGTATCATTTCTTTTAATTTTTGAGATTATAGTATAGTTATATTTTCCCCCTCCCTTTCTTCCCTACAAATTCTATTTAACACTCTGTACTCTTTTTCAAATTCCTGGCTCCTTTTAAATTAATTGTTGTTATATATACTTATACAAATGTATATTATATATTCCTAAATATATAAATATAATCCACTCAAAAAAAAAAAACAAAACAAAGACTCACTTGGGATAACAGTTTTGTTTTTAGTAGAATTTTATTTCTCCAGTGACATTTCCATTTTTATAGCTATGATCATTCTGGAATTTGCCTTCTGATTCTCTTTGGTGTTTATTTTTTTTAATTGATTTCATTTTGAAAATGTATTTAAGAGGCATGTACTTAGAGGAAAATAGAATTAAATTTTTACACAAAGCACCTGAAGTTACTGTTTTCCTGTGATTTATCATAGTCATTTCTTATGCCATTTTCTAGTTGTCAAAACTAATGATATAAATACTTCTCCAGAATCGAATAGTAGTCTTTGTTTCATTTTATTTTTCTTTTCAGGATCTTGTTATATAACCCATGTTGACCTTGAACTTGACATTGATATGATGATTGACATCTCATAGGTATGCAGTAATTCTTCTATTTATTCAGTCCCATAATAGAGCTTGGCCTTGTGCTGGAATCTGGACATGCCCAGTAAACAATATAAATGCCACCTTTGCCGTGATACTCTTAGTTCATAAATGTCAGTGAAATCATGAGTCACTTTGTTGATTCTCCATTTCCTTTCATCCATTTTTTTCCATCAGTCTAGTGATAAATTCTTTAGTTCATTAGACAATGAATTAAAAGATTGGGATGGGAAAATCCCATAGACCTCCTAGAGTGAGTTACAGTATTTAAAGTAACATCATGAATGCTCGTTGCCGTTATCTCAGTTCTTAGGCTCTGTTTTTAAACCTGGCCAAGTCACAAGTGGAGACTTCCTGTCAGATCAAATAGCACTGAGTACACCTGACAGAGCTGGCCCCAAACACTACATGCCACAGCTCTAGTCTTTCGTTTCTGATCCTATTCTCTATGAGTATGAACTCCTTAGAGCATTTCCTCTATTACAGTCAGTCAGTAGGGAGTTATTAACAGAACCGTAGCATATATGTAATGAACTTGACCTTCCCTCCAAAGGTCTTACTCTTATATTCTCTTGGATTACTGTCAGTTTTGCATACCTTTGTTCAGCCCAGAAACCAGCATCTGATACTCCTTCCTAACCTGCATATCCAGCTGACAGTATCCCAAGTGTGTCAGATAATGTGTGCCATGTACATAGCCCCCTTGAGGTTCCCAGAGATGCCTGGTATTGCCTCACTTCCAGAGTTTTATATCTGGTATATTCCTCTACCTGTATATCCTACCTCATATGTACATGGCTGGCTGATCCATTAATTAAGCAAATCTTTTCCTGTATGGTTTTATATTGTAGTTGGGGAGGTAGTCAGAAAAGTTACAACAAAGTGGTATTTAGGAATACAGACAAGCAATGATATTTTCCAAATAGAACTAGTGTAACTGAAGGGGGTTGTTAACAGAACCATAGCACATATATAATAAACTTGACTTTCCCTTTAAATAGCATACATTTTCTCTTTGATTACATATTCTCTTTGATTAGTAACAGTTGTGCACACTTGTTCAGCCCAGAAACCAGCATCCAATACCACTTCTAATCTGCTTATCTAGCTGGAAAACTATGCAGAATCTACTTAAAATTTCTCTTTTGTCTATCATACACATCTTTGGCTCCTGTGGTTAACGTTTCTGTTCATTTATTCAGCAAAAGTTCATCAGTGTGTCATGCAAAGGTCTTGTTCTGATAAAGAAGGCAGGATGGGGAAAGGAAGGATGAGCAAGGGAAGGAGGGAGATACCTCTGGGAGATTACAACCTAGTGGAAAGGCATGAATGTGTGTGTGGTAATAAGTGAGAGCTGATTGCTGGGGACAGTGTGGATTAGGAGCCTAACTGCAGTCCACAGTGGCACAGCTCTCAGAGGCTGGGGCTCCAAGCAGAATAGAAGCCATGTGGAGAGTTTCTGGAGTAAAGGATGGTACACTTGCTCCATGTATGACAAATGTGTCAAAGGCATACCATTTGGTGCAGGTTTTTCCAATACCACTGTTGCTCAGAAACTTTGTTTTTAGCT
The DNA here is from genome assembly GCA_907164525.1 of Lophiomys imhausi. Classification (NCBI taxonomy): domain Eukaryota; kingdom Metazoa; phylum Chordata; class Mammalia; order Rodentia; family Muridae; genus Lophiomys; species Lophiomys imhausi. Next base: position 2,237,241 of record CAJQZJ010032781.1, read on the forward strand.
GATCTAGTTCGTTGTTAGTGGCACACCATTATACAGTTATTTCTCATTTCTTGCCAATTGTGTATTTACAAATTTGCCTACTTCACAAAATTTATTTTTATCACCAGATCAATTTTCAAGATGATTTGAGGTAATTTGAAGACACACATGCAGAGTAGCAATGTGAATCTTACGAACTAGCTTCAAGTTGAACAAGTAGGGCTTTGCTTTTTTTTTTTTTTTTTTTTTAGATTTTTCGAGACTAGTTTCTCTGTAGTAGCCTTGGCTGTCCTGGGTTCACTCTCTAGACCAGTATGTCCTTGAACTCACAGAGATCTACCTGCCTCTGCCTCCCAAGTGCTGGGTTTAAAGGCATGGTCCACTACACCCGGCATGGACTAAACATTCTTTTAAAAAATTTATTTACTGGCCAGGCGGTGGTGGCGCACGCCTTTAATCCCAGCACTTGGGAGGCAGAGGCAGGCGGATCTTTGTGAGTTCGAGGCCCGCCTGGTCTACAAAGCGAGTCCAGGACAGCCAGAGCTTTTATATGGAGAAACCCTGTCTCCAAAAACCAAAAAATAAAAATAAAAAATAAAAAAAATTTATTTACTTAATTTGTCTGTGCACACATAACAGAGGTTAAATTGGGGTTCTTCCCTTTTACTCTCTACTTTTTTTTTTTTTTTGAGATAGGACCTCTTACAGAACCTGGAGCTTGCTGTTGAAGCTTCCTTAGCTGGGCCAGTGAGCACGCAGGATCTGTCAGTCAGTCACTGTCCCATAGCGAGGGTTAAATTCACACAGCCTGGCAGCCTCTGTGTGAGTGCCAGGGTCTGAACACGGATCCAACACTTGCACAGCATTTGGGCCATCTCTCCAGCCCCAGGTCTTTTGTATGTTCTTGTTTTAGCTCTTTACTACATGTAAGTTCTTTTCAGGGTGTATTTAGTATGACTTTTTTATTTTGCACTTTTTTTGATCATTTTTTAAAAAGTAATTTCACCATTAAATGGATCCCAAGCACAAAGCTGAAGTGTTTCAGTTCTAGATTTAAGAGGCTATGATCCACCTGATGTAGAAAATGAGTTAGGCAAGTTCACTCAGGCATGACGGATACTGTTTTTGGCTATGAGTTAACGTCAATAAGTTAATAACATAAAATAGAAATCTTAAAGTAGGAATACATATAAAAAAGTTATGTATTGCGGTGGTTGATGAAAATATGACCAGAGGCTAGCAGGAACTTGTATTATTTCCCTTAGGAATAATGATTCAGAATTTGCTAACTCAGCATCTGCCACAGTTTTAGAAAGTACGTTTGATTTGAGGGAAATGGTCAGTCATTTACGGTCAGCAGTGATGAGTTAGATGAAAATAAACAAACTGATCAAAAAGTTTGATTATGAAGCAATCTTTCTCAGCCGTTTATAACACATACACTTCCTTTTGAGAATAGCTCAGCTTACACCCAAAATATTCCTGTATATATTATATATACCCCCTGCTGGGCATGGCCAGATTGAGAGTCAGTCTATGAATTTTTGTTTTTACCATTAGTCAAATAAAAGGATAGTAACTTTTATAATATGAGGTATATTTTAAAGGAATTTTGCAAAAAGCAGGGGTTTTTGTTTTTGTTTAGTGCTTTTAAAAGTCTCTTCTTGAAGAATAACTTGTATATAATAGGAGTCAGCAAACATTTCCCATTAATGTCCAGTCAGTTAATATGTTAGACATTATCAGCCATCTAGCCCTGACTTTCACTGCTCAATTCTACCACTATCTGGTGAAAGGAATGAGAGATAGTAAGTACCTTCTGTATTTACAATGGAAACCTCTTCTGGGCCAGTGACTGAGCCTTCTACACAGTTTGTCCTTCATGACACAGACAATGATCTAATCCAGTGAGGTGGTATAAGTGTTGTTGCTGACTTGATATGCTGACTTAGTCCCATTAACAAAACTGCATGTTTTAGTTTCTTACTGTGTTTCTATGTATGTATGCCATGGCATGAATGCTTGAGGTGAGAAGACAGTTTTGTTAGTCCTGGAATTGAACTCAGGTCATCAGGCTTTGGTACCAAGCACCTTTACCTACTGAGCCATCTTGTTGGCCCAATAAATACTATATTTTAAAAATATTTAAACCATTTCAATTATTTTTGATATCTTAATTTTTTTCCTTTGGTTTTTCGAGACAAGGTTTCTCTGTGTATACCTGGCTGTTCTGAACTCACTTTGTAGACCAGGCTGGCCTTAAACCCACAGAGATACGCCTGCCTCTGCCTCCCTAGTGCTGGGATTAAAGGAACATGCCACCATGCCCGGCAATTGCAGGCAGCTGTGAGCCACCATGTGGGTGTTGGGATTTGAACCCAGGTTCTTCAGAAGAACAACCAGTACTCTTAACCACTGAGCCATCTCTCCAGCCCTGATATTTTAATTTTTAAAATCTGTGCCCTCTCTAGGCAAAAACAGTTTGAGCTCATTGTATTTGGAATTAAGCAGTCAATAATCCAGTTTTATAGTATTTGGTGACTACTATAGGATAGGTTTGCTCATTTTTATGAATATCATACTTATTTTTGGTAGCTGTCAATAAATCTTTGAATTGTGGTTAAGTCTCCTTACTAGCATCAATTTGATTATGAATGCATGAATGCAATTTGATTTGTAGTAAAATTTGGTACTAATTTAAATTAAATCATTTTATAGCTGTAAATATTTACCAAGCTAAACACCCTGTTGGTCAGTCAGTTGGTTACAGTGTTGGCCAAGAGCCTCATGTTCCTGCCTCTCCTTTTGATAAATGTTTCTTTCCTTGTACTATATACTACTTGTCTTAGAAGCTACAGTCTGTCCCCCCCCCACCTTAATTTTTTTTTTTTTTTGGTTTTTCGAGACAAGGTTTCTCTGTGTAGCCTTGGCTTCCCTGGACTAACTTTGTAGACCAGGCTGGCCTTGAACTCAAAGAGATCCGCCTGCCTCTGTCTCCCGAGTGCTGGGATTAAAGGTGTGCCCAACCACACCGGTCCCACCTTGATTTTTTGAGTCAGGGTTTTTAACTGTGTATCCCAAGCTGGCCTGGAACTCACAGAGATCCACCTGCTTCTGCCTCCAGAGTACAGAAATTAAAGGTGTGTTCCAACCAATTAATGTCTTTTTTGCCTGTTTATGAGGAAATGAAGAAAGTAAAAACCACACCAGTTTGTTTCCTAGTGTTAATTTACTTTGAACTTCATGCAAGGATTTCTTGCCTGAACTTTAAAATCTTTAATTTTATATCTTTTTGATATAGATAATTTTAAATTTACATCTTTTTGAAGATAATTAAATCAATCAGTTTAAATGTATACTGTTATACTTTATATAGGGAAAGTATTATAAAATTGAGCAATAACAATATCAGAACTTGAAAACTTTTGGAATTACATACCTATAGTGATAAAGTACTGGAAATTTTAGATGAGATACACAGTAATCCCTGAAGAATCATGTCTGGTAAAATTATATCTCCTGTTGACCATTTTGGTTTGTTTTATAAATGCTTTTTGGATGGTTAAAATATTAATAAAACTTTTATAAAAATCACTTTACTTTGCTAAGAAAACAAAAAAAAATTCAGAGGTTTTAAATTTGTCATTTATTATTTGAATGACCAAACAGCTGGACAGAATTAGCTTTCTTCAGCACTGAGGAGCAAAGTTAGAGCCTCTTCTATGGGGTGGAAGCTACTTGAAGTAGCACTTTTCTTTAAAAAAAAATTACATTTGTGTTAGTGTACATGTGTGGGTATGTGTGTGTCACTGCGTGTTTGTCAGAGAACAACTTAGCAGGACTCAGTTCTCCTTCTATAATGTGGTGCTAGGGATTGAAGCTGGTTTTCAGACTCGGCAGCTAGTGCTTGTGGGCATGAGTCATCATGTGGGTGCTGGGAACTGAACCTGGCCCCTGTGCAGGAGTAGCAAGCGTCTTTACCCACTGAGCAGTCTCTAGACCCTCATTTCAAACTGTATGCACCTTTATATTGCAGTTGTCTCATAACCAATATAATAACTTAGCATTTAAAAATTTTTATGTACATGAGTATTTTGCCTGCATGTATGTATATGCACCACATGCATGCCTGGTGCCTATGAAAGCCAGAGAAGGCATTGGATACCCTGGAACTGGAGATATGGATGGTTGTGAGCCACCACATGAGATCTGGAAACCAAACTTGGGTCGTCCGAAAGAGCCATTTCTCCAGCCCCAGTTGAGTAGTACTTATTTGGTGATTAATTTCACTTGCTTTGTACAAGACTTCATTGAACTTAAAAGTCAACTATAGACTTGAAAGTATGTTTATAATTACGAAGAGGGTAAAAGATGAGAACCAAATACAGTTCTGCTTAGCAGAGTCACATGTTTCTTCTTGACATGGGTGAGTATCAGTGTGTTAATAGAGATTAAAATGGCTGTGATATAACTGGGTGATAGAGTCTTCTATAACCACTGTCATTTGTGTGATGAGGCATCCTTGCATTGTGACACAGGAACAGCAGAGTGAAAGAGGTCAGTAAGTGCTCCTTATCAGTCTGTCTTTCCAAAAGTATCACTGTTAGCCTGGACCCTTTAAAAAGTGTGATACCCAGTCTTGTTCCTTTAGTTAAAAATGCCAACTCGGCTGGGCATGGTGGCGCATGCCTTTAATCCCATCACTTGATAGGCAGAGTCAAGAGGATCTCTGTGAGCTCGAAGCCAGCCTGGTCTAAAGTGTGAGTCCAGGGTAGCCAGGGCTACACAGAGAAACCCTGTCTCGAAAAACCAAAAAAAAAAAAAAAAAAAAAAAGCCAAATCATACAGTCGTGTGCTCAGCCAGAGAACCAAGCAGGAGAGAGAGCCTTTGTGGGACAAAATATGACCCTCTCCATCAGTGTCTTAAACATTATCACCTCTGACACTCACCTCATTTCTTTATTGTGTGTTGTCTTCCCACTGGAATATGCACTGGATGAAAGAGGGGTTTCTTCTCTGTAGCACTGGGAACAATGTGGAACACGTAATGAGGATTTGGAGTACTGGCTGAGCTGTTCATAGCTTATGGGAAATGTAGACTTTGGTAACAATTCTTTTTATTTTTCCTCTCCTGTTGCTGGGAATTGAACCTAAGAACAACCATCTTTGAAAACAATTCATCAAGTGCATGTCAAATTCTATAAATGCTTATTTATATGATACTAACAAAGTCTGAATATAATGAACTATGGTAAAACCTAATGAAGGGCATTTATAGGTAAGGTGAAGGTAGGATTTTTAGAAGTTATTTTATATTTTTGAGATTTGGGGGGAATATCAGTAGGTAGCCAAAGTTGGCCTCTACCACCCAACCAGAAACAGTCTTAAATAAATGTTAGTCTTTATGATATTCCATTTAAGTTTCTGTCTTCTGCCTTGTAACCTAAATGGGGTAAGGTCTGGAGATGGAACCCTTAGTAGTAGAGCATTTGCTTAACCTGTGCAGAGTCCTGGGTTCATCCCCTGCACCGCACACACACATACCACACATACACCACACACACACATATACCACACACACACACCCCCATACATACACACACACCCACATACACACACACACCCCACATACACACACATACACACCCCATACATACAGACACACACATCGCACAATGAATCTCCTTAAAATTTGTTTTTTCCTTTAAAATAAAGTTTCAATTATAGCCATAACAGAAGTTATTGATATTTTATCATTATGAATGTCTGAAACCTTTCCATAGGATTGAGAATTTGGATTCTGAGTTCCAAACTTACAGTTCCCTTAGTGTTTACAGACTTTTAAGGAAAGTATAACACATACAAGTAAGATATGATCATTATTAGATGACTAGTAGTTTGATTTTTTTTTAGAATACTTTAGATATCCCCCAAATAGGTGAAATAGTAGAACATACCCAGCCCAATGTTCTTTACTTTTGATGCAAATATTGGAACAATGTCTATTTAAGTATTGTTATCCCAACTTCAGGGCTTCATGGTCCCTGCCTGTAATTCTGACATTCAGGAGGCTCAGGCAGCAGCATCATGAGTTCAGAGTCCACTTGCCATATGTAGGGAGACTGTTTCAAAAACAAAATCAACAAAAAACTTTCAAAAGACTATTATAGCTCACTGTTAGACCATAGATAAAGAAAAGCTTTATGAAAAAATTCTCTTACTCAATTCCAGACATGTGCACATAGATAGCACAGATATCAGAGAACATAAAAAAGTATTTTCTGCACATTTATATCTGTTGTTTTGTATAGTATTTACTGTTATAAGAGAGGAACCATCTGTTGGACTGAAAGGGGAAGCTGCTGGGGGGAAGAGGGTGGAAGGGCGGGATAGGAAGGGGGAATAGGGAAGGGTTTGTGACTGAGATGTAACTTGAAGAAAAAAAATAAAGTATTTTAAAAAAAAACAAAAAAAAAAGTATTTTCTGCACAGCTATTTTCTAATTGCCATTGTCGGGAAGGCTTAGAAGAGTTCTGTTGTGTAAGAAAATTGGAAATTCAGACATAAGTCTGAACCTTGCTATGGCGAGATGGCATGGGGTGCCTGGGTCCTTTGAGGATCAGTCTGGCAGTTACTTGTTTTGTTAATTTAATGTTTTTTAGAGCTAAAATCCAGAGTAAATGGAGACTTTATCAGCAGACTTTCCCTGGTAGCAAAATAGTTTGTACAGCTTAAAATAGTGTGAAAATTTTATGTATATGTCATAAATTTCAGTGCTTTCAAGGTGTTTTTATTTTATTTGTTTTTTTTTTTTTCTCTGTGAGGAAGTTAAGACAGGGTCTTAATTCACATAGCCCTGAATGTCCTGTAACTCACTCTGTAGACCAGGGTGGCTTCCAACTCATAGAAATACTCCTGCCTCTGCTGGAATTAAAAGTGTACACCAGCACACCTGGCTTAATAATCGTCTTTAAGTTAAAAGTACAGTGCACTTTCATCTGTTTAAGTGGCAGAGCTGACATAAACCAAGAATACAAATATACAAATACTTATGTCTTTATCCTTTAGACATTTGTAGCTTTTAAATTTTTTTAATTTAATTTTTATTTATTATTTTTTGTTTTTTTTTTTTAATTTTTTTAGGATTTTCAAGACAAGGTTCCTCTGTGTAACAGTTGCTCTGGCTATCCTGAAATTCACTCTGTAGACCAGGCCCGGCCGGCCATTACAGACAGTTGTGAACTGCCATGTGGGTGCTGGGATTTGAACTCGGGTACTTTGGAAGATTAGCCAGTGCTCTTAAACACTGAGCCACCTCTCCAGCCCTTTTTTGGTTTTTTTGAGACAGGGTTTCTCTATGTATCCTTGACTGTCCTGGAATCACTTTCTAGACCAGGCTAACCTTGAGCTCACAGAGGTCCACCTGCCTCTGCCTCCCCAGTGCTGGGATTAAAGGTGTGCACCACCACACCTGGCAATTAAGGATAGTTGTATACTGCCATGTGGTTGCTGGGATTTGAACCCAGGTCCTTTGGAAGAGCAGTCAGTGCTCTTAACCACTGACCCATCTTTCTAGCCCCATTTTAATTTTTTTTTTGAGATAGAGTTTCTCTGTGTAATAACTCAGACTGCCTTGGAACTCACTTTGTAGACCAGGCTGGCCTCTAATTCACAGAAATCCACCATCCTCTGCCCTCCAGTGCTGGGCTTAACAGAATCAAGGTGTGTAAGTAGCATATGTTAACAGGAATATTTGGAAAGAGCCAAACATAGCTTTGTTTGCATTTATGTGTAATTTTGTGGCATGATTGTTTTCTGGAAGAAAGTGTTGGATTTCATGTAATAAAATCATAAAAGTATATGACAGTGTCATCAGTATCCACATACAGTGCACATCATCTTTAATCCTCATGGCAGCCCCACAAAGTCGGTGTTGATATTCACTCAGTTTACAGATAAGGAAACTGAGACTCAGAGTTTAGCTTCCAGAACACACAGCTGCTGAATACTATTACCAGAATTCTAGTCCAGAAAGGCATTGTTTAAATGTTCCTTAGTACCACTGTGGGTTTTCTTCCTTCTGTCCTTCTTTCTGTCCCCTGGAAATTAAGCCCAGGATCTTATGCATGTCAGACAAACATCATACCACTGGTGGAGAGCTATACCTTTTTTTTTTTTTTTTTTTTTTGGTTTTTCGAGACAGGGTTTCTCTGTGTAACAGCTCTGGCTGTCCTGGACTCGCTCTGTAGACCAGGCTGGCCTCAAACTCACAGAGACCCACCGGCCTCTGCTTCCCAAGTGCTGGGATTAAAGGCGTGCGCCACCACGCCCGGCTATGCCTTTTCTTTTTTGTAAAAAAAAAAATATTTTTCTTTCTTTCTTGTAAGTGTAAATTATAACTATATTTATTAATATCTATAAACAGTTACCAACCAACCAACCCTAACACTTTAGAAAGGATACCAAGATGTTGCAGGTCCTTATGGGTAGCTGATCAGCAGTCACCTGGTTCTGGAGTTGCATCCGAGACTGCCAAACTTACACGGGGCAGGGACTACACTCCTGCTTGTTTTTTGGGGCTGTCTGGGTTCTCCTAATCTCTTGGCAGGTCTGGTGGGCACCGTGTGGGACCTTGGCCTTGGTGCTGAGGCTGACGCACTCCACTGACAGCCCAGGCACTGGCTGCCCAAGTTTGGAGCCTCAGGGCCGGTCCCACCCAAGACAACGGTCTTTTCACTGTCTGCTTGCCTAGTCACAGGTCTCTGGCACACCTCTGCTTGAGGTCCACAAAGCTCTGACCCTGCCAGCTGGCGCACGAACCCATTTGGCATCGAGGTCTCAGGCTAGTGTCTGCAGGCCTTAGCCGGTTGGCAGCCTTCAGCCCTTCCGAGGGTCTCTTTTGCCTGCTGAAGTTTGCTGCCTCGGGCCAATGCTGTCAGTTGAGGGCATGGTCTCTTCACTGTCCTGTTGGGCTAGCTGCAGACCATTGGCACCCTCCCCCTTGGCACCACAGTCATTGGGTAGGTCTCGAAAGGAGACTTTGGTAAATTGGCTTTCATACCTCACAAACTGAGTCTTGCTTGACCTGGCCTCAACCCAATATGGGTTCCACCCACCTAGACCAAAATCTTCAGCAAGTCTCAGAAGCTAGTCCCTTTTGAAGTTAGGCAGTGTTGATTTGCCGGGTGTGGTGGCACACTCCTTTAATCCCAGCACTTGGGAGGCAGAAACAGGCAGATCTCTGTGAGTTCAAGTCTAGTCTGGTCTATAGAGAGTCCAGGACAGCCAGGGCTGTTACGCAAAGAAACCCTGTCTCAAAAAGCAAAAAACAAACAAAACAACAACAAAAGACAGAGAAGCAATGCCAATCAAAGCCCTCTCTCAAGTTACCTGGGCTTTCCTTTATAAATGCTGTGTCTTAATTATATATCAGGCTGCCTTCTCATTGGTCAGCCTTATGCCCTCTTCCTGAGGCATACCTGTTGACCAGGACTATGTCTGCTGCCAGCTGTTTCCCACAGGTACAAGGCTTGCAGCTGACTTTGAATGTCCCTATGAAGAGTCTGCATTTCAGAAGCCCTTACATATCCACTACACTTTCTTTTAAGCTATAGCTTTGCCATGTTGCCCAGAATGGCTTGCAACTCAGTTCTATATCCCAGGCTATACTAAAGCTCAACAATAATCAGCATGCCTCAGCCTGCCAGGTTCTGGAACTGCAGAGCACTCTACCCTGGTGGATTTAATGACCATTGGACATACTTGGGTTTGAGGTTAGATATTCAGCTATCAACTAGAAATATAGTATAAAAGAGGCTAAAATTGCTTATCCTTGGGAAGGAAGTAGGGGATTGGAGGTCATGGTTTTCTGATACAAATTCATTATATAAGAAACTCCAAAACTGAACATGACGTGTTTAAAATTTAATTATTGGTAGAAAAGGTAACAAGTATATCAGTAAAATATTAATTTGTTCTTAAGTATTTGAGATTATCTTAATTAAATGAGGCAGGGTCTCTCTCTCTATCTCTATCTCTATCTCTAGCCCAGGCTGGCCTAAAACTTTTTTCTGAGTAGTCCTACAAATCAGCCCATGTCTGTGTACTCCTTACAATAAACTGAGGATTGTTTGTGACTTAAGACAGGGTTTTCTTACATAGCTCAGGCTGGCTCTGAGCTCACTGTGTACCTTAGGCTGACCTTCAACTGCCTTAGTCTAGAGAGCTAAGATTTTGTTGTGAACCATCACAACAGCTCAGATTGGTTTTGTTATATGAGAATAAAAATCAAATTAGATGAGGGTGTAGTCAGTTGAATGATCTGTTATACTTCTAGGTATTTGGGGTTTAAGTGCTATCTTTTGTACAAATAATTTTTCTATAGTTATTAAACCATAATAAAGTAAGGAAATTTGATTAAAGTGCTAAGAACAAAATAAATGACTTTGAAATTTTTAATTCTGGCCCATGTGGCATTAAAATAAAGTGAATTTTCACTTCAAAGTACTTAATGCTGATGAAATAATAGCATTTCTAGCTGTACTTGAAGAAATCAATCCATGATCTGCTGAGGGGTGGAACTACTGGCATGAGACATCAGGCCTAGCTACTTTTCATAAAAATAAGATAATCATAACTCCATGGCATCTTTCCACTTGATAGTAAAATAAAAAATTTAAATGCAAGTCATAATTTAATACTTGGACAAGAATATATTAGCCTTTAATTTTTTGTTTGTTTGTTTTTCGAGACAGGGTTTCTCTGTGTAACAGCTCTGGCTGTCCTGGACCAGCTTTGTAGATCAGGCTGGCTTTGAACTCTCAGAGATCCGCCTGCCTCTGTCTCCCGAGTGCTGGGATTAAAGGTTTGTGCCACTGTGCCCGGCTAGCCTTTAATTTTAAGGAGAAAGAAGTGTGTCAATTGCTAATTGTAGTTTCTCTTCTCTTATATTCTCTCCCATATCTACACCCACATACCTGTACCAGCAAGTAGATATTTACAGCTGAGTATGGTGGTGTGTGCATTTTCAAAGTAGCAGTCTGGTGGTGACTTTTGATGTTAACTTCTCCCAGGTTCTTTGGATTTGGAAAAAAAAAAAAGAAGACTCTGGATACTAATATCTGTTGATAGACTAAAAACATGAAACTAGCTCACTAAGCTGTGTGGCTGTAGGAAGCGAATTGTGAGAGATTCCCAGCAGCACGATGCTGTGGGAGGGAGTTTTGAGAGCTAGGAAGTCACAGCCTGCAAGCCTGAGAAAGGAAGCCTTCAGAAGTGCCTAGTCATCAAAGTGTTGGCAAGCAGAAGGGCGGTTCCACTTCTGGGGAGTCATGGAATTTTCAGTATATTCTTAACATGTGTTTACATTTCCCTTTCCTTTTAGTGGCTCCCTCCCCTCCAATTTCCAGACACTGAGGGTTTTTTAATATACAATGAATTCAGTACATTTTTTGGACATTGTCTTATTAATTCATCTTTTCAATATCATACCAAAAATGGTGGCTGGAGTTCAGTGGTGGAAAGCTTGCCTAGTAGCTATGTCCAAGGCCTTGAGTTTCAATACTCACCTAGAAATGGGAACATTTTTGAAAAAAGGTTGAAAACCTATAAAAAGATAAAAGATGTATTATTTACATTCAAAATATTTCTCATTTATTCAAGATACATTTTATAAGAAAAAAATTAAACTTTGTTAAAAACCATTACAGTAAATAGCAACAATTTTTAAAAAGGGATTAAAAGGAAATATACTAATGTTTCTAATATTCTAATAGTACCAGGGAATACCAAAAAGATAGGGAGATTTTTTTCTCCCATGTTTTAAAAAAAAATCTTGGGCTGGAGAGATGGCTCAGTGGTTAAGAGTACTGACTGCTCTTCCAGAGGACCCACTTCGATTCCCATCACCCACATGATAGCTGATAACTGTCTGTAACTCCAGTTCCAGAGGATTGGCACCCTCACCCAGACATACCTGTGAGCCAAACAATGCACATAAAAAAAAGTAATAAATTAAAAAAAATCTTTTTCAATAGCTACATATTTAAAATGAGGGGAAATGTGCTTTAAAAGTAGTGTTCACTTTACTGCTTCTTTTAAATAGTATATCCAGATTTTAAGTTGATCCAGGGTAAGAGTTACACTGAAGTAAGCAAGTGAGCAAGTTGAAATCTGATCCTTTCCCCCAAGTTCTTGGGGTATGAAGACAGTGACCCTCAGAGTGGGGGTCTTATCCTTCACTCCGGTAATGCGTGCAGGCAGTGAGCTTTTACAAGTAATGGATTATTAAATATAACAAAAAATCTAGTTAAAACCATTCTTTTTATGTTAAAATACTGCTTTTCAATTTTATAACAGCCCTTTACCATGTGAAATTTTATATAGTGACCCTCTCACCTTTCAGATTGATAGACCCCAGGAATTTTGAAAATGACCCAAGTTGTTTGAAGATTTTAAATGTAAACACTTCATATGTTAGTTCTGCACATTTTACAGCTAGGTAACTTGACATTGAAATTAGAATACTTACAGTAAGTTTAAGGCTTTTCTATCTGTTTAATCACATTAACATGGGATGCCTAATGGCTATGATTATTTCTGTTGGCTTTTTACCTCTAACGGAGTAAATGTGTTTGTAGGTATGACATTCTCTGCTGAAATACTGGTTTGCTAAATCAACAGGAAATAAAAAAGGTAGAGCCAGAAAGAAGGACAGGCAATAGTTAATCACGAAAGATGAGAGACACAGCTCAGTAGTTTGCCTAGAGGCCTCTGGGAAAGTGACGTCCTGTAGCGTTTGCTGTTCTAGAAAGTACAGAGACACGTAGTGAAAATGGGAGGGTCTAGAAGGAGGCCGGCTCTAGTGCGCTGTATATTTATCTGTAAGTGAGCTGTTAGGGAAGGAATTAAATAGACGCTGCCTGCTGCCTCCGGACAGCTGGGCTGAATCGCTGATTTGCTTAACTTATAAGATACCCAGCTTGCTTTAATTTCTCATAATCCTTGTGTCGCTAAGCCTGGGGACGCTGTTTTCTTTTACAGAGGGAAATCTAAGTTCATTTCAAGGCATTCGAAATGGGGAAAGACTATTATTCCATTTTGGGAATTGAAAAAGGAGCTACAGATGAAGACATTAAAAAGGCTTACCGAAAACAAGCCCTCAAATTTCATCCGGACAAAAACAAATCTCCACAAGCAGAGGAAAAATTTAAAGAGGTCGCAGAAGCTTATGAAGTACTGAGTGATCCTAAAAAGAGAGAAATATATGATCAGTTTGGGGAAGAAGGTAAGCTGCATTTTTCTGTTCCTTTGGCTCTGGATCTTACCTTTTTTTTTTCTCCCTGAGCCTTCTGATTATTATTAAATTATATTGTTAGACATACCTAAAAGAAAAAGAACATTAAAAACAAGGTCTAAACCTTGATTATTAGAATGAGCTATGAATGAAAGTTCATGTTTGTCTTTTTTTTAGAATATTGTATTGCACATATTCTAATGTTAGACTTATGACTTTAGCATTTTATATTTTAAAGGAAACCTTAAATTCCCACACCCATAAATGAGTTGTCTAAAAGCCTTATGCAACCTGTTTTGTTCCTTAATGAATTTTTATGCCAGAATTAATAGAATCTTCAGTCATTCAAAATCTTAAGATTAGCAGTTCAAATTCTGGGTCATTTATATTTTATTTAGAAAAACAAGAAGTTTTTTGTCTTTTTAGAGCGACCCTAGTTGAGGCTTGAACAAGACAGAGTGGTGTGTCGTTCAAGCAGGAGGCGCAGGCATTTAGCTTCTAGTTGTTTTTGGCAATCTGCCTAGAGAGAAAAGAATGTCCTTGATGTCATAAAATACCAGAACAAGTTTTCAGCATAATTGTAAACAGTAATATTGTGCCAGGAGAATGAGATCTCAGATTTTTTTAACATAAAATGGCCACCTAGTTGGAACAATGATTGATTTTCCTTTAGTTTACTATCCCTTTTAGATATTTACTCTTTAAGTGTAAGGGAGTGTGACAGCTCCCCTCCATCAGTCATACTTTTTTCTCTTGCCTTCTGAGACCAGAACTTAGTGAACTCAGTACATGAGAGACCTGGCAGTCTCCTTTTACCATTTAGAATCTTAACCCATGTTTGTCTAGTGTTGCTGTGAAATGTGGCCGTAAAGTAGGACTTTTAAATGTCAATTAGCAGCAGCAACAACAATGCGTCAATTCACGTGAGTTCTGGGGTTTTCAAATTATAAAATTGGAAGTAAGGTACTTTTTCATTACTTTTCCCCAGATGTCTTCTAGGTCACTGTGGCTATGTAAACAGTTTCGTTTTCCCATTGTTTATATCATATAAACATAACATTTCCCTAATTAGAAATAAATCCTTCAAACAACCAAGAGGTGACCACTCACTTTGCATTGAGCAAGTTAAACTGGCAGCTCAGTGTGGGGCCGTTTCCCTCTTGCTGTATTTTTGGGTAGAGTCCTGGGAATTAAAGTTTATGCTGTTGCCTTTGGTTGTGGTGCAGATCTGCAGTGTCAGGTTCAGCCTTATGTTCCCCAGGGTCACACTTGCAAATGCCATGATGTGACCTCTGAGAAGTGAGCAGGCACTTGGGATATTGCCAGTACCCTAGCTCTCTTGAGAAAAGTTGGAGTGTTTTGTGAGTTCCCACAAAAGCTGCTGTGGAGAGGCAGGCTGTTTGGCCCCATCCTATAGTCTGTTCACTCGCACCTCTCTTGAGAAAAGTTGGAGTGTTTTGTGAGTCCCCACGAAAGCTGCTGTGGAGAGGCAGGCTCTTTGGCCCCATCCTATAGACTGTTCACTCGCACCTCTCTGGTGATTAAGCTGCAGGGCTCCGGCTTATTAAACATGTTTGATCTCAGAGTTTTCATGACACCAAATGCTGCACTAATTCTTTAGGTTTCCTCTTGGCACTCCTTTTCTTGAGTATTCTGGCACCTCCCCACATTAGTTTAATTTTTTTTTAACTGATCATTACATCAAAAACTAAATCATGATTATCTATATGTCCTGAGTCTTTTTTATCTTGATGTTCTTAGCCCAGATAATTGCTTTAAGCAATAAAAGGAATGTGAAGCAAGATTATTTTCTTAAAGCATTGAAATATATTATTCAGAAATATTCTAAAGTTATTAGCTACCTGAAAATACACAAAAACTGCTGAGGTTTTAGAATTCTTCCTTCCCAGAAAAGTATCTGGTTTTTATCCTTTGATAGAAGAGCATATAGTTGCTTTAAAGCCCTTTATGGACTGGGAATGTAGCCCAGTGTCACAACACTTGCTAAGCACGTGGAAGCTCCTGTTCTCAGTCCTCAGCATCTTCCCCTCAAGAATCTGTTGTACGTTCTCAGTATGAGATTAAGATTGGCAGAAAAGATCTCTCTTTTTCTCACTGTCTGTGCTTATAGCCTATAGGCCTCTCCAGTAAACACTGAATTCTAAACTGGAAATACTAATTTACTAGATAGAGTGCCCCCCCATTTTTACTCTTGGAGCTAGGAGAACAGAAATAAAGAACTATTATTGGCTGGGAAGTGTATATGATGATGCTAAATGTCTGTATTTAGGAATGAAAAGAACCGTTAATATTTTTTGTTCATGGTGTGAAATACTTTTAACATCTGAAATTTAACATGTTTGTTTTATTTTTAATTAAATAAAATATGTTTTAAAGTTACTGTATTATCTAGCAGTTCTGTTCCTGGGAATCTATAAAAGGGAAAAACAAAACAAAACATTTGCTCATACAAAGACATGTACCTGATTGTCCACAGTAGCACCATTAAGGTCCCTGCATCAAAACACAGTCCAAAAGTCACATGGGAGAGCAAATGGATAGACGAGGAGTATATACTCCAAAGGGTACTTTTTAGCAATTAAAAGGACCCATATAATGAAATATGTCACAACTGGAGGAACCTTGAGAAATATGCTGGATGAAAGAACCCAGATAAAAGACCATATATATCATGTAATTCAATTTGTGAAGCATCTGAAATGACAACTTTATAGAGATAGCAAGCTATCAACTAGGGCTGGAGGTAGGAATAGGAATAAGCTGTAAATAAGTAGAGAAGGTGTTTGTGGGCCTGAGTTCCATCCGTGGGACCCACGTGATGGGAAGAGCACACTGACTCCTGAGAGTAGTCCTCTGACCTTTACATACATGCATGACTTACATGTGCAACAGACAGACCGGCTGATCATACGTAAATGCAGTTTTTTTTTTTTAAACATTTTTTATTTATTTATTATGTATACAGTATTTGCTCTACATATATGCCCGGGCAGATCTCAATGTAGATGGCTGTGAGCCACCATGTGGTTGCTGGGAATTGAACTCAGGACCTTGGGAAGAACAGCCAGTGCTCTTAACCTCTGAGCCACCTCTCCAGCCCAATAAATGCAGTTTTTAAGTATAAAAAGTTAAATAAAAATTTCCTCAAAGAACACCCTTAGAGGGTTCTGATTTTCTAACACTTCTTTCTCTTCCTTCTTTATTTGGTTGATTATTGCTTGCTCAGTGACTTTCATCAGATGCTGAAAGTAGTTTGATGTGCTCAGACTTACTATTTAGTATGTCAGCTTCATCTAGTTCACTATTCTCTTTAATACACGTAGTCAGCTGCAGCTCTTTCTTGTCTGTGTCCTAAAGATGCATACGTTACTTGAGTTCTTGTGAGTCAAACTGTTTAAAGGTCCTTATTCTCTAACTCTCAAATCTTGCTACAAATAAAAAATTTTATATACTAGGCCTCCTTAAAGTAAGAATTAGTAAGTCCCATCACTTTTTTTCTTTGCAATTCCAGTTCTTCTCCAATGTTTCTTTTCTTTTTTGGGGGGGGGTCAGATTAACTAATAGAAGTCATTGCTATGGGGAGTATCTCAAAAATGAATTTGTTTTTGCATATTGAATTGGTGAGTTGATTTAAAGCCCAGGCAGATGTGGAATATAGAATCCATTCCCCGACTAAACAGTGTCTAGAAAACATTTCATCAAGCAGAGAGAATCCAGCTGGATGTTAACTGTTTTTATTGGGAGTTGCAGTATACAGGAAGAAGGTTAACTCTGGCTGATGGTGTGCTTGCTAGAATGCAAGTGTTGAGCAGTGCAGGAGACAGCAAGCAGTTCATGTCATTTGACAGTGGTGTTTTGTTAGGATTTTCTCCTTAAAGTAGCTTCATTCTTTTTCTGACCTACATAGTTGACCATTTGATGTCTAGGAAAATCTCAAGGATGCATTTTCTCAGCTCTAATAAGTCATTTCAGGCTGTGAGTGAATTTTCTCACAGACTATAATGCTGACTGAATTACCATTTTTGGGAGCAAGGGAAGAGGTTTTAGGGAAAAGCCAAACCTATGATGTCATGCTGAAAATGTTATTCTTTCTTTTCTGTTATGTATCCAAAGCATTTAGATTTTTGCCTTTTACAGAGCTAAGACTAGGGCAAGCTCATTTACACAACTTAATTAGCTGGTAACCTATACTTTATGAAATCAGAGAGAAGAGGGATACAGTTATTGAAATAATTTAAGTACTTACTTCATTTCCTTTCATGACTTTCAGTTCTATACTTATTTTGTCATATAAGTAAGCCTGTCATTAACTTTTCACATTTAGAGTTACAGTCATACTAACAGAAGTTATAAAAGGAAGACTGAATGAGCTGCATGTTAACCATGTTTATTCTCCTCAGACTTGTCATTCTGTTTCTACAAGGAATACCCCAACTACTATTTGAATTTGCCATTCATATTCCCTCCTTACAATTCCCATGCCCCCCACCCCGTACCCACCTCGTGTGTGGTATAACCAATTATACATAAATGTATATATATGCACACACATATATAATTGTATACATATATACATACACACACATATTCTTTAATAATAGAAACTGACTATATAGTAAGATGTGAAAATTAAGTCTCCTTGGCATTTACAATAATTAAATCTCATGTTATGTGTTATTTTTCTTTTGCTTTTTCTTTAGGCTGATCCTTAAAATACTTTTTTTTTGTATTTTAATAAGCCTTGGCCTGATTTGAGCAATCTTGGCCCATCTAAGCTAGTTCTTAGTTCTATAACCCAGATAAAACCCCATATATACATACTTTCTCTTGGATTGTAAAACACCTTTTTTAGTTTTAGCTTAGGAGGACTTTAAGAATTAACTGATTTTCTTCTTTCAATAGACTGGAGAACCTGTCATTTTCAACTCATATGCACGAGCAATGCAGAAATTAGTAACGTCTATTCCCTGCCCTTGAATAACTCAATTTGGGATATAAGAATCTCAGTTTAAACTAGAAATTTTCATAGTTCTATCATCTTCATTTCCTCCTGACTTTTTTGGTTAGGGATTCCTCTAAGAATCCTCCAGAAACTTTGCTTACGACAGAAACCTTTGCCAAAGTCGGGCTTCTAAAACATCACTATATTGTTTTGCGGGTTTTAGTGGAATCTTTCTTTGGTATGTGGTAGAAAATGTTATTTTAAATATATATAATTTTTGACAACCACATGTTACTTTACTGAACCTCTGGGCAGAAGGTCACAGTGCTGCTGCTCTCTGAAGCGGTTGTCAGACAGAAATAACTCGTCCATGTTACATGGTAAAAACCCATGACTTGATTTCAGTCCTATTTTTAAATACTTTGAGAGGATATAACCTAAGAAGTCTTGCTATCTAAGATGATGATAATCTATTGCCTACAAAAACATTTTTTCATACTGTTCTCTTTATTAGAATTTTTTCCCTTGCTGCTGTAAAGAGAGTTCTAATTTAGGTCTCAAACAGTAAAAGACCTTGGAGCTGGAGAGATGGCTTAGCACCTAAGAGCACTTGCTGCTCTCTCTGAGGACTGGACCCCATTTTCCTGCACCCATATCAGAAGGGTCACCACCCTCTAGAACTCTGACTCCAGGGGATTTGATGCGGTGGTCTTCATGGGCACCTGAACTCGAGCACATACCCGTGTACAGACACACATACCTACACATAATTGAAATAATAAAAATGGTAAAAATAACAGGAAAAGATACGGATTAAAGCTGCTTAGTGTTGACTGTGCTTATTAAACATGATGGTATTTAGAATTTAGACTCTGTTGATGACTAAAGTCTTTTGGATTGGTCGGCATCTTTAAAACTCTTACATTTATAATGCTTCAGTATGCTAGGACAGTGCTTTGGAGGTAAGGGAGTCTCAATTTCCTTTTATTTTTCATATTTATTGTGAAACAAAGGTTCAAGAAGAAATTATTAAAGCAAAGAATTTGGAGGATGGTTTGAAAGCTAAAACGTTAACTTAGGATGGACCTTCAGCAGCTGTATAACTATTGTGTTTAATTATAGTGATGTTTCAGACCATAAGTGAGAAGTCAAAGTTTAGTAGCAATACAATTTGTGAATGGTCAACTGTCTAGAATTACAGCCTCTTTCCTAATCAGGCTTATCTCTTCACTCAGGGTTGAAAGGAGGAGCAGGAGGTACTGATGGACAAGGAGGTACCTTCAGGTACACCTTTCATGGAGATCCTCATGCCACATTCGCAGCCTTTTTTGGAGGTTCCAATCCCTTTGAAATTTTCTTTGGAAGACGGATGGGTGGAGGTCGAGATGCTGAAGAAATGGAAATAGATGGAGATCCCTTTAGTGCCTTTGGATTCAGCATGAATGGATATCCAAGAGACAGGAATTCTGTGGGACCCTCCCGTCTCAAACAAGACCCTCCCATTATTCATGAACTTAAAGTATCACTTGAAGAAATATATAGTGGCTGCACCAAACGGATGAAGATTTCTCGAAAAAGATTAAACCCTGATGGAAGGAGTTATAGATCCGAGGACAAAATTCTCACTATTGAGATTAAAAAAGGGTGGAAAGAAGGCACCAAAATTACCTTTCCAAGGGAAGGTGATGAAACACCAAACAGTATCCCAGCAGACATTGTTTTTATTATAAAAGACAAAGAACACCCCAAATTTAAAAGAGATGGATCAAATATAATTTATACTGCTAAAATTAGTTTACGGGAGGTAAGTTAGTAAGACCTACAATTCTAAGACCAAAGACTCATATACTGCTGATTAATCTCAGGGAACTTTGTGGGCTGGAGCTGGCTTTTATATCCAGGGCTCTGCATATTTTATTCCTCATAGCAACTTTCCAGGAGTGCTGCTGTTACGTCTCTCTTAAGGATAGCATCATAGTTTCTAAATTTAGTTATTGATATTAACCGTTTAAATGTCAGTTTTAAGTGCAAGCTTGATTAGATACTTTATGGACCGGGGTTGGGTTAACTCTACTTTAGTTTCAGGTTGTGGTCTATGAGATCTGCATTGGTAACCTTAGTCCATTTATGTGGTTTCTTCTGAAATTATTGGTTTGGATTATGATTTATATAGCAAGTATTAAAATATAACAAGTATATAAGTATACATAATGTATAATATCACCAGTTTAACATGGTCCTTGAATCCTTATTTGCACTACTTCTCAAATTTAGTTGTAACCTGTGAAATGAGGTCTTGTCCCTGTTTAAATTTTTAAATGGCTCAACGTATCCCTACCATACATTCCAAACTAGCTTGAAAGGTAGAAATCCAGCTTCTACCCACAAATACATTTCCTTTCCCGAGTTTGCTGTAATTACCTTGTTTCGTTTCTCTGTGTGTCAGAGCTACACTATGTGATAGGTAACTGAGCCTCCACTTGGCACCATTGCCTGCCACTAGTGCAGTCCCAGTTTAGCTTAGGCCCTGAGAAGTCCCAGAGACCAGGGGATGCTCCGTGTCCTTTCTGTCGCAGGGGACCTCTGTCATCCTTTATGCTCATGCTCTACGCTGTTGTAGTTGCTGATTTGTGCATATGTTTCTGAGCTCCTTGTGCGTTTCTGAAGGTTAAGTCTTGGCTTGTGTTGCTGTGTGGTTTAACCGGACCTGTACGGCTTCTAGTAGGCACTGCAAGGTCTTTTAAGAGGTTGGTCTTGCTCCTATTCAGTTCAGTTCTACAGCTCTCCCTTTTCTCCACTTCATTTTTTGGCACCTTTAATATTGAATGACAGCTTCAAAGTGCTCATTTTCTAAGGCAGTGTGGAAGGTGTCCTTCATTTCTCTTTTCTTGCTTCTCTTTCCTCCTTTTCTGTCTCTGGTAACATCTCTGATTATGCTTCTTTTGAACAGATTTTCTTTTTTTTTTTTTTTTTGGTTTTTCGAGACAGGGTTTCTCTGAATATCTCTGGCTGTCCTGGACTCGCTTTGTAGACCAGGCTGGCCTCGAACTCACAAAGATCCGCCTGCCTCTGCCTCCCAAGTGCTGGGATTAAAGGCGTGCGCCACCACCGCCCGGCCAGATTTTCTAGAATAGGAAAAAGATTTTATAACTATTGTAATCCCTTTGGAAGTTAAAATTTTATCTTCATGGTATCACTCTTTAGCACCAACCCAGCAAGATCTTATATTATTCAGTTTGGAAGTTTATTAACTTCATTTTATTTGGTCCACTTTAGGCATTGTGTGGCTGCTCAATTAATGTGCCAACGATGGATGCACGGAACATACCTATGACAGTCAGTGATGTTGTGAAACCTGGGATGAGGAGAAGAATCATTGGATATGGGCTGCCATTTCCAAAAAACCCTGACCAACGTGGCGACCTCCTGGTAGAATTTGATGTGTCCTTCCCAGACGCCATATCTGCATCATCCAAAGAGATCCTAAGGAAGCATCTTCCTGCCTCATAGAATGAGAAGGCCCTTGCTACCCATATTTTGATAAGACACTGAAACTATAAAAGTACTGGCAATTGACCAATGTGAATTCTGTATAAGAACATGTAAACTCTTCTGAGGGCTCATTAAATTGCACGAGTAGGGACTGCTCAAATAGGCAAAGTGGAGTTTTATAGTAGAGATGAAGAGAAAAGTCATTCACTGTATTGTATTTCATTTCTCCCAAATCAGAAATTTTCAGTATTTCATTTGTAAGTAAAAGTTGGTTTTGTGGTCAATAGATATACTTCTAGTAAAGTATTATATCATCCAAGTACTTTATTGTGTGTATGTGTGTGTGTTTAAATGATCAATCAGTGTGATAGACTCCCTTAATAGAAATTAAAATTCTTAACTGTACAGGTAATGTGTGGAGGAGAATAAAAGCCAAAGTTACATGGAAATGCAGTCTAGGTCACCTTCAGAAATGCTGTTTTGGGCTGGTACCAGAATGTATTGATGCTTTACCACTGTGACTTCTCAAGGATGCTGTAGCATTTCTTAAGAGCATGGTTGTAATGTTCTTAAAGCAGACCTGTTCATGAGAAGAAAATGAATGACAGTTTATCACCTGTGGAAATCCCAATAGCCTAAGTTACTGATATTTTAGAAACAAACCATTTTTAAATGACCACCTGTAATTTTATGCAAGTTGACTATATATGTCTTGAACTTAATAAGCTCATTTTGTGGTTCATTAGTTTAGGATATTGTTTTAATAACATTTGTTTTTAGAGAAAATACTTTTACTTGGCATTAATTTTCTATTTACAGTCTTCTATAACTTCCTCATAATATGCTATATGTACCTTACAGAATTTCCTTTAGAACAGTGAGCTACCACTATGGTGTTAAACCAAACTATAAACAGATCAGACAGACACCACTGCTGTTTATGGATAATGTTGCTACTAGCTGTTATGCATATAAATATATAGCTTTTTCATGTATATAGATTGCATTTCTTAGGTGTTTTAATTTTTTAAATATATTTACATTTAAAAATTATTCTGTCTTCTGTTTTATGTCTATCAAAAGTGAAGTTATATTTTTGTAAAACAGTTTTTAGGATGATATATATTTATACATAGGTATATATGGTATATTGGGCCCTATAACCTTTTCATAGGATGTAAAGTAATTTAGAAATTCACTCTAAGTTATAATAAGCATATACCTCATGACTTTATTGAGATAGAATTGTCCTCCATGTTTGGCGCTGGTGACTCAATTCAGAGCCTCCTGCCCTCCAGCGCATCTGGCCATGCAACTGTGCCACAGTCTCTTTATATTTCCCCTTTTCTAGTGTACAGTTTTGGGGTTTAGTATATTCATTGAATTGTGCAGTCTTCACTGCTGCCTAATTTCCATGAAAAGCCTCCATGTCACTCCCCAGTCTCCCCTTTCGGCCCCTGAAGCACTATTCATGATGGATTTACCTGTCCTGGGTATATCATATAGTATCCATCAACCTGTGGCTCTTTTAGTTGATGGCATTCACTTAGCATAGCATTGTTTCCAAGGTCCACTCTGGGCTCCTTATCAGTAACTTCATGCACTTGGGTGGAATACCATTTGGTTTATGTCTTCATTGGTGCTATATATCTGGGTCATATATAGTCCACGGCTGGCATGAACAGTGATTCTGTGAATACCTGTGAGCACATGGTTGCAGGACAGAGCCCACTGTGTCCTCTGGGGTACATGCTTGAGAGTGGAATTGTTGGACAATAGTGTCAAATAGAAAATTTTAAAATGCCAGAGCTGAGGTAGTCACAGTATCGCTAATGAACATCATGGGAATTCTTTTGCAGATATAAAGAGCTAAATTCAGTCTTGGAGTGATGGTTGTAGATCATATCTGAAACCTGCAGCATTTAACTTTTTGGTTATTTTGGGTCTTTTGGCGGGAGCAGAGTGTGTGTTTGGTGTGTGTTTGTTTTTGTCTGTTTTGAGGTAGGGTCTCGTTATGTAGCGCCGGGTAGTGTGGCACTCCTATGTGGCTTAGTTTGACCATAAGTTCATGGTGGTCTTCCTGCCTCATGAGTGTTAGAATGACGGGCATGGACCTGCTCACCACACCTGCTTTGAACCAACAATTACTACAATCTTATTGAGTAAACATTTTCTCTGAGGAAAAATAAAGGGTTTTTAGCAGATAATTGTTCTAACAGTAAAATAAATGTACACAGTTATTGGGGCTGGAGGTATGGTTGAATGGCAGTGGTATAATAAATTTATAAAACTATATAAAAATTTAGAGGAAACAAAGCTTCAGAATGTAATAAGTGCCCAATTTTTATTTGTTAAATATTGTATTAATAGTATTTTAGTAAATACTATTTACTATTAATAAAATATTAAATTTTTCTGATTTAAGCTATGAGAATACCTTTGACTTTAAAAAATGTTCCTTTTAGTGGCTGGAAAGAGGGCTCAGAGCTTAAGAGCACTTCCTTTTCTTGAAAGTGGACCTGGGTTCAGTTCCCAGTGTGCACATGGTGGCTCATAACCATCCATAACTCCCGTTCCAGGGACACCCACTTTGGTCTCTATGGGCAGCAGGCATGCATGTGTGGTGGTAAAACTCTCTTTTAAATGTTTAATTTACTAGTTCTTGCATAGCTGAAATAATTTTGCAGCATAACAAATCCAGGAAAGCTACTTACTACAGATGTTTGTCCATCCTACAAAAGTAAAGCACATGTTGCCATATTAAAAAAGAACATGTTTATCCAAGGAACTATGGCCTGCCAGTGCAAGCGTTTTGTTTGGTAGCTCAGTAGTTTAGGAACAGTTTTGTTTTTTTTTTTTAGGATGTTTCTAAACAAGACACACAGTCTCCTATTGGCCACCTACTCCTCCCGCTTTGTGT